>VXAC01006091.1:0-124831 GCA_013399225.1 Rhipidura dahli
TGTCTTTCAAACCAAGACAGTCTCTTTTCCCTGTCATGATCTGTTGAAGACATCTTTTTTTCGTAGGTTCTCTTAGTGTAACTCCCAGAGCAATAATCTAGTGCAGCCCATACTATGGTTTGAGCTCATTCAACTCCATTTTATACTCTCACTAAATTTCTGTGTTCCTATGGCAGACTTCCTAGGCCATTTTTCAATCCTCATTCCAAATTCCAAAATATGTTTCACCTGCTGCACAACAGTGGTATGAGATGATGAGATGCCTTTAGTTTCCAGGTCTTGATAGAGGATACACTTAAGACACACTGTAAAAAGACTGCCTTTTTCTTATCCACTCTGAGGGCTTTTTCATTCATGTAATTGAAAGCTGCTGGTTTTTGTACCAATGGCCAACTTAAAAATATTAAATGTGTAATCTGCTTTCAGGCTGATAGCACATTCATCTTCTGTAGCAGGGCTGTCCCCTGGCCCTGTGTCTGTGCTGGCAGGTACAAACTCTTCGCAAGTGGCACCATTCCCACTCTGGCCTTGGCCTGGCCTGTGCTGGTGTTTGCACCTGCAGTGTGAACTCCTGCCTGGAGGGCTGTCCTCACTCCCTTCTGTCCTCTGTAGTCCTTAAGGACTCCTGTCACATCCTTGGTGGCATGATCATGTCCACTCTTCATGGCTTTTGTTCAGGCTGCAGGACAAGTGTCTGTCAAATTGGAATAGCATATTCCAAGGACTCACTGTGAGGTGCTTTTGTTTTTTTCTCTTTAATTTCTTTTCCTAGATCCGAGTCACCTGCTCATCCCAACACATACTGGGGTTTGCTGCTCAGCTTAGCTGAGAATGCCTCCTCTGCTTCCTTGTGCTTTTTGTTTATTTAGAGCTTTGTTTATTAGAGCTTGTTGTTGTTGTTTCATTTCTGTGCAGTATGCAATACTCAGATGGCTGCAATCCCACTGCCTAATTAACACCAAAATACCAAGAACATTGCAGTGCTTCTGAATCAACCATTTCTCTGCATTGTTCTGTCTGTGACTGACTTCTCTTTGCAGACACTCACTGCTTGCAGGTTGAGAATGAACATCACTCATTTGTCTGAATTAAGTAATTTAAGAGCTTAGGGAATAGTGGGAGACATTAGAGATGTATGCAAATACACTCAAGATGTAAACACCCTCAAGATGTAAACTCAAAGTAATTTTCTCATTTTCTGAAAGCTGCAGCTTCTATGAAGCTTCAGAACCTCTGTTGTCCCAAGCAGAAGACCACAAATTACATTTTTTACACTGAGCACCATGTGCTGTATTCAGTGATGGTGTGCAGGGTTTAAAACGTCTTGCAAGAGATCTCTTGCACTGTCTAAAACTGCTTGGTTGTGTGTAACAAAAGCTTTCCCTTCCAGAGTCTGGAAACTTCTTCCTTTAAGACAGAGCCCTCTCTTCTACAACTATGGAGAAGGACAAGAAAGGTACACATGGCCTTTGCAATACCCATGTAATTTGAATTCATCCTGCCTCAGAAGGTAAAAAATTGCGAGAGGAGAAAAAAGTTACTCATTTTGGGCTTTTAAGTTGATATTTGCCCTTTCTGCATGTTTGCAGGATCACCATCTACATAACTGAGTTGGCAAATGCATAAAGCTGTAGTCAAAGCCTTTGTTTTGTGTTGCACAATGAGATATTGTATTTCATTTCTCCTGTAAGATGCTTTATACTATTCCAGAGTGTCTTAGCCAGCTTTTTCTGGCTCCAAGCAAATACTTTTAATAACTGAGTCTGACCAAAAGGATGTTGTCTTCTTCTGTAGTTTAGGCATGAGGTACGGTAGATCACTTTGTTATTGTCAAAGAATGGATTTTTTCACTCCATTGGCAGCATGTTTGATTCTGGATCTTGTTATTCTGCTCTGCCTCTGCTGCCATTTGCCAGGACAGAAAGAGGAGAGGGGAGAAGAATTTTGCCTTTGAATGTTCTGCTGAAGTCACTCATTTTTATTGAGAGGCATAAAATGTTTTGTCCTACTTGGAAATTAACTCTGCAAATTGACTGACACATTGCTGGAAGAATAAATAGTAAAATACAGGGTTGCTTGTCTATATCTGACAATGTGGATTTCTTGTGAAAAACTGAAGTACTGGATAGCACCCAAATGTAAAATCTTGTGCTGGCTAAAAACTGAAGTGTTCTTAAAATCAGCTTCATCTGATTTTGGCTGTAGGCTGAAAGGGCTAGAAGCTCAGTCTCATGCAGACAATCACTTGGTGAGATTGCAACCCCTCACCTTTCTAGTGAAACCATCCTGTTCGATTAGGGCTTGATTATCTTTTCAAATCAGTTTTATGTGAGGAAAATACCACTGATTTCATCCAGTGGTTCACCCGTGGGAATGTCTTGATTCTCCTTTTTTTCCTCCTCCTGCTGGCAGGTTTTATGTGAGCAGCTTTTAGAAGGGCCCATGCTGAGAGTCCCTGCAGTGTGTAATTCACAGGCCTGGAGGGTTTTGTCAGTAGGTCCTGCTTTCCCTAAATACCTGTTGCACAGGGAGCAAAATGTCGATGGCCGATCCCTCTGCTGCCCTTCCTGCTCTGCTCCACACGGCCCTGCCATGCCAGGGGCCTGGGGCTGTGTCAGGCTTTGCCTGACCCTCACTGCATCGCTGTGATTCTGCCTTCTCATTCAGGTCTTGCTCATTTGCATTCTGCCCGAACTGTCCTGAGCAATGTCTTTGGGAACATGGGGCTTGGGAGGGTCATGGCTTTTCACTTGAGTGTAAGAAGTTTGTTTTTTGGGGTGTGTCTCCTCTGTGGCTGAAGATGCAATGGCAGCTGTGGGGATGGAGCAGAGCTGCACTAAACTGTCTGTGGGTGATGCTGGGGGTGTATTCCAGGGCACACAGGGATCACTAGGACTTTGCTCAGGTAGGACTCTGTTAGGCCCTCAGCTGAGGCTCCTGCACCTTGTCAACTTCTGTGCTGTCACAGCTACAATGAGATACATGCTTGTGTTGGCTGAATGTGCTCCTGTTCCTGGGAGAGCTACAGCACCTCGGGTTATCAGAACTCCCACCTGGAGGTGTGGGTGCTCACACCAGGGAGGTGGGTGCTCATGTGAGCAGGGCAGCACCCAGTACCTTTGGATAGGCTGATTACCAAAATCCCACTGTCTAGAAGGCTGAATAAGATTTTAAGACAGGTTAGATCCAATTCATTTTATTTGGGACTAATGCAGTGCTGCCTTTTGGTAGCAATAGTCAGTGTCATGTAACTGTTTGGGAAGGATGGACTTGTCCTGATGGCAGGTGTCACCAGTTCCAGGGGCACTTGGACTCTAAAGCCAGGCTTGGACTGCATCCCTCAAGTTTCAAACGTATCCCACAAAGGCAGTGCTTGAAGACTAGGATGTGAATTTTCCAGTTCTGGCCTATTGCAATCAAATTTTGTAATAAATCCAGAGCAGAAGTTGCTATATATTTTTTCAGATTCTGCTCAGACTGTATGGTTAGACTACAGTGTGGCACTTTTCTAAATGGGAAGTCTATGATTCCACAAATTTTGGCTGTGTAAGCCACCTCCGGCTCTGTGCAACAGGATGGTGGGCTCTCTTTGGTGTGTTGATATGCACATATGGTGCATAGACAGTTGGTGAATTCTAAAGGAATGACCTTCAGGACTGACATTCTTCTATATTTTCATGTTTTTGTCATGCTGTGGTGGATTTTTTCATTCCTCTTTCATCTCCTCTGAGTGAAAAACTCTGCAGTCTTCCAGACAGCGTCTCTCTCTCTCTCTCTTTCTCTCACTCACTCAGACCATCTGTTCCCAGATTACAGATTTCTCTGCATGAGTACCAGGTAACAGACGTGACTTCGCCCAATAACTACAGCAAAAAAGGCTTTCACACACTCTCCACAATCTGTGAACATATGATCAGTCTAGGATAACATGTCGTGCCAAACACACACCAGAGACATTTATATGCAGAAACAGAATGAACCCTGAATTCAGGTACTTGGCAACCCCAAACCTGACATTTCCTCTGCGTGTTTGAAAAGAGGCCTCTCTGCCCACAAGAAAGTCTCTGTTCCTGCCCTGGTGCCTTTTTCTCGGGGGTGGAAAAATAAAATCCTTCTCTCACGTTTTGCTTAAAGGAAAGCTGGTGATATCTCACTGTCCCATGTCAGTCCTTGAGGCTGGAGTGGGAATGAGGTCTCTGTTCTCTACTGGCAGCTCCATAATGAGCATTTGCCAAGTTATGGGAGGCATCAGAAAAGACATTTTATCCATCTTTTATCATCTTGACTGGCTTCTTGCTCATTTTGGGAGTAGGATATAGTGACAGACTAATATCCTATACACAAGTATGTGTATGTAATAAATCTCCAGTTGTATCTAAGCTGTTTTATCTCTTGTCCCATTGTCATATCAGCCCTCAAAGGACCATAATGAGACTGAATATTAAAGCTGGGGTTTTTGTACTTGAGGGAGCTGCTTCTCACTCACTCAGTAGCCATTGAGCACTTGCCCCAACCCTGTACTGTTTTTTAAAAAATTATTTTCTGTACTGGTTGAAAAGTTGAAGCTGAGGAACTATGTGTGGGTACCAAAGACAGATAAAGTACAAAGCAATGGTTTGTTGAGCTATCACATGATCCATGGGCCAAGGTTAGGCTTTATCTCTGTTGTGGGGTATGTACTGCAACGTATTCCAACAAACTGGTAATATATTTATTTTTTGATAAGTAGATGCTTATGCTAAATGTCTCATGTTAGTTTTGTCTACTCTAGTGACTTAAAATAAGAAAAAAAGATCCTAGACAAGTTAGTACCCAAGAGAAACTGCTAAAGAAGTTGGAAGGGAATTTGCTAGTAAATATTCCTTTTAAATGTCTTTTACAATATTATTTACTATCCCTGGTATTTCTGATGAGAAGAATAATTGTTCATCTGCTACATGGCACTACATGAAAAAATACTTGCAGCAACTCAAGACCTGAGAGCAAAGATTTTTCAAAAAAGTGAGAGAACTTCAATAGATTGTATCTATGTGCATTAGCAGCTACATAAACAAAACTATAAAATAATGTTCAGAGAGTTGGGATGCACTTGTGTATTCATGTATTATTAACCTACCTCATATGGCCCTGCCTAAGTCTTGTTTCCCAAGAGCCAACATCCACTGGCACAGTTACAATATGAAAAACAAGAGTGGTAGAAGAGTGTTTTGGGAGTGAGTCTCAGTGTTGGAGAAAGAATGCTTCCTCCTGAACGTGGTGCAAACACAGGGCACAGAGATGCTGTGAGTAATCTCTCACAAGTGTCTCTCACTGTCTTTTGTCCTGGTATGATGCAGGACAAGAGACAGGGAGTGTGTATGATTTGCAGGCTGTAAGTGTGTGAGCTATTCCTGTGCTTAACTGGGACCCTGTACTTGCTGCTCCTTGCTTTGTTAAGGGGCGTGCTGCTGTTGGGATGAGCATGCATGTCTTCTCAATGTCTACAAATGAATATACTCATTTAACAGACACCATCATTTACTGTGCTGCTTTGTGTGTCAAATACACAAATCTAATGATGCACTGTTGGTGTGAAGGCTTTATTTTATATTCCACAGCACAGGTGACTTTTATCATATGGTACATAAGTTACCAGCAAGCTCCCAGTTAAAATATGACCTTGGTCTGATGCTTGAGAGATGCTTGCCACACTGAAACAGTTCCTTTTGTGTTTTTATCCTGTTTGCTGAACAGTTGTTTTTCTGCTAACAGCTCCTGTTGGGTCCTAAAGAGGATTTCACACATGTAGGAGAGCAGTAGGAGGTGCAGGAGGTTGATTAAGTGGAGGTTGACCTCACATTTCCTCATTCTGTTATAAGCTTTTAGCCAGTCAGTACTGCTTGGGCTTCACTGAGAAATTGGAAAGGGTCTTCTCAGAGCTGGGGCAGAGGCCCTGGGCTGTGTTTGTGGGGCTGTGTGATGACATGTGTGCATTGGGTGTTCAGGGCTCAGCTCAGGACACAGTAGTGCCCTGTGTCTCCCTGGGGCACACCAAAGGAAGGGCTTTCTCCACTTCCCTCTCTCCAAAGCAGGGATCATTTTTTCAGAGTTTGGAATTGTTTCTTGAGCCTAGGGGCAACAGTGCACAGTGCAGTGTGTTTCTGGTACACAGCACAGGAAAACTTGTATATTCCAGCTTTCAGTAGGGGCAATTCTCTTGTGCAATCACAGCAGCAAACAGTTGCTGAGCACACAGACACACTCAGATATTTGTGAGTGAAATGTAGTTATAGACTAATACAAATGAGATTTTGACTGTAAACAAGTCATTCACTGCTATTCTTTCTGGGAAGATTAGCTCCCAATTTGGAAGAAATCTGCATTCATCCAAGGCACCCTTCTCTCTCTGCTTTAGAGAAAACAGGAAAAGCAGTTATTTAAGCTATGGAATGGTATTATCTTTGTCAGAAGAATTGCTATGTTTTGAAAATCAAACTGATCTGGGTGTGATTACCTCTGTGAAGAGATTTACATTTTCAACATTAGGCAGAAGGTGTTAAATAAATGTTGACTCAGGCTTCTGCCTTTTCTCTCTAATTTCCCCACATCTTAATACTTTACTTTGGGCACCTGCTTCTGAAACTTGGAACTAAATCTTCATTTTAATATTCTTTTTGTGCTTCTTTCACTGCTTCATCCACATCTTTCTGCTGCTTTAATGCTACAATAGTGTGTGGGAGGATTAGTTACAGTGATTAAAAAAAATAAAAAATAGAGCAAAAATGAATTAATCTACAAGCCAGACACCTTCATTAAGAAAAGTAGGGAGAGTATATATATAATTAGCAAGACTTCTGCTTACTGCCAGCTCTAATGTAATATATTAGCCATCTCATTATTTTAAAATATTAATTGCCTTGAAATTGTTAGCTACTGTTGTTAATAGCCAATTAGGACTACTCTTAAAAGGGAGCTATTTACTGATAATAATTAAATCTTAGAAAATTGTGGTACTTAGCCACATTTGCTTTCATACTTTCTGTTTATTCCATTTCAGAATCCATAATTCATGTTTTCCCCTTGAAACAGAAGGGCAAAGAGAGACAAACCCATGTTCTATAGTATATGCATAGTAAAAAATGGAGCAAAAGACCTTTTATTTTTATCCTTTTTTGATAATATGAGTTTCCAAATACTCAGTAAAAAATATGGTGGAGTGGAAGCCCAATCTGTTTATTGCTCTTTGCATTGTTCCTGTGCTTCACAGCAGTGTGATTGATATCAGCATAGCCTCTGCTTTATTCCTGGAAGTATTTTTTTCATTTAATGTTAATGTTCTCCATATAATATTCCAGATAATATTCCTGTTCACCAAGCTCCAGTTCTACCAAATCTGTTCTTCTGTTTCACTCAAAACTTTTGCATCCATTTACTTCCGTGTTATTATAAATAGTTATGTATTATCATAATAAGTCATGTTATATATTGGGTTATTACATACAGTTCATTGCATGGTGAATGGGGGGAGGGGCTAGGAGAAGCTAATTTTTTGTTTGGCATTTACTTTTCCATAGAGAAAGGGATATGCCAAAATGCCCAGCTGTGGCTGAAAGCTCTGGCAGCTATGAAGACTGTAGATTGTTTTCTTTTCTCCTGCCATAGCTAGACATTTACAGAACCTACAGAGAGGACAGTGGCAAATATTCTTTGAATAACAGAAATATGGGTTGTTCTGTCATTTTTTCCTTGCTAGTGTGCTTGTCCTGAGCAGTGGGATGTGACATGTCCCTGAAACAAGAACATGATGGATACAGAAAATTCAGCACTTCCCCAGTCCTCCATGTCAGTGTGATCCTAATTTAGTATCTCCTATCAGTTGCTAGTCTGGCTGAGATTTCTAAGGAAACTTAGAGAGTTAGGGGCTGCTAATGAGCTTCTAACTGTCTTTAGGCCTTTTCCAGCTCCCTAGCTCTTCTTTCCAGTGGCAGTCACTGTCAGAACAGTGGCTCTTAGGGTCCCCATGACCATTCTTACATGTGAACAAATCAGACTCACAAGAAACCCATCAGCAGCTGGTACTTCAGTAGCCCAGTCTTGTCTTGGTTGAAATAAGCCAAATCTGTTAAATAAGCAGAGATGCTTCCACTTACATTTAGTCTGCTTGTGATCTATTGACTGTTATCTGTTTATGGCTAAAATGAAAACTCTTCATAACAGGGCCGACTTTGATGGAATGTGAACTGTGCTTTATAAATCTATTAGAGGTCTTTGGAGAGGTCAATAAGGAAGTGAACAAGGGTGAGCTGCTTTTTATACTTGTATTTCTGCAAGGCTTTTCATAAAGTCCTGTGCCGAAGACTTTTAAGGGAAACCAAGAATATATGTAATGGATCTCAATAATGGAGTTCTGCATAACCTGTGCTGGGGTCTGTCCAGGCAAACACACCATAAACTGCTGAGACAAGCAGGTGAGAGATGAGAAAGTTTGAGGATGATAGGAAATCAGTATTCAGGGTGGTGAATATCCGGAAGCACAGAATTACCTCAGGATTGTGTGGGTGAATGAAACTTCCTGTGCACAAAGCTAAACTGATGCATGGGGGAAAAAACAATCCTAAGTTCACATACAGAATTATAGACTCTGATCTGACCCTTATGCCTCAGGATCACAATCCTGGGATTATAATAGTTTGTTCCATGAAAACATTGTCTCAGTGCTGTGAGGCAGCCAAAATGTTAACCAAGTGTTGAGTGAGGAAAAAACTAGAGAGCAGCTCTATGAATCAGTGTTCATTCACATGCTGAAGAGTGCACAAAATTCCAATCCTTTCACCTCAAACAACTGGGACATGCTCACAGAAGTCCAAGAAGGGTGGAAGGAATGGTCTGTGTTTGCTTGAGCTGTTCAGTTTAAAACTGTGACAGACCTACAAACTGATGAGCAGAATGGGTAAAGCTTGGTCTTTGCTGTCTCTTCTAATGCAGAAGTCGAAGACTGTCGAATGAAGGTTGTAGGAGCCAAGTTAAAAAGAAACCAAATGAACTTTGGTTTCTTCATGCAGTAGGCAGTAGATGTGTAACTTCTTCCAAAGGACATGGGGGCTGCTCTAAGTTTACATGAATTCAAGGAGAGACTGCATTACTCTCTGGATGAGAAATTAAGTAAGAACTATTACATTGCAGAAACTGAAACCACTCAGAAAATCTCTGCAGCTAAAAATAGTTGTTCTGTGGGACAACCTGTGAGAACTGCCATACATACATGCCCTCTTCCTGTTTTTCCCAGCTCAGCTCCTTGGAAACCTTGCTGATGACAAACCCTGGGCTCAGTGGACATTTGATGGGATCCACTTGACTCTCAGTATTCTAACAACACTGGTCTTGTGCCTTGATTGGTGTCAGGAGAGGGCTGGGCTGAGTACAAATGGCTGGGCTAGTAAGACACTTTTCTTTCTCTCCCATTATTGCATGCTGTGATAGATACCTGTTGTTTAGCCAGCAGATGATTACCTGGTCCTTTACTGAACAAACCTGCCTTGCACAGTTTTAAACTATGCTCTAAAAATGACACACCTCTGCTGTACTGGGCAAAGCTGCAGCAAGTAGCTGTAACAGTTGACAGACCAGTGAGACCCAGAGTCTTACATACCCCAGGACAAATAAAACAACCTGTCCTATTGCCCATGAGGAAAACCTATCAGAAATTGTGACAGTATTTCCCTCATTGTGAATTTATTTCTTGTAGCTACTAGGTGGACCAAAACAGAATAGAAATGGCTTTTGCAGAAATGATTTTACAAGATAAGTTGCGCAGAGCCATAGGAAGATCAGCTCTGATTGCTCGATCCTATTTTATAGCAATATACTTCTATAGCAGAATGAAAATGTACTTTAATGAGCTTGTACTTGTAAAAAACAAATACAAAGGAAAGGCAGAGGGTAAACCATACTGCTGGTGCAGGAATTGTGCAGGCAGTGATGGGAGCAGCATTGCTGTTCGGGCTCAGAGAACCAGCCCAGGTGTGGCTGTACATTAGCAGCAAATTAAAACTCAGGATCACTGGTCCAGCTGCTTGGACACACAAGCTCTCTTGTCCCAGTGAATGGCCAAGTGTGGTTTTAACATCACTTTCTCTCTTCTCCACAGTATTTTGAGTCCTTCTCAGTTGCTCCAGAGAGAAAATACAGGAACAGACACATTCTCGTGCTTCCAAAGGGATACCTTCTTTTCCTGACACTTACGACTAGTTAAATGCATGTCCAAGTGTGCTATTTATTACCTAAAATTATATTCCAAGTGGCTTTTAAGCCTGTTACCAGGCTTAAAATGACAAATGATCTTCTTGGCACCTAGTGCACTATGACAAAGTTTTTGTCTGTAAACAAAAGAAGCAGGTTTCAAGTTAGCATCAAAGACGTGTGATTTTGAGATACCAAACAGTTTTTTCATGGTCCTGTTGATGCCATAGATCACATTTAGCCTGTGGAAGGATTAATATAGATATCATGTGACATCTTCCCTGTGACTCTGTGACCACTACTGAAGCACAGCACTTTGTCGTGTCATCCCTCGCCCATTTGTCAACCATACCTAATTGATTAGGCTACTGTAACATTTTTATTCTGCACGTGAAGTTCCCTCCTCAGCAACCTCTCCCTCCCAAAATGTACATTCATCATTAATTACAAAATCAATGGGAGAGATGGTCTGGACATATACAATTGATAGCTTCCCTCTTCAGATTAGCATAACCTCCCAATCCATTACGTGGAGTGAATAATACCGTTGCTGCCACCATGAAAAGGGGCAGGTCACCTGCTGTAAATTTCTTAACAAAATGTGGTGCCATGAGCCTTTTCATTTGCTGAGTGTTTACTGTGTGTTTGGAGGAGTCCATCTTCTTTCTGATCCTCTCTCTTAGCAAAGAAACAATCATAAATTTAGACAAATAAATGCTTGGATGTTGAAAGACTGAGAAGTTCCTTCTGAAAGCTCCAGTGCTTAAAGTGAATCCTGCAGAGTGCTGAGACTGCAGCAATGAATAAGATACTAAAAAAAAGATGAAAGGAGCAAAAAATTTGGTCCCCATAAACCAAGTTATGTTTCTTGCATGAGAAAGGTGATGGGAATTTAGGCCACAGTGTGCATACTTTCCTGTGTTTTAGCATATTAAAACATTGAAATCTCCCAGATTTTTTTTTTTTCCTCTGTACTATATTAGGATTAGAGTCTTCCATTCCTCTTTTCTCAAAGAAAATATGCTTTCAGTCACATTTTCCAAAATAGTGTCTGTGGTCTTTTGATAGCTACTCACTTATAACTTTACAAGTCAGGTCAATTATGAAATAGATGCAACATTTCTTGTAAGAGTCAGGAATGTAACTGGCTTTAAGTAAGTATTCCTTTAATAGAAGGATAGAAGAATAACACCTTTTTTTTTTTTTAAGATGACAATCAAGGATCAGATTCTGAGATTGTTCTCTGTGTTGTACCTTACTCCAGGAGCTTCACTGAAATTAATCAGACACCTTGGGGAATAAGGAGATGGACAACAGGAGTAATGTTTAGAGTCCTCTTGTCATTGCCAGGACACTGGAATATTTTATGCTGAATAAAACTTATCACAAGATATACATGTATACATGAAGCATGTATATCTTAAATTACAAGATAGGAAAGATGATTTAGCCATTTAAGTAGGGAGTGTATGCTTGCAATTCCCATAAACATTAACAGGGATTTTATTGGAGATTTAGGGGAAGTGAAACATCATTCCAAATTAATTAACTGCAAGAGAGCCATTCACCTCAGCAAGATTTGGACCAGGTTTCAAGTGATTTAGTGACTTTAATGGACTTTATTCCGGGGATTATAAAATCATGCCTTGTAATGTTCAAATTGGGGTTATAAAACAAAAGGTATGAACTGAACTGAAGCATTATTAGAAAATTGACATCTGTAATAAATAAATTAGGTACAATACCTGAAGCAAGTCTAATACTGGTATTTACAACAAAATTCAAGCCAGACTATGAATAAGAGCATCGATAATTGTCTTCCTTGTTATTAAATGGTAATATAATTATCTATGTGTTAGTGGTCAATGGAAGACACAGATGGTTACAGACACACCCTAAACCAGACATGTTTTTATCTAGTTTGGTATGAACAGAAATTTATGATCTGATTTTTATTAGCACTTCTGGATTGCCCCTTGAACTAATTTTGCAATACTCCCAATGTGATTGCCATCCACAGTTTTATTTAGATCTGAGAGAGGAAAATTACTGCAATCTCTTGTTCTTCAAATGTACATTCTGAGTCAGATATTCCTTTCCAGAAAACTTTCCAATAGGATTCACTGGTGAAAATCCAGTTGCAAAATCAAAGTCTTTGTCTATTGAAATAGTGATGTCTTTCAGCACAGAAAATAAGGGCAAAGTGCATGTAATGATTGAAGTAATACTTCCAGTGGTACTTCCCTGTTAAATATATATTTCTATTATTTGCTCAGTATTATTTCTCATGTTCCATATCATGGGGTTTTCCTGTATTTGTCAGCTCCTCAGTCATCTGGCAGGTTTTCTTAGCTGTTGTTTTCTAGTAACCAGAATTCTATGATATTACCAAAGTCCTTGCCAGAACCCCTTTGTCTCACTTCGAGTAAGTCTTGTACAGCCTCCTGGGGTGCTCTGCAAACCTCAGCAGCCATGTGTGGCACCTTTCCTGCCTTTCCCAAACTGGGTATCACATGGAAAAGGGAAAGGAGGATGAACCCGATCTGATTATTTCTGCATGAATAAGGTTTTCTTAACTAAACAGAGGCCCTTTTCATGTATGAAAACCCCTTGCAGACTATTGGTCTGTGTAACTACATCTTTGAAGCTTTCTAAAAGCACATTATAGACTTGTTTACCTGTGATGCATTGTTGCTACATTTTATCATATAAATATGTACTTAGGAGCCTTTATAAAATGTAGATTATTGACCAAGTCCTATAAATTTTACTCACAGTTTTAAAACTCCAATTATTTGACCTGGTTGTATGGCCATTCATTCTTAAAAAAGAAAATGCCCCTGAAGTATATCTGTATTTGGAATTAAGGAAAAAAAAAAGCTTAGAATTACCTCAAAAAGCTGTTAATAATACTTTTGGAGTAATTTCAAACTTCATACATTGTGTGTTTCTCTTATAGTCTAATGGCTTGCAAAATTTTGTGTTTAAAATATGTTGTGGTTTTTTTTTTTTTTTTTAATAACAGGAAGAAAAAATACTAAATATGTTTCAGTTCTAGAACCTGTTTTCTAAGTTTCAGCCCAGAGCAAAATTTTTATGGTTGAGTTACAAACCTCTGAAAATAGGGGTTTACAATGGAAACACTGACACCACTTTAACTATAGCAGCACTGGCAGAGCAGTGTAATATACACTAGAAATAGAAAGCAAGATTAGAGATGACATTTAGGACATGAGGCCTTCTCCAGGCTGTGGGAAAAATAACTGTGTTCTATTTTTTTCCACAGCCTGGAAAAGGCCTCCTGGTCTAAGTGTCATCTCTAATCTTATTTCCCATTCGTACTGCATTTAACTAACTCATTTTTTAATTATTATTGACAGCAATTTGTTGCAGTTTTAAGTACCAACCCGTGTCCAAATCGCAGCTTCCCTGGCTAGTGCATGTCAAGGTGGTGGGGAGGGTACCAGGGAGACAGAGTACTTTGATAATATTTCTGTCTCAGAGAAGCCCAGTCCCACGGCTGGCTGGGTGCTGTGAGAACCAGCCCCTGCTGGCTCTGGATGGGGCAGGGCAGAGCCCCTCACACCTGAGCCAGAGCAGGGCACTGCAGCACTGTGCACACGGGCAAAGTGCATTTCCCAAGGGCAGAGTAAAGGCTGAAAGTCAAATACACTTACCCTGAATGTCTGGGAGCACAACCAGGACACTCAGGTACTCAGGTGCAGTGACTTCCACCATCAACTCCTGGACAGGCCACATTCCCCACCACAGTTTAGCCTGATCCAGGGTTCTGAATACTCCAAAGGGAGAATGTTACTGAACATTAAGAATTAATTTGGTAAGATGTGACTCTGGACTAGGCTGCCTTCACCACAAAATTGTGGTGTTAATATTGTCAGGAAGATCTCTCTACCAGTGTGGCCCCCATGAAAGGAGGGACTTGATGCTGTCCCCAAAAGGTAGCTAAGCTGAAGGGATAAGTTTTAGATTCCTCCATGGTAAACCCTTTTTCCATCCTCAGGCATCTTCTGACTTGTAGCTGCTTCAATTTCGTATTCACTGCATTAAATGATAATTCCCTGTTATACATTTATGGCCTTTTAATGCCTACTGTGCCACAGCATTGCTTTGCAGTGATCTTGCAATCTCCATTCTCAGCGTGGGGTAAAAAGGAACAATAAGGAAAGAAAATGCCACTGCAGAACAAATTCAATTGTAATTACTTCTTGCTCCCACCAGAAAAATGTCAGTAGGAGATCCATATCCTGAGGGTGATCAGACAGCCAGAATGCATCTATCCTGCCCATATTACTTGAATGGTCAAGGTAGAAAGTTATTCTACACTTGAACTGCATTTTCAGTACTCATTTGATCTTTTTATTCCTGTACTTACAGTAGACAAAGATACTGGAAGCCTACTGTCCATTCTCCCAGAAATGTATCCTGCAAAGTCAATAAGAGAGGCAAATTTATTGCTAAAGCAATTGCCTGGTGAAGGTGCTTCGTTCCAGCACTGTGAAAGCTGGTGTTAATGTAGGGATAAACATGACCTGTTCTGTGTGTACATGTACGCAGGTGTGTAATTTTGTTTGTAAGCACAGTGTCTTCTTGGCAGGTACTCTGCAGCCAGCAATTGCCAGCTGCTAAATGTTCAAGGAAACGTGATTTGAATTGTTGGGAGAGTGGCCAGGAAAATGCATTTAATATAATCAGTGGATTCAGTTCTGACAGCAGAGGTGTAGGAAAATTTGCTTACCTGTGAACATCTTTTGGATTTTAATTTTCAGAAAAAGCAGTTAATAATAACAACTATTCTCTCTTGCACATATGATATATCATAAAGCCAGAAAAATTGAAATATGAGTTATTTGGCAAAGTTGAGCTTTCATGTTCATTTTTCTACAAGATTTTGACATTGTTATTGGCACAATACTTCATTCTACTTTGTGTTGTTTATAGATCCAGGAAAATGTCAAATACTTTCTTTAATTCTTACAAAATATAAACACTCTTTTACAAATGGTCTTTTCTGTGGTTAGATCTCTGACTGAATGGTACTTTTTGCACAAGCCAAATGCATGATATAGTCATTTGTCAAAAAGTACCATGAAGATTTGAAATGCCATTAATTACTGCTGTAAAAGGCTGGTAACCACAGTACTTGTGCACAGGCAACCACTGGGACACAGAATGTTCTTCCAAAAGCACCTTCTTGGTCATATAGGCTGTGAGTGAGGAACATGAAGAAGGGGTGGATCAAAAGACTCTTTTGGGAATAGCTATGCTAATCCCTGAACACGGAGTGCTGTTCCTGTCAGAACACTGTGTTACACCAGCTACTCTGTCTCACTTGTGACAGACCCCAGTCATATTTTTGGCCAGGAGAGCCAGACTAGAAGTTTCTGAGAAGAGATTCTCTACCCATAGAAACTGCAAGGAGTTAACTTCAAAAAAGTCTGTTAAAACAGTGTAATAGAGTGAGCTGGCACTGATGATAATCTCACCTGGTCCAGCCTGATGTGAGCCAGCATAGCTCTGATTTAAATGATTACATGAGTTTCCATGCAAAACCCAGTGTAACCAAGCACACAGCATTGTACCTTCTGTTACCCTGGCACAGCTCTGTGTCCAGGTGATTCTATCCCACCCAAACTGAAACAAAAATTGCGGCCTGCTGTTTTGCAGGGGGAAGGAATGTATTTATAAGGCAAAGCTCATGGCTGGCAGGCATGGATCTGCAGCTTTCAAGATCCCACCAGCCATGCAAGTCCTTCACCCAGAAAAAAACTTGTATTCTCTTTAGGGACAGTGAGTGACTTTGGAAGGACTGTTGGCAATGGGTCATATCAGTCAGTCATCTAGGCCTTTTCCCTTGTTTGCTCTTGTGATGATTCTGAACGTGCATGGTACTACTGTTCCCCTACATTGTCAGAGGCAGTACATTAACTGTGAGCTGATAACATGCAAGGGAAAAGAGAGCATGGCAAAATTTGCTGAGGTTTAGCACTAGCTCTGATTTTCCAACACACAAAAATTTAAAATTCATTGGTGGGAAATCAAGCAAAGCAAACCAGCCCACTGGCAGAATTTGCTGACGCAAAGGTAAACTTAAGTTCTGAACTTCACAGAGCTCTGGGTCCAGCTTATCCAATTCCAGAAAACTGTGTGGCTTCATGCTACATTTCTTCCTCTGAAAGTCAGTGTTCCTATATCCTGGTGGCTTATTTCCTTCTTGTGTGCAGAGATGTGACACTGAAAGCTCAGTTGCAGTGTGTGTGCACAGCATGGCAGTTTTCTCCCAACAGCAGGGCCTGTTCTTCATCACTTTGTTCATAGGAAGCATTACAAAGAACATTAAAATGCTAAATTGTGAAGATTTACAGCAACAGTTTTCTATGATAACCTTATATTTATGCTAATTGGAAGCTACTTGTAGTATCATGCTGTTCTTGCAGTGCTACTACACATAACCCATTTTCATCTTACAGCTTGGGAGGCACATTGGCTGGAGTTGACTGAACAGATTTTACTAAGTGATGAAGATGTCTTCCTCTAGACTCACCTTGGTTGCTTCCCCTCCTTGATGAATCTTTTTCTTTCAGTCACTTTAGGAAGCAGCATCACTGGGAAGCAGCAGGAACCCTCCTGCAAGAGTTGAGGATTCACGTCAGCATAACACTGCTGAGGATTCACAGTACATCTACACAGGTAGCGCTTTTTTTTACAGTGTGGTCCCTTTGGGTCAGGCTTCAAAGCTGACCATTAGCTGCCTCATTTTTAGGTGCCCTGACTCGAATCTGAAGCTCCTGAGTAGTTACAGTTGGTTCCTCACTACTTTTACTTCACTCTCATTTTCTGTGCCCTATGCATTCTTCACTTCACTCTGGAACAGGGATTTGAATCACAATTTCCCAGATGCCAGAGAGTGCCTTATGCACTACCAAATAAGTTTTCAATATTCCTTTGTCTGGTTTAGGGACTGTTTTGCTATTCAGACCAGGCTGAAATGCCCTGGCAGGCAGAGAGCCTGGCTCTCAGTTAGGACTGCCAGTTACCAGGTGCTCTGGGCACTCAGCTGGTGGGGATGTTCTTGCTCTGACTGAGAAGAATTTGCCAATCATTCTGAAATCCTCTCCCATTGCATCAGGTGTGTGACTCCGTGGGAATTTTCACATCTGAGAAGCCCCTAAGAAAAATTACTGATGTGCCTAAGGCCCTTGTCCATCCACTGACATCTCATTTCTTTCTATTCTCTTTGGTATCCTTTTCTGGAAATGTAATCCTCTGCACATGTTCTTCGGGAAACCTGCCTTTACCAAAGACATTTAATGATCTGATGCTGACCCTAAATCAGGTTTTGCAACTGTTGTTGGTAAGCTTTCTTATCTTCTTTCTGTGCTGCTCACTGCAAATGGAACAGGTTTTCTCTTTGGTTTTAAGGAAACACCTCTCTGATTTGCAAATTAAACTATTAAAAATAAATCTAAAAAAAAGCTTAGTACAATATAGTGTCTTACAAAAACCCTTAACTATGTCATGATTTTGCAGTACTTTTATCAGAACTAGGTTATAAATTCTTACATTGAAACTGCTGTTTTACAGACAGAATATTGCCTAAAAAAGATACTGTTAACTTATGGTAGAGGGTAATGCCAATTCCTGCAGTCTGGTCCTAGTCTTCCTTTGAACATTTGTTATGGAAAATATGTAAAATTGATTAATTTTTGAAGTATAATAATAGCAGCAATATTATACTGTAGTGAAGGTTATTTTGCATAACTTTTAAACATTTGCAGAAGGCTCAACATTTGGTGCCTCAATACCGAAGAATCTTCCCAGTAACAATCAGCGGCTTGCGGTGCCTGCTGCAGTGGCTGCTCCAGCACCGAGGGCCTCAGTGCCATGTCTGCCGTGCACAGGGTACCGTGCAGTGCCACAACCTTGGCTGGGGTCAGTCTCAGGGTGCTGGCTGAACAGCTCAGAGCTCAGCTGGGACAAGTGGACAAGCAGGGTGACAGTGTCCGTGCTAATGTGTCTGCAGGAATTTGTGTGGGGGAAACCGGGCAATGGTGAGAGCAGCAGAATAAATCAAAGTGTGAAGGCAGCTGCAGTCAAATGTCACACCCAAGCAGTCAGGAGCCTGGCATGTTCTTTTGAAATAGGCTGGGTTACCTGCCAACATGGCATGTTCCTTCTGTTGCTAGAGAATAATGTTATCTGAGGAAAAACCTAAGGGGCACAGATGGTTGATATACAGACCTGACCCTCGAAACCCTTGTCATAGCAAATTATTCCATTGATGTAAATGGGATCACTCCTGTGGAAAGGATCTCAGTTATATTATCTAATTCTTCCATTATTGAAAATATCTCTTGAATTGAATTTTGTTGAATTTTTTTAATTGCTGTGTATGTCTAAACATTGTAATTAAATAACATTATCTGGGGGACAAACTCTGTCATAGCCTAACAGTACTGCAATCACAGACATTATGTATTATGTAGGACTGTAGGATATAAATTCTCACTTTATGAGAAATTAGAAACACTATTTCTGCACTTTCTAAATCAAAAAGGTATAAACCCTCATTTGACTTTGGAATTTCCTTTGCTTGGGAATCATCAGCCCAGAGTGCAACACCTGTCTAAAGTCTAATCCTTCCTCTTGTAAAAACATAGACATTGAGGACTTGTAGTTGTGGAGCAAGAAGAGTTTAAACTGTAAGTGAGAGTAAAACAAGGAAAACAGATGAAAATTCAGAATCAAGCCTTATTTGTTTTTACCTATTGCAAGTGACTTTACATAGTATGATGCAAATCTCTCAGCGTTTCTTGAAATACTGATTGATTGAATGTAAATCATTTTTGCAGCTGCTGTTTCTATTGTCCAACAAGCCTCTACACTCTGTGAATCTGTCATGAAGAGAGGCCTTCTTTGTCTTAGGAAACAGTCCTGCTGGCTTCAGAAACATCAAAATAAAGGTAAGTTGACCTCAGATGGGATTCTTGCAGCCAAGAAATTGACTCAATTATGTAACTTTATCGTGTACCTCACTATGTCACTGCACAGTTTGGTTAGAAAAAACTTCTCACATCTTTTTGTCTGCTTAGAACTGAAGCCAAACCCTTGGAAATCCCTTTTATCTAGAAAAAGATTGAGAGACTATTGAATCCTTGGCCTCCTTCAGTTTTGAGGGGAAAAGGGTTACAATTTTTGCATAAAAGTCATGCAGTTCAGCTCTGAGCCTGGCAACTGTCAGTGGTTGTAGTAGTTTGGCATTATTTAGACCTTCTCATTTAGAATCTGCTCAACTATTTTTAATTTGAGAATGCCTTTTCCCCAGGAAAACCTGCAGTACTGGAGTTGAAACTATCCCTGCCTTGGGGTTTGATGCCCTGGGTCACATGCCCCCTTTTAATTCTTAAATCATGCTGGAACTACTGGACGAGGTAGCGGCAGCCTGGCTGCAGAGAAATGTGCCATGGTTTTTGAAGACTGGATTCCCTCTAATTAAAAACATGTTGTGAATTCTCTGAAAAGAAAAAAAATCATGGCATGGCTGAATTCTATTATAGCTGTCACTGTCACACCATGGATTCAGCTAACTGAACCGTTTTTTATGAATAACATTTAGTTTGAATTCTGGAATTTTTAATTGAGTGAGTATATTTTCATGACTTTACCAGAGATGGATCGCAATAAATCTGACCACAATGTTTCTGACTCATTTTTTTTTAAAAAAACAGAACCAATGTGATGACCTGCAAATGTTTTACTTTTTTTTGTTCTATTTACTCCAGAATATACATCTTCACTAAAGGCTGAAAAGCGTATTGGTATTAGTCCTAGTTTCTCACATACAAAAGCCATAAGGAGAAAACATGGAACCATTTTCACAAATAACAGATCAGCCCAGAGCTCTTCTTAAAAAACAATGCAAGGAGACTTTATACATCTGTCCATGCAGAAAACAGACAATTCATTTGGTTTAATATTTTTTCCAAGAAACATTTTTGCCTCTGCTGTAATGGAGCATTCATTACTGCCTTTTATCTGAAGAAGCTAATCCACAGAAATTGTTTGGAGCTAATTTTCTGGAGTTCCATCTGAATCTATGTGTCCGTGTGACTCAGTAACTTGTCTGGTGACAAGAGAGGAGATGTCTATTTGTCTAAATGAACGGGCCTGACACCATAAATGTTAATATAACAGTGCCAGTGAAGCACAGTGCGAGCTAATTCTGACATTCATTTTGGAAGCTGAAATTTAATTCAGTCAATTAATAAATTTAATAAATGAGCTTGGTACAAGCATTAATTTGAAGTCACTTTTACTTCTCATCTGCTGGCTAAAGCTTGCAAACAATAGGGGAAAGGTCTTGCTATACTGCTACAAATAAGTAAACAATTGTTTCTGCCAAGAAGACTCCAGTGTAAATGCAGAGTCAGGGAATAATTTTTCAACTAATTTATCCTGCATATGGATACTTGGAAACTGCAGATGCTACATAACAATCTCTATCTACAAATATTTCCCGAAGGACAAGAGAACTTCAATTGCACCTAGTTTATAATAAATCTTTGCCATGTACTGCTGCTAGCCCACATTAGAGAAGCACTGTGGACAGGGTGAAGTGTGAATGAGCAGTCTGGCTCAGCCTGAGGAGCACAGTTCCCACCTGAGGTCAAAGCAAGACAAGGCCAGAAGTTGGGAAGAGGACATGAAGAGTATACAGAAGAGAATGAAAGCCTCAGTCTGTCAGATTGATCTATCTGTTAGAGCTTCTCCATAACTATTTCCCTGCCTTTCCTTCTCTCTTCCTCTCCCAATGTTTTCTCCTTCCATGCTTTGACCTGTTCCTGTGGTTGTCTTCCTCCTCTTCCATTACTCTCTACCTACCACCAACCTCTGTCCCAGAGATAGCAGGAGTGCAGGAAAAATAAGGCTGCAAAATGAATGAACTCTCTCTCTCTGTATTTACATTGGTTTCCAGCTCCTTCTATGAACAGGCATATGGTGTTAATCTAAACTGTTCAACACATTAGGGGGAGGGAAGTAGCACCCAGAGGATTATTACAACATTTTACCTGGCAGATGCCATCATATTTATTGATATGAAAATTTCCTCCCTCCATATCAGCCACTGAAACCTCCCTCTGTGAAAGTCTCTTGAATTGAGGCATAGCTCTATTAAAATATTTTGTTAAACTCCTTAAGTTTTACTGTGTCTAGAGAGTATGTTCATTATTCAGGAAAAGTTATCGCTAAAGTCAATAGAATTTTAAAGTAATGAATGATGTGTTTATTGTAGTTGGCTGGTTGAACACACATTGCATTTTTATGAGTAATTTCTGTGGGCTACATCTATGTGTGTCATACATATGTTTGCACAGGTATATAGATGTATGTATAAGTATATATATGTATACAGATTTGTATATATATGTATTCTTGATTTTGATCTTCAAACCTGCAATTTTATATCAAATATGCCTAAAGAGAACACTAAAATCAATTAACAATGATACATCAAAATGCTAAAAAGGAGGGCCAAAGTAAAGTATCATTGAATTAACTTTCAGATAATCCTGAAATATGTAATGATGTCAAGCCAAATCTGGAAAGCATTTGTAAAATAATGCAAGATACATTTGAAAAAAAATAATATCAATGTTTCCTTATTTGCCTTTTAAAAATAATATTTTGAAATAGACTTCCTACAGTTTTGATCAAGAACCCAGAGCCAATATAAATATGAAGAAAAAGGGTCAAAGGCAATTTTAAAGGCATTTTTTGAAAGGGCAAACACTTTCAGTTTGGTTTTACTTTCACAGAGGAAAATGATATTCAGTTCCATGAAGCCCTGTGTTTTCAAATATTTTGTGGTTCTGGCTCAATTCCAGAAGGGGGAAAAACTTCAAAGTTAAGGATCAAGCCTCCAATATGGCATAGTTGGGTAAAATTAAGGGTGGTAACCCGTTGTGATAGACAGTAGGGAGGGAGTGATCTCTGACCCTGGATTTCCTTCCTTTTGCTCAAATCATAACAAACCTTGAGCACAGATGATTTTCTTTTACTACTGCAATAATATGTCTTTTTATTTTGGAAGCAAATGAAATCTAGAATGTCTGCATATGTGTATTGGTAATAAAACATTTCATACCTCTGAGATAGCTACAAAACCTTCTTCTCCTTTCTTGGGGAACTGTTCTGGGTTCCTTTCATCTACAGGGCCTTGCAAACACCCTTTACTTCCCTTTGGCCAAGATGGGAACATGATCATAATATCCAGTGACATGCAGCACAGTAGCATCTTGTTCTACCTCTAATAGGATTGGTTTTTGAGAAAAGTCAAGGTCCACACGTGGAAACATCATTGATAAATCCATTGATAGAGCTTGAGAAACTGGGCAATGTTTTGGGCTCACAGCCAATCACCTTTAATGCAATTTTCTATAGCAAGGCAAGTCAGTGGATATGCAGAAAAGATTGAGGGAAGTGTGTGGAAACCACACATGTTGCTACATCTTATAGGTCAAAAATTTTCCATCTCCGTCTGTTCCTTAAAGGGAAAGTTGGATTTTGTGAGCATATTTTTTCCACAAAAAAAGGATCTGCTTTCTGTAGAAAATTAGAGCTATTCATCAGACAGCCAAACACCTGCAAGCCAAATATTTCTGGCTGAACGTATTGATCCTCTCAGGAGGATGGGAGTTTGGTGCTTCATTTCCATGCTCTTCGTGAAGGACTCACAAGTGCCACATTTTTAGTGTCTCATGTGGCTGAGCTCGAGTGGTGACAGGAGCATACATGACAGCAGTGCTGCCTGTGGAACAGAATTTGGGTGTGAGCTGATTTCCCTTCCACTCCTTCTGCAAGACTAGCATCTGCCTGCAAGGAGGCTGGGGCACTGGGGATGTTCAAGGACCTTGGGCTCCAAGATCAGGTTAAGCAGACACGGACTCCAATACAGCACTGCAGAGAACAGTTGTATCTTCAAGCACCTAAACCTACCATTTGCATGGTTCATGTTCTTTACTGTGAGTTTTCAGATGCAACCATTGTTATTTTACTGTTATAAAAACAAATATCTTCAGAAGTTCCAATTAAAAACAGATCAATAAGCTCAAATAGTTTTTGGAAAGTAATGGGCCAATCTCTGCTCCATTAAACTCAAAGAGACATTAATTGGGCAGTGGATTACCTAGAACAGAAGCTGTGTAATGCTTGAATTTAGATTAGATATAACAAAGATTTTTTTTACAACAAAGGTGTTAAACACCTGGCAAGGCTTGCCCAGAGAGATGTCCTATCCCTGGAAACACTCAAGGGCAGGTAGGATGGGGCTCTGAGCAGCCTGGTTTGTTGAAGAGGCCCCTGCTTAATGCAGGGGGGTTGGAATAAATGTCCCTTAAAGGTCTCTTCCTGCCCAAATCACTCTCTGATTCTATAGATTTTTAGTTAATGGTTCTATCTAACAGCTATTTATTTTTCAGAATTGCATTTTAGTTTTGGTCAAATTGAGTTTTGAAAAACAGTTGGCAAAATAAAAAACAATCAAGAAAAGTATCACTTTTTTCAAACAAAAATATTTAGTTCAGCTTCAAAGAAATGGCTTCATTTTTGGTTTTGGGCTGTTGCATATGTTTAAAAGCTTT
Source organism: Rhipidura dahli (assembly GCA_013399225.1). NCBI lineage: Eukaryota > Metazoa > Chordata > Aves > Passeriformes > Rhipiduridae > Rhipidura > Rhipidura dahli. The sequence goes on from VXAC01006091.1 coordinate 23,877, forward strand.
TTCTCTTTCCTTTTAAAATTTAGAGCAATTTTAAAATGGACAGATTAAAAGCTTGTTTTGAAAGTTTTTGAAATTGTTTTGGCAGTTCTAAAATGAACCAATCCATTTTGAAAATACTAAAATGAAGTGCTTTGACATTTTAATTTTTTTTTTCTCTTCATTTTTTCATCTGGGACTATTTGCTAGATTCCATTCAAATTCATGAAGAGTCTCACTAACCCTGAAATTCATTTGTGTGGTATATTTATTATTTGTCAGACAGCAGTGGTTCATTAAACTCTGCCATCAGTTCAATCTTAAATAATGGGAGAGAATGCTTAATAGGGCCTTGTTCATATACAGTTACCATTCTCACTCACCTTATAATTACTGCCCTAACAGAGGGCACTCAGCTGTGCAGAGCCACATTTACCCCTCTGGGAGAGGAGGTGGCAAGACAGACCTCAGCCCCCTGAGCTGGTGTTGCTTCCTCCTCTCCAGGTGAGTAGCCTTCCTCCTCCTTGAGTGCCCCTAGCACCCTTACAGCTTGCAGCAGTGCTTCTGTAGCCTTTTGCTAAGCTCTTTCTGCCTTTGGCTGCTCCTGCCATCAGAGGAAGACTCTTTGCTGTTCATATCACTATATGTGGTCATTGCACTTCTTACTCTTTACTGCCTTCTTTCTCACCTTTTTACAATTAGTGAAGATTGGCCTGTTTATACTCTAACTGGTTTAAATATTTCTAAAAGCCATTCACCTGCAGTAGCAGGCAGCAGCTGGCATGCCAACATTTTTGTCTTTTCTGGCTGCTCAGCTTCACCAGGGCTATTCACAGCTTGCACTTTGCTAAGGTCGTTGGTATCAGCGTTACACATTTCCTGTATTACATGAGGATCAGGTTCCAGTAGTTAACAAGTCAAAAAATATTCCTGGGGGAGGAGAGGAACTAGGTAGATAAGTGCATTCCACATGTGCACTTTATTTTGGGAATTGCTGCCTTCATCCATGTGAGAAATAATTGTGATCAAACATAGGTCTGTAACGTGGTACTCCAGATCACTCAGAAATGCCTTTGTACTCTGAATGTTCCAGTCCAGCTAGGCCAGAGTATGATGGGATCTCAACTGCTGGCCAGTGCTTGGATCTATAAATAGTCTCTGGGTCAAACTTTGCACTACTGTAATTGGGAATAGCTCCAGTAAAATCAGTATCTCCACATTTATTCTCTTGAAATTTAAAGCCAGGTTTGGCCCACTCTGTGGACAGATTCCAACTGGAAACTAGGGCCAGCCTGACTTATGGGAGAAGAGATGAGAACTAACTCTCCTGCAGTTAGTTGGCCTCAGTCCTCACGTGTCTCCCAGATATAACTGTTCTGACCTCAGTGGAATTGATCCTAATTTATGCTGCTGTAACTGAGATTGCAGTGTGCATTGTTTGAATTCTGTTGGGTGCGCCTTCTTCCAGATGGAAACTATTTGCAAACTATAACAGCCTCTTTCCTAACGTTGAGGCTTGCCATATCTGAAATTTTTGGTGGGGAAAGGGTGTGGAGAAAAGGATATAATGCCAACTTTGTGCTTAGTGCTACCTAGCGATGTTAAGTTCTGCAGTGTTCTATTAAATTATCAGTGCCTAATTAGGGGATTAGAAGACTCCTATCCTCTCATCCTAATTACAGAATGTGTTCCAAGGTCACCCAAAAGAAGGGAGGAGGCAACTGTAGGAAATTCAGAATGGCAATGTGGTGATTCTGTGCAGGCGCCTTTTTTCTCAAATGGGCGTTCCTGCTAATTGATTTTTCTTATGTCTGCAGCTTCTGTTTTTTCCAGCTTTACATATTACATTGCTGAAGCATTTGATGAATGGGATGCTATGCAGCTGAAAGATCACACGTCTCAAATGTCTCACTTGGCGTTCTCAGACTGAACTGAGTGGCAAAGTTGCAGCTCTCTGACAAGGGGAACGGTTGCTTTTCTCTCAGAAGAGCCCTGTAACTCTTAAATGCAACATAAAGGCAAGATGTTATACACACACACGTATGAGTGTGTCTGTCAATGTGCACATGTATATGTGTGTAGATAAAAGTATTTTTAGAGTGAAAAGCCCCTCTATCTTCCTGTAATTGCACTGGAAGTGTTCAGTTTGTCAGCCTGACTCTTTTCCCTGTTAGCAATGAAATTTGGCCAGAAGTCCTAGCATGCCATAAGGAATCAAACCGTGACCACATTAAGCATGAATGGCAGGGCAATGTTATAGCCTGTAACACCATGCTGGGGTGACCTGTTTCAGAGTTAGAGGCTGAGGTGTGAGGCTGGGTCAGATAACTATTTGCAAGTGAAGCACAAAATGAAGCTCAAAGCTGCTTTGGCTGTTTACTCTTTCAGGAGGCATTTAGTGAATAGTTTTTATTTTGAAAGCATATTTAGAAAACTTCAGCTGCAGGGCTTGTAGCCAGCCTTCAGAAATCAAACCAGAATATTTCTTAATTTTACCTACAAGTACACTTATGGCATATTGCTACTTATTCTACTTTTCAATGATTTGAAAAGCTTTTCTATAAACTCATGTACAAAATGACTGCTGAAAGCAGTCTGACAAAGATGGAGATGTTCAGCTGCAGTGAAATAAAGTACGGGATCACCCAACCAGTAACAGGAGTAGGTTGTTGGAATTTTCCTGTGATCGGCTCTGGAGTTGTACAACTCAGCAGGAAGTTAGACATTTCCTTAAAGAAGAAAAAAGAGAGGTGCCAGGGAATTGTTTGCATCACCTATAAACTTTGTGCCCTAAATCTGTCTCCTGAAATACTGAATTGAATAAAGATGGAAAAAAACCCAAAAACAAACACATTTTTGATTTTGAGGCCTTCATATTGATTTGTCTTTGTCTTTTTTTTTTAATTATTTATTTATTTTTTATTTTTGGATTTTATTTGCTTACTAGAATCTTTAGCAGAAGAGGCACATTTGAATGCAGCTTTGAAGGGAATTTGGCTCAGTATTGTGAGACAGGCTAGGGAAGAGCCTGGTCTTAAAATAGACACAAAGCACAGTGCATGAATTGGCTTCCAGGATCCCACTGAAGCACAACCTGAACTTTGCCTTGTGGAGTAGCAAATTTGAAGACCACAATGAAAACTTTCACCAGAACCAGGGCTGCAAGACATCTACTGTGTCCCACCCTTTTACAGCAGGAAACAGGCTCTGATGAAAGTCACCCACCTACACCAGCTTTGCCTCTGTCTAAGACTGCACACCTTTGTGTGGAGTCACTTGTGAGTTATCTTTCTGTGAGAAGAGGGCAATCTGGCTTTTTCATGCCTCTGTTAGTTGGAAAACTATTTAAATTTTGTTGGATATCACTAAAGATGATAGAAAAATAATATTTTCTATTTTTAAGTTGTGGCTCACACATGGTGGTAAGGTCTGACTAGGACTGAGGTGTTTGGAAGGTTTGTACTACAGCCTTGCTTAATAATATAATCCAGAGCTAGATGCTGGGCAGAGGAGTGAGATTGATGGCAGCAGCAACTGCCCAGGGAAGTGCCACAGTTCAGCAGACTCCTTAGGGAGCTGTGGATTGTCCCAGCTGGAATACCATCTCTTTCTGTAGTGCAGAGCAGCAGAGGATTGTGGAATGCCAGTTCTTGCAAGAATTTTGAGATTAGCAGCACCTTGAAGCACTTTCTGCATCCTAGAAATCTTAAGATACTGAGGACATAAGAGGTCACTGAAGAACTGCACCAGCATAGGCTCAGCCATATCCACTTCACTTCTGATTGACATTAGTCCAGTCTGTTCTTAAAACCCTGGTGGACAGAGCACCTCAACAGCTTCCCAAAGAGCAAGGGCTGGTTCTTAGCATTACAAAGCTTTTCCTAATAATGTCCAGTACAAGTCTTTCTTGCTGCCAATTATGCTGTTTTCACTTTTCTTTTCTGCTAAGCTAATTTCATTTTTATACCAGACTTTTTTTACATGCAGATGTTATCCCAGGCATCTCTTCTGCACACTAATTATCTCTAATTACTATTCAATCTTACCTTTTAAGTTGTATTTCCCAGATTTTTGGTTCTTCTCAGAGCTCCATCTAACAGCAGTCTGTTCTGTCACTTAACACTTTTCTGGAAGTCATGTGCTCAGTGCTGGACCCTGGTACTTTAGCTGAAGCCTTACCAATGCCCAGTAGGTCATAGGCTGCTGATGGCTCCTTCAGTCCCTCTTGCGGCATTGCTTTCACCAGACATGCCAATGACTGCTTTCAACATTTAATTATAAGTAGCTGAGGCTATTTATAATTAAATTAATTACTTGATATAATAAAATAATTACTTGAGGTTGAACTGATGCTAAGAGAAGCAAAAAATTGATGCAGTGTCTTAATGTCTCTAAGTAATACTGACTTACATTATCTGAGCACAGTGAACAGGTTTACAAATGCCTTGGCATGGCAGCACCCAAGGCTCCTGAGCTGTTTCACTACAGGTGCTGCTCCTGCATCTGTGTCTCAATCTGAAGCTGCTTTGCTGTTGTGATGGACATAAACTCCCAGCGCATGAATGATGCATGTTTGCATAATTAATACCAATTGTTTAACCAGAAGCATTTGCTGCATGAAGTGTTAAAATCATATTACATCCAAATACTGCTGTGTTTTTCTGGTTTATGGATACTAGTGTTTAAAACTTTAATCAAAATATTATAATTAATAATTTAAATTCTGTTAAAATGTACGAGCAACGTGTTATATTCGAAGTGCCACCAGCTCTGATCAACTCTAAAATTGAAAAACATGTTTCACTGATTTAAGGCATCACAAAATGATCATAATGTTACTGTAATTAACAATGTAATTAAGATTTACAGGTTGCACAATTCATTTCACATGTATAAAAATTGAAATCTAATTAATAAAATGTAAGTGTGCTAATTAGCAGTATTTTCAGAACAAAAAATATTTCAACAATGAAATTTGGATAATATCTTTTTCCTTTCTTACCATTCTTTGCTGGACTGTTATTCTGCTTCTGTATTTTCAGATTTCCACATCCTCTTTTTGGTTGTACTTCACTGTAGGGGATAAGAATGAGGTTTTTTTAAAGCTGCAAATCTTTAGCTGATAAACCATATTATTCCATTTTAAATTGTTCTTCTTTTACCCAGAGTGACTGTTGTACTTGCTGCTGCACATTCTTATCTACACCTCGCTCATATATTCATTTAAGTCATTGTATAGTAGAAAGAGCATGTTATATTCATGGATTTGAAAGATTTAACAGTTTTGGAGACTGATTGCTGTAGTCTCATTTATGACAGTGTGTAACTTAGTTGTAAGTTCAGCCGAAGCCTTTCAAAATGGAATGGATCAAGGAATAATTCTTATTAGAGTATGTTTTACTAAAATCAGGCAACACCCTTTTCTGTTACTACTATTGAACGTGTAGCAATGGCATGAAACAGTAGAGCTCCACTGTTTTAATGATTCTGCAGTCTTAAGTGTATTAGCAGGTCCCCTACATTGTTGTGGTGATGAAAAAAGACAGCTCTGATAGACACTTACTCAACAAGAGACATTAAAGGGCTTAAAATTTGGTCCCTGTCTGAAAGGTGACAGGGTGGATCATTTCATGTAATCAAAACAGATATGAAGTGGCACTGATTGTTGTAACTGCTCCATAGTCTGTCTTACTGCTGTACCCAAAGCCCCGCAGTAGAATCACTCTTCTGAACACTGGTACTGCTTTGCACTGGCTTTGTTGCTGATACTCAGTGCACAAAAACAGCACTGCACGTGTCTTTCAATGTTAACATTTGCTCATTGTCACAGAACTTCTGCAGGTCTCACCTCACTGTGTGAGCAGTCTGAAGAACCACTGGAAAAATAGATCCTTTTATTTTTGTTGTTGAAGAACTGCTTAATGCCTAAAAGGACACAGCTTACAGGACTGGGCTGTCAGAACAGCAGCTCATGACTTGCATTATATTATATTGACAACATCTTGGCAAATAAGATGCTGACAAATTGTTTTGCAATGCAAGCATAAACTATACAGAATATTGTGCAATGCAGACAATATAAGGAGACACCCTCCAGTCTCCAAGGGCTTGCATTTTTTTATTGCTTACCATATTTTTTCTAATATCTGTGCTGATGCAGTGTCTCATTTGGGAAGTGGGATTTCTCTCCCTTCTGCCTCATGCAAAGCACCCATCAAAGCTCTGAGCCTGACACCACTTGTGTTGGTCAGGGGATGTAAAGGGAACCCGGACTGCTGTGTTACAGAGACTAAAAACTTTCATAGGAGCTAACCTCAGAGACAGAAAGATTCTAGGTATTCAAGAGGTAATCGAGGAAGATTCAGGTTAGGCTTTAGGTCTCCAAGTGGCCAGGTGGATATATTTTATCCAGAAGTTTTGGATAACACATGGTGGTCTTAATAAAAACCTAAAATTAAGAATAATAAGTAAAATCTCCTACAAAACACCACCATGACTAAGGTGAAAGCAAAGGCAACATGTAAATTTGACTCACTGCAGAGGTGTGCCAGAGGGTCTCGCAGCCCCTTCCCCCACTGCTTTTGGGGTCAGATCTTGAACTGGTGTTGACTTCCTTGCATTTGGGTGGACTCTGCATAGTTCATTGGTACTGATTTGTGTTTGCCTGCCTTTGGTAGGAAGGGGCCTTTAACTACTTGCCAGTTCTGATACCCAGCAATGCTCTGTCAATCTTGTGTTTATCAAGTTTTCAGACAAAGTGATGTTTTTAAAATACACTTAGAGATAGAATAAAAAGGATAATTATTAGATGTTGCTGAGTTTCAGAGTTCAGCCATTCTGGAAAGATATTTTTAAACAGATTAGGTGTGTGGCACCAGTTTACTGTGCATAGAAAGAAGAATTTTTTGGATTTCTTTCAAAAACCAGCAGAAAATAGGGAAAATATATTTTCTTTAGCTTGTTACAATCAGTAATTAGATAAGCTTTCCACTAAGATAACATATGGAAAACACTGATTCCAAAGAAAAAAATAAATCTCGAAAGATCTGAATTAGTGAAAAGGGAGATAAAGTTGAAAGTAGCCTTATAAATAAATGTTATCATATAAACCACAGTAACATAACAGTATCTTTTCTGTCATATTTTTATGCTCTAATGAAGCCCTATTACATATTTCTGTGGCCCACTCTTTGATGAGTTCTTCAGTATTCTCCACTGCAATAAGCAGTCAGCTGAAATACCTGTGGGACTGGCCTCTCCCAAGACGCTCAGTGTGGATTGTTCCCTAACTGCTGATTTCTACCATTTCAATGGCACAGAGGATTCTGTGTTTTGACATGGAAATCCCTATAACTCTAAAAATGAATTAAGTATTCATCCCATCACAAAATGACATCATGAAAACATCTCTTTCACTGATGTGGGGACTATAGAGTTGCTTGACATTATTCTGCTAACACAGTTTGACTGGATATATGTTTTGACATCCAGAAAACAGGGACACTGATGGAAACTGATGGACCCAATGTCAAAAGAAGAAAAGCTGGCTGCAGGAGGACACCCAGGAAATTAATAGGTGAATTGTAAAAAAACCCTTTCCCAAAGGGCAAAGTCAATAAAGTGAGGACTGAATAAAACCCCCCAAAAACTGAAAGAAAAGGCACAGAAAAACCAATTCTTATAAAAATAGCAAAGAAATACTGAGGGGAGCTTTGGAGCTCAGTAGATGCAGGCTAAGGAATAGTTAATCTGAACCTGAATAGCTGACGTTCAATATTCATATTTCTGTTTCTGGCACAGCCTTCAAAAATAACTGTTTTGATACTGTAGAGAACCTCATTATTAAGCATCCTTTATCTTGTTCACACTTTTAGTCTTTTCCTTAATTTCCACCATAAATATGTTCTAGAACACTGTGAGGAAAAGGCCATCCTCAGGAGGATTAGCATTTTTAGACTTTTTTTGGGGGGACATTTCAATGCAGAAGCCTAGACCTTTTCTTACTTCCCTCAAGAGCCTTTGAAAGCAATTCTGCTTGTACATTTATAAAGTATATTTATATATATAATCTTCAAAATCTCTAAGATAAAAGAAGTCCAGTTTTGGAATCAGCCAGAATCATACTCCTTCACAGCTTTTGCCATTCTGAACTGAGCATTTGTATTTCTCATAGATTGGTCACTTTTCCCTGTCATCAAGTGACACATGTTATAGGTAAAGGACTTGTGACAGGGCTTAAGGCACAACTGTGTTAAATAATGCAGTGCCAAGAATCCAGTATTTGCAGAATCAACAAACTCCTCCAAGTAAATGATAAAATTTGCATATTTTGCCACCTGCTGACATCATGTCTCCCTTTCCACTGACTCCAGTATCAGACTATTTCTAAAGCCAGTCAGAGAGACATCATTATTCTGATTTTTGGAGTAGTCTCTAAAGTGCCCAAGCAGAAGATTTGGGAAACTGTGAGACTGGTATAGCTAATATATTTATATAATTAATGTTCTCTTATATTCTCCTGTAGGCCTCCAGTGACAGCCACTGTTTGATAAAGGACACGTAGTGGCAAAATGGACCTTTTGACTTGCTCCAGAATGGCCATTCCTATTGCTTTATGCAAAAACCATACCAAACCAAAGCAACCCTACAAAAAAGCCTCAATCGAACAGTCATCCAAAATACTAAATAACAAGAAACAATTCTGTTACCAAGAAATGGTTCTCAGATCAAAATACTGAAAATCAACAAAAAGGAAAAAATAAGTTTTGTGAAAGTAACTTGGCTTCATTTTCTGGAGTTCTTGGCTAGAACATTTCCATTGATAGAGTTGCTAAGTGCATTCTATTTACAAATATAAACACTTGATTTTGAGCAGCAAAAATGCATCAGCACACTTGAACAGTGTCAATGATGACATAATTACACTCACAATTTCCTCTCTGTAATGATTTTTAAATGTCAGCAGTCATTTTTTGTCTAATTGTAGCCTGCATGTCAGCACTTCCTCTTAAAACAGCATGTTCCTCTCTGCTGGAATTTCACACCTCTCCACTCACTCACTCACTTCACCAGTGAAGATAATGAAGATGATAGAGGGCTCCAGGATATTTTCACTCCTGTGCTGCTTTACCATTTAACATCAAGCAAGCAGAATGAGAACTTTTTTTTTTAAAAAAAAGTAGAGAGTTTGATCAGTTAGACTATAAATAATTATTTGATTTTTATGAACAAATAAAAAAGTAGTTTTCATTTTTCAGACCCCCTGCTGGTGCTTTACTAATAACCTCTTTATAAGCTGGGGCCTGTGATAAAAATATTCCCATGCATCGAGACCCAAGCTTATTGACTGGAGGGGAAGGCTGACAATGCAGTGCCAGCCCATCTCTTGATCACTTCAGTGTTTAGCACAGTGCAAAGCAGGTGACACTTGCTCTGCAAAGGCTGACTGGTTGGAGATGTTATCACTACCATCTCTTGTTATGACCTAGAAAGTGACTTTTCAAACACTATTTTGCACTGCTTCAGGCCACCAGAGCCCACAGCATAACAAATAGGTGCACCTCAGTGCTCTCCTCCTCCTTCACAGACTGCATCATCAAGTGTATGGCAGTGGATCACTTGTGCAATTAACTGGAAGCTCTGCTCTGAGGTTAGAACAAATATTTTCCACTCTGAACATACTCTCGAATTGGAAACAGGGGACAAGGAGGCCTCCTTTAATTCAATTTGCTTACAACTCATCTCCAGCTCTCTGATGATGCTTACCTGTAGTATTTAAGAGATAAATCTTATCATTTACTGGCCCATTTAATATCAAAACAAGCAAAAAGCCAGAAAGAATTCACACAGTGAAATCAAATAATGAAATAAAGTTGAGATGCGTGATAAAAAAAGAATACAATTCAGTATCTCTAATCACAAATACACACTTACAATGACATATCAACTACATATTTGTCTGAATAGGTCCCTAAAGATAGAAGAATGAAAAATGAATAAATTGAATAAACACAGTGTAGGTGAGGGTGTGGCAGTGTGTTTTCTACAGCCCATGATAACATTCATTCTGTTCCTCTGTCCCATTGCCATCACGTGTGACTCCTGTGTACACAACTGTGTGTACACACAGGCATGTGGGGAATGTGCACAGATTCATACAACACAAATGCAGACCCGGGGCTCTTTGTGGTTTATGCTGCATTTTGTGTCCTACACTTTGAACTGCCTTTTTTGGCTAAATTGGTGCCTCAGAAATCTTCTGGAGCTCTTGGAAAGGGCAGGGTTTTTTTAACAACTGCATCTCATGCACTTGTGAGATGTGTGGATGAGTAGAGACAATCTGAAAAGAGATGCTCCTGAGTCTCCCCACTGCAGAGGGATATCCCCCCAAGTAAATAAAGCAAACCAAAGACACCAACAGCCAAGCAATCAAAAGCAAAAGAAACCAGTCTTTGAGTACTCGTCAGAGAACATGAGTGCTCAAGGCAGAGGAAAACCTGCCATGGAGAACACAGCATACGCAGCTCGCTTGTCTGTGCCCACTCTTGAGAGAACAGGAGTCAAAAATCTAAAAATACTGAAAGCTGACAGACTGTGTATGAGATGAGCCTAGAACACAGAAGCACTGCTCTAGAGCTTTCCTTCTCCCCTATCCCTTCCTTTCCCAATTTTGTACCAAAGAGAAAAGCAGGCAATATTAAAATTAGTTCTAAATTGGGTGTAATATACCCACAGGCAAGTCATCCATACTGGAATGTTACCACAAAGCTACATATGAGCAGGCTCCACTTCTGTGCACTGCCCCACAGAAATGATCAACACCTCCTTGTCAGCTTACTCAGCTAAAGGTAAATTGAGAAAAGGGAAAGCAAGGTAAGAGCCATTTCTGGAGTCTTCTGCAGATCCAGGTGGCTTGCTGGAGGCTGTGAAAAGGATTTTCTTAAGGCTAATAAGGTGAAAAGGTTGCTTTGAAGAGGAGGTTCTGCTTCCGTAGAAAAGCAGAAAGGATATTTACCTGTCATTTTGCCTCTTTGGGGTTACCCGCAGAAGACAATCAAACCCCCCACAGAACTGAGATAATGCTCAATTACCCTGGCCAGGAGTTTTGATTTCTTTTTGATTTTTTTTTTTTTTTTGGGGGGGGGGTTTTGCTGAGTCTTACTGTTTGGGTTTGAAACACCAGCTTTTTAATGAACTACCAAAGGTAAATTGCATTTTACATCCACCCACCCCCAACATTTGAACATGAGGAAATTTGCAGAGGGAAAGGGGAAATGGAGTTTTCTGTTTCAATGGACAAAAGGTATTGAATTATTGATGTTACACATAGGAATTGAGTTTATGTTTTACATTACAGTCAAGCATTCCTATAGCTTCAAACAAATAAATAAAGGCTGTTGAGAGAAGGATACGTTGTTCATTTAATGTCTACCAGAGGTAGCTTCAGCCTAGGAGCACAGAAACATTCCATATACTACCTGAACCAGGTTTGTAGCCTTTCAAAGACTGACATGGATTGTGCAGATTGGCAGGTTATTCATGACTCAGTCACTGCATACAGAGCATTGGCTTCTGCTGCATCTGAGGGTGCTTGACATTTCTTAAAGTCATGCCGAAAGTATTCCAAGTTGGCCTCAGAAAATGATGCACATTAAGCTAGAGACCACATCTGAAAACTTCAGTTGATTTGCTTCATATGAACTTGAATTGAACCTCAACCTTACAAAACAAGGCATATTAAAACATAAAGACAGCTGAATGGTAACCATGACAACACTGCTTCCAAAAAACCCATAGGTATAGCCAACATTTATACATATATACTGTGAGGGATAATACATTCTTTTGTACACTTATTAGTACCAGTTCATGCTGTGTACATGACTTTTCATCAGCAAAACTGTACGTTATGCAGGACTTCTGGATATTGATTTACCTTTGATGTTTTTTGCTATTCTGATAAGGCCCATGCAAAAATGAAATTAGTCAAAATGCTCCAAGTTTTTGGCTTGGGTGCAGTATGGTCTCAAAATATTGCCTCAATTTTAAAAGTCTGTCTTGTGGTAAAATCTGTGCTGCAACTATGTGTTGCATTGCACTGAGCTGTAACATTAGTAATAATATTTTGGTTTATTTTATTTTTTAATTGTGACAAAAAGAATGACTTTTTCTTCATTGCTGTATTTTGGGAAGATGAATGCTAATTTTTTGAATAGATTGTTTTGTTAAATGAACCTTTATTCCATCTAGATGTCTCCTATTTTTCAGTCCTTGCACTAAAGGATGATTCTTTAGTTTGGGCTCTTGTCAGCACTGATATAAAGTGCTTTATGTCTCATTTTTATTACCCATTTCATCCCAACTGGGGTGCATTTTTAATCCCCTTTTCACTGCCTAAATTGAGGAATACAGCCCTTTCCTTCAGTTTGGAGAGGAATATGTTCAGTTTATTTTGCAATACTCTGCCAAGGGACATATTCCTAAATAAGTATTTTCTAATCTTTAATTAGTATCACAAATACTTTTGTAGCCTGCACATTCTTCCAGTGAAAGGTTGTATAGAGGAGTAACTGCATTCTGCTTGTCCTGTGGGACTCTGTGAGGAGCTACACACTCCCCTTTCACACAGTGAACAAAAGCTAAATTCTTGCCTTTTATTTCTTTATTTTCCTTACGTCTGAAATGCTAAAACTATAGGTGCAGTCCTGAGGGCTGAATACTGATGCTCAGACCTTCTTGGGTGGTACCAGGGTAAGGCTTGATCCAGGTCTATGATTCATCTGCCGTCTCTTTTGCAATTACATTGCTTTTCTGACCTTTTATATATTTACTTCATAGCATAGATATAGTGTTTACTACTTCTTTGGGGACATAACGAATTGCAAACACAACGTCCTTTCCCACAACAAGTTGGAGCATAAATAGCTCAGTCGCTCTCAACCAGGAGCATCACACATATGTAATTCCTCATGTATTTTTATATGTGTATATACTTTCATAGATATATAAGATGTGGAACATTGACAATGTGCCAACTTAGCCCATTAATGAGTTGGATACGTGTCTTTGGCATCAACCACTTCTATTACACAGCACACAGAAGCAATAGCAAAGGCAGCCTGAGAGTGCAAAAATCTCTACTCTTGTACTATTAATGCATATCATTCTTAGCTCATCTATGACAACCTGTGTTAAAGTTTTGCTAATTAGAACTGCAATTTTACCTTTTAATACACTTTATGCTTTAGAAATAAGACCTGGCGTGCATCTGGGCTGTCCTCAATAGCTGTGCCTGCAGGCTCAGAACAGTGATTTCAGTGAGGTTTATCCATCCTGCAGGGAGAAACCTTAAATATGACCTGGTGTTTAATTTGTCTTGACTTTTCCTGCTGGCTTCTCCCAGGCTAAAGCCAGGGTGTAAGCTAACACATAAGGAATATGAATAAAACGAGTGCCAGGATTTGATTGTAAACTGCTGCCCAAATTATCACAATGGTATAGTTACTATTAAACCAAATTGCCCAATATTGTAAAGAGACCTCCAAAAGTTGAATTTGTGAAGCTCTCATGGTCTTAAGCACAGGGATCTATTTTTTGCCTTTCCAAAATACAGAGCTTGAAAATTAAAACTTTCATTGTCCTTTCCACTTGCCTGTTCCAGAGTTCATGTAGTTTTAGATTTAATTAATTCTCAGATAAAAGGTCTGGTATATAAGCACCAGGTATGAGTGACAGCTGAAGTGATGGTGGCATCCACCCTCTGTTGGGTTTTTTTGGTCTAAACTGTCCTTTCCTTAATGTGTGGAACCTTGTTCTACTTTAGGGACAGCAGGAATATGTAATCCAAAATATCCTATCTCCATCTGGATGCTCCTCTCCTTTCTTCATCCTGCTGGATGAATGCTATCATAAAGGTACCACGAGACAGTGCTAAGGGTGCAAATGCAGCTCGTTAACTGTTCTAGGAATGAGAAATGAAAGAGCAGTGACACTGTGGAGGTATTAAGGGACAGAAGAATCATGGCATGAGCAACAAACCCCTGTCAATCCTCTTGGTGCAACCCTCCTTCTGCTTTTCATTCAGCCTTGGCACTGCTCTCTGGACATGAGCTCCCACAGGGCAGCAGCCCCTACCTGCCGCTGGCAGCATGTCCCCTGCCATCAGCTTCTGTGACCAATGCCCATTCAAGCAGCTGGGCAGGCAGAAGTCCAGCCTGGAATCTGCCATAGCACTGCTACATCTTTGGGGGTCACCAGCACTAAATGGAATGGCAAGCAAGGCCCTTCCATAGCTGTCCAGTGCCAGCATCCCTCCATCTTAAATGCAGTTGACCCAAGAAAACTTGACATTGAGAACAATGCTAGCTGGGATTGATGTTGCTGTGATGCTGTAAAATCTTTAGTGAAATAGCATTTGTAGCTGCTAATACCCCTCTTCTCCCCCCAGGCAAAGACAACACCACCCCATTGCACAACCTGTGCTGAGAGTTACCAGCCCCGCTGTGCAGGGCATCACCATGCAAGGCTCTGGGCTGGGCTGGGCTGCTCACAGTGCCACACCAACCTGCCTGTGACCCACTCTAGCTGGGCTAGTGCAAAAATCCCAGCTCTCTGCAGTAAGATTTAAATTCTGGTTTGTAGTGAATATGGAGAAATGTTGTGTGTCACAGTCCACTGTGAAAAATTACTGCTTCCCCAAACGATTAAGGTCTTTAGGAGACAATCAACAAACTGACTTATTTCTCCTGTAAACGGGAAAACACATCCTTTACTGCTGCAGAGGTTCCTAAATGAAGCGCAGCTGGATGGCTGCCAGTAAAGCCTTAGTATAGTAGTTGGCTGGGGAACAAGGATGCCCTGGCAACCACGTGTTTGTTAGTGAGGATGCTGCATAATTTTTAACAAATGGTTGCGAGCTAAGGCTGGGGGTGGAGGTGTGGTGAGGAGGGAGGTTTGCTTCCCAGAGATTTACACAGGAGCTGCTGCAGAGAAGGTAAGCACTCTCCATGGAAAGCAGTGCTGGAACAATGGAGCCATAGATGTTTAAGGCTAAAGAGCCTTCAACAATTTTGCAGGTGTACTTAACTCTTTCTGCTATCTGCTTGAAGCTACAAATGTAACAACGTGTCTCACTATCACAGGACAGATCTAAGGGAACATTATGCAGGCTCTTTTTGAAAATAACAAAAATTAAATCTTACAGAGAAAAAGGGTGAAAAAGCTGGGTTATGAACTGTGATTGGTTCAGACTGCACCAATATATGCTCGATTCCTGATTTAGTTTTGCACCTTCAGTCTCTTGCTCTGTGTAAGTAAATGTGCATCGGTGCACTAGTAGTTAAGGAATAATTATAATTTTAACATAGGTACTGATGCTTTTTCTTGCTCTCCTAAAAAGCTAGGTCAGGTCACTTCTTGTGTACTGAGGAAGAAAGGTAAGTTCCTTTCAGACAATTGCTACATATCATTTGTTGATCTCACCCTGGGGCAAAGGTCTCCAGGGTAAAGGTCTTCATGCTTTCATAAATCTAAACTTCTGAGGAAGACAATAGTGGATAGACAAGTGTCTTAAATCCACAGAGTACCATTGCAATTGCAGCTGTTAACTGAGGCCTTGTAAGCATGTTCATTAATTCTACTAGTGGCAGCTCAAAACCTAAGGCACCGCTTTGTGAGGGCAGGTGAGTTCTGGTGACCTTGCACATGTATTCAGCTGGTGTTTCCTCTTCCAAATCTTTGTGCAACAGGAATAGTCACTGCTAAGGAACCTCACAAAAAGCTCCATTTCATTGGGCCAGGGAACAAACTCAGGGGCATATCTCATGTATTTCATAAAGATGGTGTAAACCTCATTATTTGATAGTATTAGTTAATATTTACAAAGTATTTTAAATTTCCAGAGATATCATTATGAAGTTGTTGCTGACATTATTATTGCTATTACTGTCAGGAACAATATTGTGTTTTATAATCTACACAAATACTAATATTGTTTTGTTTCTTAGGAGTACTTATGTGCTTTATAAAATGTCATGTATTGTTCTCTGTGTCCTCTGATCCACAGTAACTTCACAATGATATGAAATATTGACATTTGGGGATTGTTTTTTACTGTCTTTTTTTCATACAGACTTCCATAGAGGATTTGCTAATGGTATATGTGTGTGTTTGAATTAAACCCTTTAATGCTAGGGGAGGAGATCAGTTTGACATGGAATTTAACAGCTGTTGTTTCTTTAAGGAGAAAAGGCTTGCTGGATTTAAGTGTGTTTGAGTATATTTGGTTGACTGAACAGTTTCCTCAAGGAAGTATTCATTCAGTCAATGTCCTGAAGGGTTAAGAAAACAGAAACCCATAGTGTTACGGAGTTGTTGTTATGTACGTTGCCAAGGGAACTGTAGCTGGAATGTTTAAATGTGTTGTTTCTCCCCAAACCCACAGGAGTGGAGCTTGAGTGTCTTGGTGTGCCCTAATCCTCACAATTAGTTTCTGTGTCGTAGGGGGGCTTATGGGGCTGATCAGACTAAATACTTGTGGTGACACTGGGTAACATTCCCACCATGCTGGGCAGAGTGGGTTTAGCATCACACTCATCACTTAGGAGAATCACAACCAAAAGCAGAATAGGGAGCACGTTAAAAGCCTCCCTTTTTGCTGCTCCCTGACACCAGCGGATTTCTTTTAATAATGCATATTACAAAAATTAATGATCTCCAAGGAGGTTTCCTTAAGACTTTGGTAAGAGCAAGCATGACATTGATTGATCTTGACTTAGATCTTTAGTATCGGTATTGTTTTGTCTCACATGCCATTTAATTTGCTTCATTGATGTAAAACTGGAGCAACCTCTGTTACAGGAAATGACTGTTTCAACACAAGAGGCAAATTTTAGCCTTGTTTCCATGTAAAGACTGGGCTCTTGCACTGCAAAAGATCAGTCTGCAGAAAGCCTAATCAAGCACTCCTTATTGCCAGACAACTGGAGTAAGAAAAACACCTAAATGTATCTGTAGAGGTCAACTGTGCCACAGATATTCCAAGAAGCTGAGAACAACCCTCCCAAAGCCTTCCACTGGGCCATCACTCTCAAATGGTGGGTCTGTTCTACCACCATGGTTTTTTCATGGGTGGTTGGTGGCACTCAGTTGAGTCAAAACTAGCTGAGCAGCACTCCATCCCTTGTTGAGTCAAACATTTTTCCCAGCACAAACTGACCCACACTTTGACTGATTTATGTATTTCTTCTGGTATGTGGGACAGGACTTGGATTCAGGGAAATGTTTTCACTTTTATACTTGCACCCCCTCCTATCACTCAACATAAGGTTTTTTAATGCTATCCAAGATAATTCTGTCTTAATATGCTTTGAGCCAAGTCTAGTTCCAATGGATGTGGAAAACACAGATTACCTTCTCCTTCCAGATGTTTCTCATGTGCCAAAGCTCAATGCTTTCCCAAGGCACGGTTTCTAAACACCTGATAATTCTTGTTGCCTCCTAAGCAGGACCCACATCTTGAGCTGGAGACATCCTGAGACAGAGGAAGGTCTCCAGCTGGTCAGTGTTGGGGCAGATTACACACTCTTTATCTACAAAAGCCCTGCATACACATCCTGTTGTGAAGGATCCTTTTTTTTGTTCTTTTCTCAGTATGAAACCATTGATCAACAGGCCAAGAGGCCTTTCTTTCTCCATCCAGATAAAACAGTGAGATTAGGTTTCATCATGTCCTGGGGTCCTCATCCTCCAATTGTCCACACTGGGAGTCATCTGAACTGCAAAACACTGAGGAAGACTGGTTCATACCTGGTTATCCTACAGACAATGATTTCAAAACTTCTTCCAAGCTGTCAGATTTTTAAAAGCAAGGAAACCAGAGACAGTAGTAGTAGAATCCTGGGGAGTCAATGCTTCCACCAGTGCTCAGAGGCCAAGAGTCATATTTCCACCAGGATCAGAATGAGCGGGCAGTGCTGGAGCTTGGGAATGCTGACAGCACACATTTTCCAGCTTTGATGAACCTTATGATTTAAAATAAAAGAACAAAGAAATAAAAGCCGAAGTTTGATCAATGATTTCTGTGTCTCTTTTACTCCATGACTTGATAAGGTGATGCAAAGAGGGACAACTCACAAACATTAATTTTTTGGTTTATACTATTACCTGTTTCTGTGCTTTCTGAAACTCCTGCCCAAGTTAGTTTGACCAGGCATTTCTGCACAGTTCTGAAAGTTTTATGTAGGGCTGGACTGAGGTACGTTGGCAGGAGCTGAATGTGGTTTGCCTACAATCTTGTTGGCTCAGGTTTGTACTTCATCACCCAGATTTATCTATGTTTTTATGTAAAATAGTCTCTTAGAAGTCTCTTTAGGTATTCTCAGGTCTTGTAAACTGAATGCAAAACAGAAGCTACTATATGAGCTGAGTCCACTATGTAAAGGACAAAGAACCTATTAAAAATCCTATAAAAAGCAGTGTAACAAAAGCCCTGCACTCCTCAGAAGAGTTATTCCTGCAATGGGTGCTAAACTCCAGAGCCCTAATGACGGGGCACTCCTTAACTTTTTTCCTTTGCCATTTGCAACCACAAGGTGAGGATGAGCAAAAATCTGCCTTTTCCCTTTTATTAGGTGCAGGAAACTTTTGTTTTGGCAGTGCTTCTTTTTGTCATTCACAGAGTTTGTTTTTCTCTTGATTTTTTTGGGAGCTTTTTATTTCCTGTCAGAATGTGGAGGAGAAAGCTGTTCTAGTCTGTAAGTTATGCACCCCTTACAGTGCCCCTTAGTTACACAGCACAAGGAAAAGAGAAACAGAATCCATGGCACCGTGCAGAAATGCTGCACTATACAGTTTGCCCTGGTTAAACATTCCCAGAAAGGGAATAACACAACGCTGTGGAGCTCCTGAACGTCTTTCAGCCCTTGTGCTACAGAGGTGCAGGCATTTAGGGTTAAACTGAAACAGTGCTGGATTCTGGGCAAATTGGTTTTCAGATCTGAGCTACACAGATCAGAATTATTTCCTTTTCGTATTACCACAACCCTATCTCCTCCATACTTGATATAAGTGGCATCTGGAGCCTTGAAAAGCAATATGCCACAGCTGTGTGAGAATTTAATTTGATACAGCCACATGCCCCCACAGTCAGCCACCATTTTTGCTCTTTCTTCAAACAACTTAAAATATGTCTACAAAATAATGCTGAGAGTCTTGTATGTACAGATTTTTGTAAAAAATACATACATACAGTACAGTATGTAATTCTGTCATTTTTTTGCCTCGTCTTCTCCACGTGCAGGGAGATGTCAAAGTGGAAAAGAAAGAATGTTTATTTATTCACATTTTTCAAAGCCTGCAAGAGGCAGGAGTTGCATTTTCAGATTGAGTTTAGGATGGTCTCGCTTTCTCCTCAGCACTTATCTTGTAATTCACTTTATCTTGTTCTAAAACGTTTTGGAGAGGGAACATGAGCACTAACCCTAGTCAGCTCCTTTTAGCTGCTGGGGTTTTCTGAATTCTCCCTCAGTACATTCACAGCTAGTGGTGCCTAATGGCAGACTGGATCAAACCATTAAACTTAAAAAGCAGCTTACGTGAAATTTGAATGTGCATCTGTAGTTTGTGATCTTGTGTCAGCTGCTTTGCTGCTAATATTTGAGCCTTGCACATTCCTACATTCCTGTGCATATGCTTTAAAGACGCACCTTTGAGATCCAACCCTTTATCTGTTTATACTTATGCTTGTCCTTAAAGCATCATGTAGGCTTTAGAGCTGCAAGGACTGGCCAAAGCTAACTTTGACTATGAGAGGCTGAGTCCATGCAAAATGCTGGATGGCAGAGCAGGTTCTGTTTGTGCTCAAAATCAACTGCAAGTCTGAGACAACAGGATTTTAATAATGTAAACAAGAAAAAAAGAGTCCTATTCATTAAAAGTGCATATTGGAATTGCAAGGTAGCTGAGAACAAGTTTCCACGGCAAATGTAGTATTAACTAACAGAAAAGCTCTTTCTGATTTGTAAATAACATTACTGTAAACTCTGAATTATGGTTTACCCGCTGTTCTACCTATTAATAACTTTCTATTATGTTCAATCAATCAGTTATTGGAAAAACACCGAGGCCAGCACTTGTACAACAAATCAAACCCTTGAGCACAGTCAGATGCTGGGGATGCTGGCACACATCTGCCTTTTCTGCCAACAACAGAACAACAACAACAACCCCAGCAGAACCATGGCCTTTGCTTAGCCCCTGCATTTTTACACTAGGATTTGCTCAGTTGATATAAAATTGTAACTCAGGCAGTCCAAGTCAACACTACAGGGGGCCTCTATAGGGGAAAACACAGCCCCTAAACAGGCTTCCAGAGTCCCCCCTCAGGTTCCAAGAATGCGGTTTTAACCATCCCTAAGACAAAACCCCCACCAACTTTTACAGAGGCCACCCTCTGCTCACAAAACCTAGTCCCTTCCCTGAAGGCATTCGGGATACTTTGAAATGGAAAATTTATGCTGTACTGAAATAGTTCATACTATAATAAACAACTAGTGCCATCATTCTGCTGGTATTCAGAGTGCAATTAAACCTGAACCTCATGTGAGGACTTCATTTTGGGTGGAAGGTGGTTCTGTAGGGAGGACAGGCAGCTCACCCCAAGAAGCTTTCCTACTGCAGCAGGTTTTACTGCTTGTCCTCCCCACCCCTGCAATGAACAGCCCCCTTGTCCCTCCCCACATTTCCACGAGGCACTGGGGCTTGTGGGGGATTATATAACTTATAGGTCAATTTGTTGTTTGGGCAGAAGAATGTGGTATGTTGGCCGAAGCTGTTTGTTTGCTTAAGTTCTCAGAGTTCAATGAGGTCATTTTCTCATCTTCCCTGTGTTTTCTGTATTTTCCACAGACCTGCCAGCTTCAAACAACACCCTCTTTCTTCGCATTAGAAATGGAAACACGTCCTCTGCAGGAATTTTCCACTTAATAGCTCCTGCTTTCCTACCGGGGGCCTCAGTGCACCACCACTGCAATGCTGTATTTCTTTCCACTGCAGTTTGACATTTTGCAGCCAGAACAACGAACGGCATTCACTCCATCCCGATTTTTGAAAAACGTATCTCTGTAGGCCCACAGAACACACCCAGTGAGGCAATCACCGGGGGGAAATGGCAAAGGTACTTAAACATCATTACATGTCACTGAGGATATGACATTGTCTGGTAAAAACAGTTGCTTTTCCGTACTCCCCGTTCCTCCCCCCTCCAATCCTTTATACACACACAGAGACACCAAAGCCTCTGCCCTGCTCTCCCACTACCAGCCACTCTCTTGTTCTACACTTGGTTGTAATTGTTTCCCTTTGTGAATTATTTCCTTTGCATAATATTTGCAAACTGCATATCAGGTCCTGACACTGTGAGGAGCAGAAATGCACATTGCAGATAATCTGAGCAGTAAACAAGGAGCCTGCTTTAAAATGCGTCAAGTGACCTGTCTGAAGGCAGCAATATTTGCAGGTTGTTTACTGCTGAGATGCAGTGATGTCGCTGAAATGCAGCAGCCTGAAGATTGGAGCAAAATGGGATCTCAGACACTTGGTCAAACACAACTGAGTCAAGCAATTTTTTTATTTGTTGTTTGCATTCTGCTTTTTTAAAGTTAGAGCTGTATTATAAATTATTAAAAGCTGCTTTCCAAAAATCCCTTTGCTATGTCTATGAAAAAAAATTAATTCCTTTACAGGGAGCAAAATGAATGGAAGTAAACATGTTTATTGCTAGAAGGAAGGTTTCCCCTGTCTGCGCAGTGGTAGAGTCTCAGACAGCAAGGTCCCAGTAGGTCAGACTGGCACATTGAATTGCGTATCAAATGAAACTGGTATTCTGGAAAAAGGGTGGAAAGAGGAAGAGGGGTGTTAGTGAGGAGGTTGCTCAAGCCAGGAGGGTGGGCCACTGAAAAACAACAAGTTAAAAAAATAGGATTGATGATTTGCAGGACACCTAGGGTATTTCTTTCAAGGGGTATTACTTCCACTTTTAACCAGGAACAAGAGCTAGAAGAAAAAAAAGCGGCAGGAGCTGACAGCTTTGTGCTGATCAAAGGGACTGAGCATTGAATGCCTTCTTTTGCAGCTATTTATTAGAGAGAGAGAAGGGCTCCTTTGCCATTCTACTTAGGAGAGAAGGGATTAAAGATCAAAAAAAGGAGGGGGACCATCATGAGTTCTTTGTTCAGAAAATATTTCTCTCTTTTTTTTTTTTTTATGGTGTGCCATGCTGTCCACTACAAGACAAAAACACCATTTCTTTTTATAGCATTGCTCCCTTTCTTTTCTCACTGACCAAAATTTCTAGTGATAAACAATTCCAGTAGCTTTTATTTTTTAATGTAAAGAAGGCTCCCTTTGGGAAACTTAGTTAACTGTCTTTTAGCCTGATTAACCTATGAAATAAAGTTTAAATGCACTGCTGGGATTCTATTAGGATCATCAGTTCATACAGATAACAGCAAAAGGTGTTAAAATGCACTTCACTGGTGCAAGTGATCTCATGTTGTAAAAATGATTATCCCCAGCAGAACAGGGAAGGATTAAGGGGCCATGTCTACATCTGGGAAACTCCATAAGTGTTTTATTAGCATTAATACATGTATTAATCACACAGATAACAAAAAAAAGGCCCATCAGGATGGTGGCAAATGGCACAGCGCATTAAACCCACTCTCTTAAGTCAGTGGAATGTGAGCATCTTTATTCCTAGAATTGCAATAAAGCTGTTAAGTAGTAGGAATGAAGTTGGGGAAAGTCTGCTTGTATGATTGTGGATCATTGTGGATTACCTAAAAAGAGAGACTGCTTCTAAAGTAAGGCACTGCCACTGCAGAGGCTTTGAAGAAATATGAGGTAAATTTAGTGTTCATGCCCCAAATCTGTTGAACTACACTGTGGATGTTTGATCGCAGTGACCTAACTGCTCATTTATATTCTGATTTCTGTTACATGGATCAGAAAGAAAAGGTCTGTCCATGTCCCATGCTTCTGCTCCCTCCTCTGCTCCTTAGTTCAGGTTGCTGCTTCCCAGCATGAGTGAGAATCAGGCTAAATGGCTGTGCAAGCAAGGCTGAGGTAACACTGATAAAACACAAATGCTGTTGATCAGACGTGAATAATCCAGCAGATGATCACCATGGGGTCTGAGATGAGCAGCATTTTCCACACTTGCATTCCATTTCCATTTGCAGCCCCTAAATTTTGTTTCAGCTTGATAGCAACCACAAATAAAAAATGAAGCACTGCCAAATATGTGGTGATTTTACGGCCAGCTTTTTATAAGGCCTATTGCCAGCATTAGGCTAGCAAAACCAATACATGGTGATGATATTTAGGGTTCTTTTTGGTCTCCAACCTTCACCACTACCAAAATGAATATAAGTCCTTTAGTGGAGATTAGGAATGCAACTCAGGAAAAAAAAGTGCCCATGTTTTCACTTGTAGCCTCCTTTCAGCTCTACTATGTTTGTTAACAATCACCATACTAGAGCAACGTCGAGGAAAGTCTTGATAAAAACTACTTTAGCACCATGATAGATGTGATAGTGAGACATATTATTGACTTCATTGCTAAAAATATAGTTATACATGTTGAAATCCTGTCAAAAAGTTGCCTCTTTCATTCCAATATTAAACACTTCTCTTTCAGTGGATATTTGGAATATTGTATATGTCTGTCACCACAGCAGTGACATTTGTTATTTTGTTCATTAAAATGTCACCTGCCTATCAAGATGTCTAAGATAAGTAGGACTGGGAAACTTTGTTGAATCATCATGCACAGGCTTTTTTCTGCCAGCAGATGCATTACATGAGACACTTACATCGATGTGGAATAGCAACAGAAGTCAGCTTCCCTGTCTGCAAAGTTACAGGAATGATCATTTGCCTTACAAGGATATTTTAGTAATTCCTTGTCATAAATGACTTGCCACGAACTAAAATTTCTGCATAGTAAACTAAACATCACTTTTAATTGAACTCAAGATCACTCACGCACTTTGCCAAGTGCTGGACGCTGCACTCTGCTGAGTGTTGGCATGTTGGACCACAAGACTAAAAATCCTTTTTGCACTTTGATGTGCTGGACATTCTTGGCGTTAACGTGTTTATGAGAGTTAATGTTATGCGAGTTTTATCGAGTTAATAGAGTTGCTTCATGTTGGGAATTAATGTTATAAAGGAGTTTGAGTGTTTAAATGTTTGTGGAATTGTAAATAAAGAGTTATTTAATCCCTTTTATCCTAGTTAAGGAGGGGAGTGCCCAGCCCCCTTGCTTGATATTAAAGGCTCACTGCTGCCTAAATTCTAAAATTAGAAACTGGCGGTTGGGTCTGTGACTTGGATGTATCTAGGCCGGCATACTAATGAGGCTCCTTCCCGCCAATGCAAATGAGCCAAGAACATCCCCTAGACGACAACATCCCATTGGCGGAAAGGACCCTCTAATTAATTAGTATGCCCAATAACATCAGGCCTGAGGGGAGGATACTCTCACAGACCCAACCCCACCAAATTCACTATAAATTGGAGCTCCCCGAGTGGGAGGGGGCTCACTTGCAGCTACCCGCTGGGGAAAGCGCAGTGAGTTCTTTTCGCCGCGAGACAGATTAGCTGTCCTTGCAGGCGCGAGCCAGGCTGTGGCCTCTCAACCTTAACATCAAACAATTTAAGCTTCTTTCGGCTTAAATTGGAGCCCGGCTCGGTACTGCTCCTTGGTCTTGACATTGTCGAGACCAGGCGCTCAATCGCTACCGGGACCTACCCCTTTTTCAACACCCATTTTTGTTGCTCTTTTATTTTACGGGATCCTGGAATTTTCGCATCGGGATTTCAAATAAAATCATCCTGTTTTAGAATCCTGGTGCGAGAACTGTCTTTTATTTCTGACATTCCTTCATAGCATTAAGGGGACAGATGGACTATAAAACCAGTCAGTCCCTGATACTGCAGGGTTGTTCTTAGAGTACACACTGTTGCAAAGGACTTTGAGGAGGAAGAGGACTCCGTGAATATTAAGCATTTTAAGTGCCATAGTATTTTGAGCAAAATACCTTATTGTGACTGCCCTCAAAGCCTGAAAAAAAACTTAACTGAAAGCCTAGTAAGTAGCCAGGTGACATAAGAGACAGGAAATAGGATGCTAGAAAAGTGGAAATCAACTTCTGAACAGGGAGGCAAAGAAGAAATGAAAAACCAAGCCTATAAAAACACAGAGAGGTTTTTAGAAGTGAAACCATTCTGACAAAAGATCAACACTGTTTTAAATATACTGTATTTCTCCACCCACCCCTGAGTAGATCTTAAGTATCCTTCACTGCCTTGGAGTCAGATTTCAAGCCAAAATGTCTGTGTTACTAGTTTTGCAAGTGCTACCACTAATTGAAACCACATAATGTTGCAGATCTGAAATAAGGCAGGCAGGGCATCCCTGCTTAAAAGCTACCCAGCAGGACAAGCCCTTTGTTCTCTTTTAAAGTAAACTAATTCAAGGGAAATGTTGTCTAAATCATTGCTTCTAAATGTATACAGAATTTCCTTCCTGCTCCCCCTCCATTTTCCTGATCAGCTACCAAAGGACTTTGCTATTCTTGTAAACTGCAAAAATGGTTTTAATATGCACACTTGCCATTTCTAGGTGTATAAATTTTGCTTTTGCAGGGATTTTACATGGCACATATTGTGATCACCTGTGGGTAGGGCAGTTAATTAGCAGTGCAGGTCCTATTTCTTTTAATTTATACTGCAGCAATCTAAACTAGGAGAATGATCACAGCCACACTCAGTAATTTAACTCCTTCCTTTCAAAGCTGTTTTAGTAATAATATTTTGGTTGTAAGTTTTCAGAAAGCTTTTACAGTACTTGTTTTCTAGCTATGTAAGCTCCCTCCCTTCTCAGCTCCCCTCAATGCTGGCTGTTGGTCCTTCTGGGTACTGTTGGCTGCATTCCATTAAGAAATTAGAAAGGATGCAGCTGTCATTATTTTGTCAATCGTAAAATGTAAGACATGGAAAAAGTCTTAGGAAGGCAGGGGAGTCATGTAACTTCTATTGAGAAAACAGATTATTCCTCAATACTTTCAACAGTGCTTTGCTTGACCTAAAAGGAAAACTTTTATGTGGTGGACTTTTATGGTCCAGGCTTGGACTTCCCAGTGAGTCACTGAGATTTGTGCACATAAACATCACTTTATACCTGGTTTGGAAATTCACAAAAGCCACCCTTCAGCGCTTCTTGGGGAAGAACTCATTATATCATTTCATTTTGGGCCTCATCATCATTAAGGATTTTGGCTCTATAGCAATCATTTATGCATACATTAACATCTGGGGCATAGGTAATGTGCCTGCAGCCCAGATCAAAGCACCCAAATCAAAACATGTTTCTTGTCATGGTGACTGGAAAAACAATAGCATGGAACTGGTAATGTGCATGTGAGTTGTTCACTTGCAGCTTGGCAATGAAGGCCTTGCTCCCCATGTGCCCCTTTTAAATTGATCCTATTTTACAGTGACTTTGAGATTTAGAAAGACTTTCAGGGTTGTAAGCACTTTAAAAA
Organism: Rhipidura dahli; assembly: GCA_013399225.1. Lineage (NCBI taxonomy): Eukaryota > Metazoa > Chordata > Aves > Passeriformes > Rhipiduridae > Rhipidura > Rhipidura dahli. The sequence continues at coordinate 50,459 of VXAC01006091.1, forward strand.
ATCCTGCTTTTGTTTTTCTCTCTGAATAGATACAAGAAAAATAATTTCACTGTAATGTCAAGATTCCACAAAAAATTGTACAGTTTTGCCATTGGAATTTTGATTCCAAAGTAGCAGACAAATAGGTTAATGCTTGCTTTTCACTACTGTAAGAGAGCTGGCCTTCACTGATGCTGCTAGTATTGCCAGTTAATCATATTCTCATCAGACATGCATTGCAATTTAAAATGAAATAACTTCATAAATTCCTACGAGTTTCTGTATGTCTGCTACAGATTATACACCAAAGATCAAACTTTTAACATCTGTTCATGCTGGAAAATAGTTTTGTACATGTGTTTTCTTGGCTAAAAATTCTTATTTAAGTATGCCAAATAATTTGGTACTTATGAAAAATTCCTCCCTGACCAGTGTTCATCTTTTTTGTGTGTATGGAAGAACAAATCTCAACAGTTACATCACTTTTAACTTAAACAGCTGGTGGCAGTCTAATTATTTATTTTCTTGAGTCCATGGCCTTCAGAGACACAGATTTCCAGTCACTGGTTAGTTTCCAAGTAGTGGGAAACCTTTTGTAAAATATGGCACTTCCAGAGGAGGAGGGAAGGCTTTTCTTTAGAATAAGAAAAGTGTCTGTGGATTGTGTTTGAAGATACAATGTATGATTAATGATTCTCTATTCACTGGAAAACAGCAACTCTTATTAAGTGAAATGAGAGTGCATCAGAATAAAAGGCAGCCTGACTGAAAAAAAGAACTGAGCTTAGGAAATCCAAGCATCAACCTTTTTTCTGGGCAGTGAAAAACAAAGTGTAGAAGTATTAGGCTTAAATTTCCAGTGAAGAAGCCAGATATATTTTGTTGCTTTCTCTCCACTATATAGATTGGTCCTGAACTCTGCCAAGGGTTGCATGTTGCTTGTCTGGGCTAATGAGTAAGCTATCAAAACACAAGATTTATGACAGCAGTCAAGGAATTAATGAGCAGAGTTCTGAGGGCTGAGGAAGCCTTTGCAAATCCCCAAAATAGAGAGAAATCTCTGCTTGAATCATCTTCTGTTGTGAGTTGGTATGGCATCTGCTGCTCCAAGTCTAAAAGCAGAATGAATAGACAAAGAGTTTCAGATGTACAAGCTATGCTTAATCACCAAATAATAACAAATAGGAACTCCCAACAGCCCTCTGTGAGATCACGTTCAAATTAGCTACACATTCAAGTTTTAGAGCAACAATTTCCTCACTTCTATTTATGGGAAAACTGTAGTATACATACCAGCCACAGAACTTCAGCCTCACATGGCATGGATGATTTCCTCATTGACTCACCCTCTATATTGCTTCATGCATGGTCTTTTAGGAGCTTTTTTCAATGAAGCTCACTGTAAAACTCTTCTCAAGAGCACCTCCTGGCCAACTTTTAGATGTGAAGAACAAAAAAATCATCAGCTATTTCATGGTGCCTTAGAGAAATGTTTTGTCTGTGAGCCTTCGTATGTTAGTCCCGGTGATATGTATTTGCTTCCTGTGTTTTCATGTCAAACTGTGTCAGATGAGACAGAGAACAGTTTGATTTCTATGCAGTGTTTGTCATACTGAAATTATTCCAATAGACATAGGCAAGTTAAGAGTTATCAGAGGCCGTTAAGTGTGCTTAGTGGGTAAGCTGAATAGAGAAGCCAAGTTGTGGTTAATAATAATTCACATAAAACCCAGACAATGAGAACTCTTGTTTGAGTGGGAGAGTAGGGAAATCTCAGCCATAGACTCAGAGTATATCGCTATATCCCTGAGTTTTTTTTCTTTCATTGTTTCCTCCCTCACCAAAACTCCCTCTTGGTTTTTCAAACTCAGAGCGTAGCAATCCAAACTTTTCATCTGTTCCTTAATGTGCCTTTTTCTCATTCAGGGAGCCATGAAATATTGCTCTTTGCTGCATAAAGGATGAGGTGTATTAGGAGTAGCTTTCAAAGGTATCAGACACCTAAACAATACAGTTAGGATCACAGCAGGATTTTTCAAAGGTAAAAGCAGAAGTGGGAATTAATTGCCTTTTTGCTTTTTTAGCTGCCCACAAAATCTAAAAGAAGAAAAAAAAAAAAATCCTGCTTTATTTTCTCTTGAGGGTCACTGGTCCAAGACCCATTTACAGAGAAGCAGGGCTGAATCATTTAGGTTAAGAGGAACCTAGAATAGTAATTGGAAATAGTGGAACTGTATTTCAGAAATATTTGGCCCATTAGAGTTCCTGTGGTGTTCCGCAGAACAAGATGTGTGTCCTGTCACTTGTGGTAGAACCCCTCTGGCAGAGCTCCACAAATATCTCCTCCATTGTATCTGGGGCCCTCAGATTGCATTCTACTCATGACACAAATTTACATTCTGGGTACTAATGAAAATAAAGCAAGACTCCAAAAATCACATCCGCAGCAATTCATCTATTAATTCAGGTAATGTCCTTTGACTTGCTGGCTGAACTATCTCTGCCAGATAGTTTAACACTATTCTATGGGTCTCTCTTGATGAAGCCAATCTACCTCAGTCAATGAGATGAAGAGCATTTGCACATTTACCCAACATGTGGAGCTCCTGGGTGCCTGGCTGCTTATCAGCTTCAATACTGGTACATAGTCAGGTATTTAATACAGAGCCGTGGCCAGATACCCTGCCACTCAGAATCACCCATAAGCTGGTGTTAAAAGTTTCTCAAGAAGTAAAAGGCTTAAAGAGAGGGGATTTTTATAACATGGGAGAGTGGTGTGGATATTCCTGCATTTTTCATTGCTAAAAATAAGATTTTTTTTTCCAATTTCTTGCATATATATATCATGCCTCTGCATTTCCACTACTTGGCTTTAAACAAACACAAGCATAATACAAATTGATGCCTGAAAGGGAAAGAATATGCTTTTTGGAAGACTGAGTGAAAACAAATGTCAGTTTTGGGTCGACTGAAACATTTCATTCCACCCAAAACCAATTGTTCACACAAGTCTAAATAAAAGGTGCTAGAACCAAGCCATAAAAGATGTTGCCAGAAGCGGAGCTGAATGTTAGTTACTCAGTGCTCTGGGGCTGCCTGCCTAGCTGTGGTTCAGTCACTAGAGAAGAAATACATATATTTTCAATTGACAGACAGTAAAAACTTCCTTCCTTCCCCACCTTCACTGCAGGTGGCTTCTTCATCATACACTGTCCCACCCTCTCTCACTGCTTTGAGCCACAATTAGCACATATTTTCATAATAAAAATAAGCCTCTCCCTCTGTCCTCCCAGCTGTGCTTCCCACCCAGATTCCCATTATGAATCAAGACAAGTACATGTGTTTAAAATAAAAAATATGACTTTCTTCCCTCCCCAGGCTTGCTGTCTTTTTCCACCCATCACCTCAGCTTCACTGAAATATTTTCTGGAGGGCTCCAGAGTTTCTGCTGAGCTGAAGGTGCCTCAACCGTCTGATTTCTCATTCAGTGTTTTTAGAGCATTGTCCAGCAACACCAGGCAATAATGTCAGAAGTCTCTGTCTTTTTTAAGACAGTCAGGTGCCAAAGAACAAGGCAAGCTGGATGGAGGCTTCTTTCCTCAAAGACCAGAGGGGTGAAACCTCTACTTATCTCTGTGATTCTCCAGGGTTCACACTGCAGAGCTAAGCTTGCTGACAAACAGGCCCTGCAGAAGCAGTCTGGGCTTGAACATTAGCCAGCATGCAGAGCATGTAAGTACAGAGGGTGGGAGAATATTGTAGCTGGGCATATTTGCATATATTCTGCTAGATGGATTAAAAAATAGGTGCCAAGGAAACTTACCCATGCAGGAGTCCCTCCACTATTCTGGCAGAAAATGAGAGGTTTTCTGTAGTTTGACATGACATGTCCAGCAACTCTTTTCTGAGATGGAAGCATGTAGATTGGTTCGAAATACTGTGTTTCTTCCATAATGAGGATAGTTGTGTTCAACACCCTTCTCCATGCCTCAGTTCCTCTGCAACACAATTGCATAAACACTTAAAACACTCCAGAACAAGCTTATTTGTATTTACAGGTTGTTAATAAAAACGCACCAGATATTTGAATAACGTGTGTTTTCTCCGAGAATTTTATGTTCTGTTTTTGTTCAGTGTAGAATGTTTTCCAAGCCAAATACTGTGGTACCACCTCATGGAATATAACCCAGATTTTTCCAAAATAAATCCTGCTCCATACTTCTCAGCCTTTAACACCTGAGCTTCCATTCAGCCTTCAGCTCACTGCTCCATGTAACCATGCACAACTGAACTTCCATCCTTAGGTCCCTTGTGTTCTAGTGGCAGCTGGGGGAGCTCTGCTATAGATGAATATTTGAGACCAGTTTGTTCCAAGGTCCAACCCTGGCCTTGCTTGGATGCTTCCCTGTAAAATTTTTCCCACAATGAAAACGACTGAGGGTGTTCTCATTCCAAGTAACTTCTTGACCAAAAACCACCATGACTTGTAAGGAGTTGCAAGGGTCCTGGTTGCTTTAAATAATTTTTGGCAGACTGATGCAGAAAAAGTTATTTTTTGCCTGCCTAACCCCTAGGATTGCATTAATAAGCAAGAGGCCATGGACATTGGCTCAGTTTGCTGCTGGCTGAAAGGGCATATTTTGTACAAAATTGTTAGAGTTTTACATTCTACAGTTGTCTTTTCCCGGTATCTTACATCCATACACAGAATTTCAGGCCTGGCTGAAGAACTTTCCAAAATGCCAAGTGTGAGGCCTGTTGTCAGAGCAGAGCAGGTCCTGAGCCCTGCCAAGCTCTCTGAGCCCTCAAGGTGCGTGGCCAAAGCAAGGGCCAGCTAACAGCCACCATGCACGTGCCAAAATCAGACCCTTAGCCCATGGGATGGGCACCCACCTGGCTTGCTCCACCCAAGTCAAGCACATGTACTCCAGGCAGGTACATCAGCCTTTCTTTTTCAAAAAACACAGCCTAGCTCAAAATGATTTTCTGTCACTAGGAAATATTCAGTTCAAGTCTTACCATTAATTACAAGTATTCCTAAAGGCATTATCCAGCAAGCCAGAGGGGACATTTAAAAGACATCTCCTAGTATGTATATCACTGTTGCATTGCCTGTTTTCATTGCTCTGTGAGAAATTTGTATTTATTTACTCAGCCTTCTAAAGGCCGCAGAGGCTAGGACAATAAGCTTGCCATAGGTAGGCACCACCTCTGTATGCTGAGCAATTCATGACTTGTTTTCCATTATGGCATCTCACAGACAGTCCAGCACATCTACCAAAGAGTTCATTAGGAAAAGGACAGTTTTGATCCTCAAAAAAGGGCAATGGATGATGTCTCTGCTACAGATCATTTCTTGCCTATGCTGATTCAGGCTCCAGTGGGGTGAATTTGAGAATGTGGTTGTTCCCTTGAGGGCTTAGCCTCCTTCTCCAGTAGTCTTTGATGGAGAAAAATACACAGGTGTCTCCCCTGGCAGAGCTCTGCCTGGCACAGGCCATGGCCAGTTTCAGAGCCAACCACTGCAGATGAAATGCAGCCTCTTATCTTCTCATTAACAGAGGCCAGAACAGGTCTTCAACCCACAGCATCGTTTTTTATCTTCATTCCCAGTACAAGTTAAAACATGTTTTTATTCTTCCCAAAGCAGCCTGCCTCCCCATGAATGTCCCTGCCTGGAGGAGGAGCTGTCTCTGGGCGGATTGCCCGCCTTCCCGCTCTGGCTGCACCCTGTCCTGGCCCTGCACGTCCAGCAGCTTGGAGACAGCACTCAGCAGCCAAATGGCAGCTGCTGCACTGGGGCAGTTTGATGAGTGGCACGTGGCCAGTGTGTGGGAGGCAAGATGGGCTTGAAGGCAGAGGGGGAAGGGGTTTTGGCTGTCGGTGGCAGTACAGGTACCATATGCTCAGGGTCAACCCTGAACAACCTGGGTGGTTTGGAGCAGGGCACTTAATAGATCCTTGACTGCAGCCAACATACTGTACTGTTTGTACCACAGTCAAACAGACCTTCATCTCCCACCTTCACCTCCATTGGAAGGAAACTCTGTCCTGATCCTCCTAGGTCAGGTACAAGGTGATGTCCTTAAAAGCAGAATGGGCATCCCTGATCTGGATGCAGTGAAGAACCTTTGGTGGCAGGTGTAACCCATCAAAGGGCAGGATAAAGGACAGTAGGATTCCAAGCACTTGGTTAGGGTCTGCTGGGAGCCGGACACTGAAAGCACTGCTGCCTATCCTCTGGCTGTCAGGCACATCAGAGTGCAAAGACTGGGGTAAATGTTTTGAAAGTCCTGCAGACATGAGGCATGAACTGCACCAAAGGAGCACAAGGAAACCACACCTTTTTTATGCCATATTTATGCCTGGTGAAGATACTTTTTAGAGAAGACACTTTTTTTCCCTTATTTTGCTTAAGAGTAGAGTTTCCCTGCATTAAATTAATTCCAGGCAGATTGTACCTTGGGAAGATATAGTTTATGGTAATAGATTTTTTTTTATGCTTGTTTATTAACTTATTGTGTGTGTAACACTCAGAACATGTTAAATGCTGCACAACTGTGCCTGGGGGAAAAAAACAGTGAATTAAATCATTTACAGAGAACAGGCTGGTGCAGACTTTCTGCTGGGATAATCAGGCAGGGGAGAAAGTATTAATATCTCTGCCTTATTAAGCTTTGGTGTGCTTGTCATAACCTTCCACCAGCTTTTGCCTTCACTCACTAAAACCTGGCTACCAGATGGCATTATTTGGCTTTGCCTAAGCATCTGAGACACCCTAGTATGGTCCTGTATTCTATCCAGAACCCCTTGGTGTGTTGTTATACAGTAAGAAGAGTGAGTCTGGCACCTTTCATTAGCAAACCATGCAATAAATAGTATGAGTTCCCCAGGAACAAGCTGGTGCTGTTTTAATGCTCATTTAAGTCTAGTGTTTTTCTGGCCAGTCTTCTCTGGATTTTAATTTGTGTCAAAATTTCATATTTTTATTTTTGTTTCTGAAACACCCGGAAAAGCAGGCATAAAAGCTTCAATCAATTAGTTTATCTCCCATTAGTTTTCTGTCTCTATAATTCTAATATCAGTATTGATTGGATTTAACCCCTAAATTTACTGCTATAAATAAAAAGCAAATTGCCCAAAAAATATATTTCTCATTATCTTCCAAGTGTTTATTTCCTACAGTGTATTTTGTTACTCTACCTCACTCCAGTAATGCCTATCAATATTTTTGGCTTTTAGCACTCATTATATGAAATTATTCATTTCTGAAAACAGATTTTTTCCTCCCATTAAGTCCCTATGAAGCAACACATGAGGTTAAGAAGTTATGGCATTTTATAATCAGTTGAGTAATCATCTTCACATATTATGATTAGCTAAATTTTACTTCTACTAATATTTTGCTTATAGTTTCTACTCTGTGAAGTTTGGGGCAACCCTTTGTAGCACTTAGTGCTGCTGTGAGCTGTGTCTTTCATCTTCCATCTTGCTGAAGTGCCTGTGGTAGCTACCTCCAGCCTTATGCACCACAGAACTGTTTCATAGTCTACAAAGGTTCTGGGGCTTGTCTTTTTTTTTTTTTTTTTTTTTAAATCAGTTCTGGAGAACAATCACATCTTTTAAAAGTTCCGGAAGCTCTTTTAAAACAAGAAGCTAGCAAGCCCTTAACTATGAGGTTTTATTGGTCAAGACTGGGATAAATATCCCTACTTGCAAAAAGATGTTTGGCCCTTCAGCCTCAGTTCTCTTAAGAAAAGCAGTACAGATCCTGCAAGATATGTGGCTCAGTATGGGATTAACTTAAGGATGCCTTTAGACCTTCTCCTAAACTATAAGGAAGTAATTCTTTACTGTGAGAGTGGTGAGGCACTGGAACAGGTTGCAGAGAGTTGTGGATGCCTCATCCCTGGAAGTGTTCAAAACCAGGTTGGATACGCCCCTGAGCAGCCAGGTCTCATAGAAGGTGTCCCCACCCATGGAGCAGGGGGTTGAAAGAAGATGATCTTTAAGGTTCCTTCCAACCCAAACCATTCAGTGATTCTATTTCTTGGGTCTGAAGACTCTGCAGTGGAGAAGTGACTTCTGGTTGCACCATTCTCTGTGCAAAAGTGGATAGGTTTACATTTGTTTGGAGGGTTTGCAATTCTTATCTATCAATAAATCTGCCATCTAGGATCCCTCAGGAAATCATCGGAGTCTCATTAACTGCATTTTCCAAAACCAGTGACGTTAGTAAAGACCTGATGAGACACTCCTGCTGTTGGTGAATGTCAGTGACAGAAGCAGAGAGAAAGCTGTGTGGCCAGGCCCTGGGCTGAACCCCACATGTGCTTAAAAACTTCAGCACTTTGCTTCTCTTTTGAAGTTCCTGTGCTGTTGCCTTGTAGTCCCCTTACTTAATTTACAGTGGTTGGTGTCTCTCATTGTCCTGTCTTTGCAGCACAGCTCTCTTTCGAGATACAAAAGCTTGCTTTGCTGAAGACACATATACAAAGCCCCCATTTAGAGCTGTATAATAGGGCTAAGAATATTTTCTTTTAATGAACTTAATGGAGGTTTTACCACTGACGTCAGTGAGGCCAAGTTCCCACCTCTTTTTCTAGCAAGAAATTTCACAGTGGGGTCAGGTGACTGGTGGAAATTACACAAGAATTATAACTACCAGGACAGAAAAACAGTAGGGTGTCATGTAAATCTTTGGTGTAACAGGATCAATGAGTGTCAATGCAGTTTTATGAGTATACATTCATTTATATGTGTCTCCCTTTTGAGGCCGGCCTTACGTGTCCTTGGGAAGTGGTGCAAAGCTCCCACACCTCATTATATAGGTGCATGTAAATATGTCATGCACAGTAAATACACTCATAAAGTTTTATTTTTGAAGTTGCCTTTCCAGCCTCTTCTAATGTTAGCTCTGAGCAAATAGGCAAACAAGAGCCTCACAACCACACAGGGAGAAACAAGTTGTGAGTAGCATTTAAGCCACCTGTCCAGGTAATTGCTTTGGGCCCCTGAGATGTGCCAGCAATGGAAAGGTCTGAATGAAGATGCTGGCAAATGGGAATGGAGATTCTATCCTAGCACAGGGTAGAGCTGTGCTCATATATTGACCATTTTACTCCTCTGTTAGTCTGTGTTCTGGGACTGCTGCTTGGATTGGAAATGGCAGAGAGCAGCTGTGCAGGTCCCTTCTGCAAGCTGACCTGGGGATGAGGGCCTGAGCAACCATTTGTGCTGCAGGGAGTGATTAGGGGGCCTCTGATGAAGTGGAAGGAGCAAGGTGTGCTCAGCTTTTGGAGCAGAAAATGTGACGGCATAAAATACTGGAGGAGGACACTTGCTCCAACAGCTCTGGTAGAATAACAAAGCCAGCAGCACCAGATACACTTGGGGAGGGCACTGACTCCACACAGAGCCAGGAATCTGCACAAGCAAGATGTTCAAGTATGTGACCAGGAGAGCCCACATTCAGGCAGCAAACACGAGAGAAATCCAGGAACATTCTGAGTTCTGAGAAAGCTTTAATCTCATTTCTCATCCAGGATGAGTGAATAAGATAACTCTCACAGAAAATTTCTAGGGAAAGGCTCCTCCTGAAGAATCCTGGACTGCCTCAAGTGGCAGGATGACATAATCATCCATGGCATAATGACTTTGCAGTAAAAACTGGTGAATAAATCAGTGAAATCACACTTGGGAGACAGATCACCAAATATTAGAAATTGTCCCAAATAACCAGACCTTCACCAAAGCTGAAAAAAAAAGCAATGGCCAGAAATTTCTGACTAAATGCATTTCCTTAGATCAGTCTCCATTGTCAAAGCAATAAAATTTATGAAGAAATACAAATTCAACAAGTTTATAATGTGAATTCCTGTGGTGCAGATCACTTACAAACATAGACACAAAAGGGAAAAAACAGACTCAAAAAAATGTTATTGCACACCCACCCACCCCCAATTTAAATTAGACAAATCCAGAAGTTCTGCTTTGTGATATTTTCTGAAGATCATATTTTGTGTGTTCCAGGGTGGAAAAAAAAGAATTTGAAACCTCTAAAGTTATCATAGAATGGACGTGTTGTTCTAGGGCCAATAATTTAAGCAGAATTGAAGTTATAAGAAATGCCCTTAGTAATGAGAGATGTAAAGAAAGAAAGGGGCATAGGAGCTGAGAAATCTGACTGGATGTTTAATTCATGAAAAAAATTGGTCATCTCTTTGATTTCAAGAACAGTAGTGTCTTAAGGACAAAACATAAGACCTTTGGAATGGAATAACCCAGGACAAATGAGAACACACCCAGAAAGCATCTAATAATATCATAGCAGAGAGATGGGGTATTTTTATTAAAGTTGCCTTTATCTCTCTCCAAATAGCCTTGCAGATGCATAGCCCAACCCAGGAACTTTGCAAACATTAACACTTGTGAATAGTTGATAAATTCTGCAAAAGCCGGTGTCTCTCCTAGCCCTGCAATCAATAGAGACCAGAATTTGTCAGACGAATAGTTACAGTTTGGCTGTATAATGCCAAAAGCCACAGTTTTTTAATGAAAAAAAACCCTGTAAGATGGTCCCTTTTAAACATTTTCATATTTCTTAAAAGAACTTTCATGCTGTTTCTGCACCTCATGAAATCATTATTTCTGAAGGAGCTATCATCACCTAGTTCACCAGCTGGCCAGCCTTTCAGTATTGGCTTCCCTTTAAAAAAAGACATCAAAATCAGTGAAGAAAGTTGCAATGATTGTTGCTAGAATTTCCCAATTTAAATACAAAGAATTAATCAGAATGCAGAGTTGTACAAAACAGAGTAGGACAGAAGACAGGCTGGCTGCCTTTTTTTCAATGCTTATCCTGAAGCTGCTATATCAGCTAGAGAAGCTGCAAACCCTTTGGGAGCCAGGATGCCTCTTGCTAATGTCTGCAAAGTCCTTGTTACATTTTCAGCTCTGTGTTACTATTAAAGCCAAGTTGTAGATTCTGACGCTGTACAGAAAATGAGATGTGTATTAAAAGGAACAGTATTGTGCAGCTCAAGCACGGTGCCTGTCTGCTTCATCCCACTGAGACAGCGTGTCCTTGTGCCTTGTTTATACAGCAAGGAAAAACCCTGATCTGCAGGTGAACAGTGCTTGCAATTGCCCACACTGCAAATGAAAGCATTTACTGTGTATTCTTCAGAGGAAACAAGCAGGAAGGCCCTAAAATGTGTTGTACTCTACTGAGAGATAGACGAAGACATGCAGTATGAATTTATTTTTGTGAACAGAGAAATAATGCCAGTTATTTTAACTCGCCCTTGGAGTTACTGCTCTGAAGGAATGTGCTAAATGCTATGCATCTCTCATGTGTCTATTTGAATATGAAGATTCAACAGCATGGGGCTACATCTGTTCCAAAAAAAAAGATCAGTGCTTGCCATCTTGGTGTGTGCTGTGTACAATTAATTTGATTCCTCGCAATACAGCTAAGATCTACATTTTTAATATTGGCTAGCAGTGCCTCCACTTTTGGGTTGTTAGCCAAAATTGCCTTGCAGATGTTGGATGTTCTGGGAGTGAGTACTCTGTGCTGCTTTGAAAAGCCTTAAATGAAAAATCCAATATTATTTTGGGAGGCACTCAAGAATTATCAATTGCCTAAATACATGAATATTTCAAGTGCTCCTGAAGATAATAGTGCTTGAAAACCTCATGCAATAATATTCTGAGATGCTGTAGAGCTTACTTCTCATTATGTCTCTTTGAGCATTGATTAAATATTATTTGCTACTCCTTCTACGATTCATGAGAGGCTCTATGAGACTTTAAAAGATCTTGAATTTGGAGTTGCTTAGTCAGGTCAGAAGCCCTGTTGCTCAGTTTGAATATGTACCAAGTTCAGATTTTTTCAAAGGCAAAAAAGCAATGAAATATTTCTTCCATGGCCCTGAATTTTGCAAGTAATTCCAATACTTTTAGATAATGACACTGAAATAGTCTAAACAAGTGCCATAAGCAGTGCTTAGTACCACATAGAATTAAATTAGAGTACACAGAAATTACTCAATTTGAACCTGAAAACCTCACTTAATAAACAAAGAAACTCACTAAGGGTTCCAATTTAAAACAAAAAAACCCAAATGAAGAGAGCAACAAATTCTGACACCTGTATCCATGTCAAGCTGTAATTTTCATAACTAGCTTAATTTTTGGGTTGCAAGGGACACAACAACCAACTAGTGCATCATCTGAGACTTTCACCATCCAGCTACATTCATATCACCCATTAGCTATCCAAAAATGGTGTGTCTAAGCTGGATATCTATGCTACCTAACTCACTGCAGTGAGAGACTGATCTATCCAGAGATGTCTAAGAGAGGATGCAATGAATAGCCCTTTGGAGGTGCTACAGCTGGAGATAAATCTCTCCATAGATTTGCTAAAAGATGGAGTATAATTCATCTGTTCAATACAAGCAGCCACTTGGGAAGATATGGATTTCTATCACTGTCTTACTGTTTCATTAGGTTGGTTCTGCACATGGACATTTGGATCTGGTAGAATCTTTGCTGCTGAATTGACCCCCACATTCAGAATTCTTGACACTTTTAGAAGTCATTTGTGTTCAACTGTTTATAAAACAGGAGTTTCAAAGCTGTATCAGAGAGAATTTGTGGAAACAAGATTTTATCCAGCACATGTGAGGAACTGCTTCATAAATGCTTGAATATGTAAAAAGTACTGTGTGACTTCTCTGATGAATAACAACTCAACAGCACAGCTTGACTTTCAAATATTCATAATCAATTCATTAAATAAAGAATGAATGGAAGAAAATTATGATCACAGATATTCCACAAACAGAAGAGAAAGCAAAATGACAGTTCTGATGTGTCCTCTGAATATTTTCATGAGGAAACTATATTAATATTTTATGCATGTATTACCTTTTCCAGGCAGCTCTAATTTAAGTGAATCTCATTCTCTGCAAAATGTCTGCTAATAGAATACTAATGCTACTAATAGTTGCTTGCCATACTTGGAGAGGCGGGAGTTAATATTACCAATGTCTGTCTAAAGATGTTATTCTTAACACTGAATTAGAGAATGTTGTAACCATGTAAATTTATAAACCAGCACAATAGAAATGGAAGCAGTGTGTCAGAGAGCTATTTAATCTATCTACATAAATACATAACCTCACAGATGGCAAACAACCCCAGATTTGAGAAACAGACTGTGAGCAATACTGATACTAGAGAAAAGCGTGTCTCTCAAATGGCAAAAGCTGGGGTGTCTAACAGCAAAGTCAACACACCATGTTTCTAATTAGCCTGAATTGCCAAAGACCTGCCTTGAACTGCTGGGACTGTTCAGCCTGAGAAGAGGAGGCTCAGGTGATCTTCTCCATATCTATAGGTATATGAAAGGATGGTGCAAAGAAGGAGGAGCTGGACTTTTTCAATGGAGACCACAGTTCATCTGGTTCTGGGTGGCCCTTCATCAGGGCCTTGGACCAGATGACCTCTGGAGATCGCTGCTAACTCTAACTGCTCTGTGAGTGTGTGATGTTGGCCAAGAACCACCACCAGAACTGGGATTGCTTAAAAGGGGCCTAGCAAACACAGAGATATGAAGCCCACTGCCAGACAGGCTTTGCATCACAGGGTTTGTCTCTGCAGCTTGGGAAGCAGCCAATATCAGGGCTGAGCTGCTGTCCATACCTGCCTGTCACCTTGGCAGGCCTTGCTTCCCTTGAGTAGACCCCAACATTGGTGTTAAGAGCATGGGGGTCCACATCTGACCCAGCAAGGGCAGCTGAGCATAGGGTGAGGCTGCCTGGGGCAACCATTGCCTCCCAGTGCCTTCTGCCTCTTAGACAGATGCAAAGATGGAAATCTCAACGGAGATTTAGACGGGAAAATGCCAGCAAGTGGGAGGTGGTTCTTTGGTACTTCCCAAAGGCTCCCTCTGAGCAGCATTCTCATCAGAGGTCCCAGGCTGCACCAGGCATCAAAGTGGCCCTTTCTCTCCTCCCTCATCACTCTAGGAAAACAGATGGCAGGATGTTTGCAAGCAGCTTACTGGTACCTAGAGGAAGATCCAGCCCTCATAGGGCTTTTGGCAAAATTCCTCCTTGGCCCAGCATCCGTAAAAGCTCTGACCCTCACCCACCGTGCCAGCAATGAGATGGGAGTGGGCTCTTGTGAGACTCAGATCATGTGAGCCACATGGTGCCTTTGGCACTGGAACCCATTCCTGTCCTACATCCCCACCAATATCCCAGGGTACCTGTGCTACAGCTGTATTGCAGGGCAGTGTCAGCTCTTTCCCTGTGAGAGCTGAGTGACAGCCTGTGCCTGGGTTGGAGGGGTATTTAAAGCCTGAATTGGTAATGGATCCTTACTGCAAAATTGGCATTTAATGGCTTTGATATGATGCTTCTTGATTTTATCTCAGCTCCTGGATGGAATTTCTCATGTGTAAGTGAGCCCTACTGATCCATCCTGGCCATACACAATGGGTGCTGGTGAGGGAAGGAGCAAAAACGCAGCTGGATATTGGTACCAGATGCCCAGGCAGTGCTGTGGGCAGCAGGCTGCTTGTGAGGGATTAATGGGAATGGCTGCAAGAAGAGCTGAGGCCTTGTTATATTCACAGCTGTGGAAAAGGAGAGGCTTTCTGCACAGTGCTTTGGTGGATGACACAGAGCACTTCATTCACAGTGGTAGGGCATTGCCAGTAAGATCTAAGCCTTTCTCTCCCCTCTTCTGGAGCACATGAAGTGCTCTACTGAGAGCAGGAAAACAAATTAGGTCATTGACCTTTCCCATGACCTTGACATAAATTCCAGTTTGCATTGACCAGCAGAGCACCTACTTGAATGGGACCTGTCCTATCCTCTTTCTCACCATGCCTCACCCATTTCAAAGTGGCAGAAACAGAATAGAAAACTGAAGTTCAGATATAAAGAAAGATTTTTTAATAGCAGAACCCTCTTGGGGCCTCCCTGTCTCTTCCTAATTTAAGGAAAATAACTTATTTCATTCTAATTCTGATACTTAGTAATGCTGACAGCTCTAATACATTGTAGATCCTTCAGATCATATTGTTAAACCAGCTCACTTTTACAATTTCAGCTGAAAGAAGACAGATGCCATAAGTTGTGAGGCTGATAGGTAATGACAATTGCAGCTGCATTTAAACGCAAAGTGCATTTCATTCCTTCTTGTGCTGCACTCTCTAGTCAGAGAGCACTCAAACATTCTCACAGCAAGGATTGTATCTTAACAGTTTGTTTTATGGGCCACCCTCTTGTGTCACGGGAGACCAACACACATCGCTTCTCCTCCCTGTTGGTTAAATACCAGCAGTACAACAGCTACAGTTGTTTATATCTTTATAACAAAAAAAGCATTTAAGTACATCTGCTGAAGTATATGGCTGTGCATGTAAACAAGCATTCAAGTATGGCCAGGGCTTCATAATCATTTGTACTGGGCCTGCAAGATCCAAAGCACAGACGGCTGTGCAGGCAGCAGCTTTTTGCAAACTGTGAGTCTTCCGCAACTGAGACATCTCTGCACTCTCCCTGACTAGCTCTAGTTCTAGGCTGGGAGTAGATAAGTGTTTAGAGGGGTTTTCCCAGGAGTAGGTATTAAGCCAGTGCTAATGAGGGGATAAAACCCCCTTAGTTTCACTCTGTCCTAATGAATCCATGATTTTGTAGGTTTCCCCAGACTTCATACCAGTGATTTCTACCTCACCAGGAAGGGAGCATGAAAAGAACTGGAAGCATGGTATAGGGCCATTAATTGCTGAAAAAAAAAATTGTAGCTAATCATGATGTACTTTAATCAAGAGAGGAGCAGGGTCCAGCCCCATGTGCACAGCCACAGTTCAACACACTTTAGGCTACTAGTTGGTTTTGGATCACAATTTAAATGGGTGTGACGACCAAGAAAAAGTGTTTTCCAAAGCATTCGTCACAAGCCTAATTTGGTCTCCTGTAAGTCAGTAATGAATTCTTGAATTTCTGTCAAATGAAGCAAAGCTAAGCCAATGCTAAACATTTTTTTAAAACTCACCCAAAAATCTTACCTAGCCATTCAATTCCCCTTAAGGATCTGCTTGTACAAATTCACAAGTGATGCAGATACACAGTCCTAACACAGGACTAATCTCTCTGCACAAACAGGACGAAGGGGTTTACAAGCAGTTAGCAAAACTGACACATCCCTGATCCTTTTACAACTAGGTATTTGATCTCTTTGCATGAGGAATTCAAATGTGTGCTCAGCACAGATATAAGGCATTGCCCACATATTTTTGCAGAGGGAGAAAAGGTTAGAATAAACATTTTCTGGTTTTAGGTGACTTTTCTTGTTTATGAAGACATCTTTCTCATTCAGCTATGCGATCTTAAAGACAAAAGAAGGTTCTAGTTCACAGAAAAGCTATGTGCTTTTTTAAAAATTATCCTGAAAGTTACTCAGTATTTTGTTGTTCTAAATAATATGCCAGCTGCAAGCTATTAAGATTAAATATGTGATCCTATCCTGAGAAGAAGGCTAGTCTCCCACAAAGGGAGATGTGCCAAAGTCTACATCAGATGAAGTAGGGATTTTAGTTTTGCTCCTCAATTTTATAAGGAAAGTGTTCATATACAGTCCTGGCAGACAGACAGATGGGTGAGGAAGGTTGATACATGCATGATCTATCATGGGAATTTCAGATGAACTGCATGATTTATCTCTTTTTATTTTTTTAAAGAACAGGAAAGAAAAACTTGATTAGGAAGATGTTGGAAATCAGACGAGCAACTTTTTACAGAAGGGTTGACAACTTTTTCAAATAACTTCAGTAGGAATCATCATCACTATTAATTTTCAATAGCTAAGTGAGAGATCTTTAGCAATAATAAATAGAGAAAACAGAAGGAGGAACTTGTATATTTAAAGCAGAAATTACTTATTTGTCTCTAAGGTGTCCCTGGGGACCTGTGCACTTCTCCTTGGTGACCAATATTTCATTTTCTCATCTGTCACTTTACCCTGACATTTTCACACCAAAGGAGAACTGCATTTCTTGCTCATTGTTTCAGTGCCTCCTTCCTCCTCCTTGGCCCCAGGCTGGAGCTGCTTGTCAGGAGAGCACTGTGAGCTGGCTCTCTCTCACTGGCTCTCCAGACACACCAGAAGGATTTGGTTTTCAGCTCCCAACCATTTTTCAGTAGGCAGCAGAAGTTTGCTGCCATTCAGCAAGAGCATTTCCCTCAGCCTTCTCCCTTTGCCACCACTGTGTCATGCATGCTTGTAAACATTTTCAATCATCATAGCTATAAAAAAGTGAAGCTTTATAGTAACAAAATACTTATTTGTCTCCTTAAGTGCTTGTCTGTAATTCAGTTTAATGATGCTGCACTTTCTTGTGGTCTTTCATTGCCTAGAGGGTACTTTGTATTGATTAGGTCATTGTGTAGGTCTCAGTAAAAATAACCACATAAAACTCACACTGGAAGAGGAAAAAGCTTCTTCAGGTGGAAAACCCCATATATCAGAGTAATGAAACTTTTGATTTGGAGAAGCATTTAGAAGAAATACAGAAATAAAGAAATGTAGTGCTTAAATAGAAACCTTCATGAAAAGGATAGGGAAATACCCAGTCTGAGGTTCTCTCTCCTTCTCTTAAACTGACCATTCCCATCCTGTGAAATACTGCTCTATATGCACTGTGGCCAGTCCAGTGAGTGAATACAATTGTACTGAGTTTGGCATGGCCAGGTTTTTGCTGCAGGGGGCTACAGGGGTGGCTTCTATGAGAAGCTGCTGGAAGCTCCCCCCATGTCCAGCAGAGCCAATGCCAGCCAGCTCCAGGATGGACCTGCCACTGGCCAAGGCCAAGCCCATCAGGAATGATGGCAACACATCTGTGATAACACATTAGATGTAATTGTGGCCAGAGAAGAGCGGAGTGGGAATTCCTGAGAGGAACAATTCTGCAGACCTCAAGGTCAGTGGAGAAGGAGGGGCAGGAGGTGCTCCAGGCACTGGAGCTGAGATTCCCCTGCAGCCCCTGGTGCAGCCCATAGAGGGCACAGGGGTGCTGGGAGGGCTGAGATGAACCTGCAGCCCCTGGAGGAGCCCCATACTGGAGCAGAGGGATGCCTGAGAGGAGGCTGGGAACCCATGAAAGGCCCATGCAGGCTCCTGGCAGGGACCTGCACAGCCATGGAGAGAGGGCCGACATGGGAACAGGATTCCTGGTAGGAAATCCTGTGGGGCACCTAGGCTAGAGTAGACTTTAAATACATAAGTTACTCCTTCTGTTTTCTCTATTTATTGCTAAAGATCTCTCACTTAGCTATTGAAAATTAATAGCTATGATGATTTCTACTGAAGCGATTTGGAAAAGTTGTCAACCTTTCTGTGAAAAGTTGCTTGTCTGATTTCTAACATCCTCCTAATCAAGTTTTTATCAGAGAAAGTAAGTTATATGTGATCCAAAGCCAAAAGTTATGTGATCAAAGGCAAAAAGTGATCCAGCTTCTATTCCTATATATTTAATCAATGACCTGACAAATAGGACCTATCATTCCTATTGCTATGGCTCAAAGTACAATAGAGACCTTTGCATCTGAATATTTAGAGATTTATATTGGGAAGAGATAAGAAATTTCTTCTATTTTAGCTACAATATAATGAAAACTCTCTCAAGCCTGCAGATTTTTTTCCCAGGGAACATACTTTCTAATGTGTTTAAAGCAGCCATATAAGGAAAATGTAAAGAAAAAAAACAAGAAGCCTCAGAAAATATCACCAAAGAGCCTGTCAGGTTCCTTCCTCCCCACAGGGAGCAGGCTCTGTGTCTAACTGCTGGGATCCCCACAGTGAGCATGGGACTGCAGGCAACTCTGAGGGGGGCTTGGGATGCAGGATGGCAGGCAGGGAGCTGCCTTGCACAGCCAGGAGGAAGAAATATAGACCAAGAGCCTGGGGAAAATCTGCGTTACTGCCTTTCATATACACAAGTTTACAGGACAGTGCTGTCCACTAAGAATCGGGGCAACTTCAGCTTTCCCTTCTTTGATGGTGATTTCTTGAAGCAAGCTGTGACTGAAAAAAATATTCTTTAGACAACATTGGTGTCCTCTTCTGGTATCTCTGCAAGCCTGCAACTTTCCAATTTTTGCAAGTTAGTGTAAAACATCAGCTTTTAAGTATTTATTTTTTGCCCTTCAGAAGCAGAAATAGATTTGGATGACACTACACACTATGTAGAAACTCAGGAACTGCTGAAATGTTCTGCTAAGAACTTCATCCTGTGTGATGGCACCACATGGGTCTTAAACCTGGTCTTTGGAGTCTCTAGATTGAAATGCCAATATAGAGGAACTCCCAAACTGAGTACTGGTTCTCAAGTGAGAACTGAAGCCTCCCTTTTCAATTCCATCTCTCTTTAATTTCCCTGTGTTCACACACTCTGGTGAGTAGCCTCAAAACAGTCAGAACCAAGGGACTTTCAAAGTATTTCTCACTGGAAAATGGCATTTTGTGCTATTTTACAGCTCTCATGCTATTCACCGCATGATTGGCACAAACTGAAAAATGGTGTTTAGAGTTGCTTTTGGACAATGTCTACATCACTGATTCCTTAGGCAGTAATGAGATGTAAGTGCTTTTTGTGCAGCACACAGATACAGGCAAGCACAGCTAATTTTTATGGCCACATCATTTTATAACTGACATTCATGTGCAATGCTCTTATCATAAGGTAATATTCATGAAGGACCAGAAAATAAGCAAAATAAGATCTCCAATTCTTATGATGTTGGAAATAACTCTATAGACAGTTTCCCCAGAAAAGCAATCTAGCACTAATTGCCTCAGCCATACAAGAGGAAATATAGTCTTGATTGAAGGCCTGGAATTCTCTTTTTCAGAAGACACATGGGTCTAGGAAATACATTTGTGTTCCTAACTGTAAGCATGAGAATAATCCCATTAGAGAGATTTTGTGACTGGTTTTATGCTTGAAGTTAAAATCCCAGTAAGTGTTTAGAGGATCTGTGCCTAAGGCAGACATCAATATTGAAAGAAAAAAGTGGTTAATACACATCAACTTTTCTTTTTTGTTTTTAAGAATTATACCATTTGCTATCTTATCTTTTGCTGGAAATTGCAGGAATGGAAAATTCAGTTTTGTTTTTAATAAATAATTAATTGTTCTTCTGATACTTTAAAGTTTTTTTTTTCTGTGAAATCACTGGAACTGGGAATTTCTCACCACATATTTTGTGTCATTTTCACAGAGGCCTGATGAGAAGGAATAAGCGCTGTAAAAAAAAAATTGTTGCAGGCCGTTGCATTTAAAAATTTAATTTCAGTAGCAGACTTTGCTTTTGTCAGCCATTTACTGACATCTAAGTCATACTTAAATATATTTATAGCAAACAATTTAGTCAATTAAATGGATTCCTCACATAAAAGCTACATTTGTAAGGGTTCCAGAATTTTTGAGTGCATTGCTTCTATTCAAGCAACTAGAAATAAATATAATATTCATATAAAACTATCACATGGAACATTAATACTACAGCATTAGTAATAGTGCTTGAAATAATTTATGGCAAATAAACAGCACTTCAGGCATTTTCTTTGGCAGCCTTTAATAAACCATGAACTCCAGGTTTACTACAAGTCTTCACAGCTGATGTATAGTACTACATGGTGTTGTAGTTCATCCAAAAGAGAATGAGAAGGTTCCCCCACTCCAGTCTCTTGGGCTGAGTCCCTGACAATGACCCACAGGGCTGCTCTCTGGTGTAGGTTTACTGAGGAATCAACAGCCATGTAACCAAATGTTCAAAGTGTTTTCCACATTTTAAGACTGTAACCTCTGTAATTTGAAGCTGAAAATCATAACCTAGGTTAACATTTCACTCCAAAGAAGGTAGCATGGGTACATAAATTGAAGAAAGAATTCAAATAATCTCATGTAACCTATGTAGATACCTGAGACAGTAGACACACAGCTTCTCTGGTGGCATTTTCTGTTCACACTTAGGATTCAGATCCTGCTCAGTACAAGAAATGCCAGTGTCTTCTCAGAGTCTGCCTCCTGTGCAGGATTCACAGACTAAGTAATTACATTTTGCTGCCTGGTGCACTGCCTGGTGATGGTGGCTTCTGAAAACAGCACATTATACTAAAAATATATCAGCCTTAGATAGTAGCTACAGGATGTTTCTTAAAGCCTAGAGCAAAAATGTACCTACAAGTAAAGTCATTTGGAAGATTTTCTTCATTCAAGTCTTCCAAAAGAGATAATCACAGTGTGGCAGATGGAAACAGAGTTAAAGGTGTAAAGGGAGGATAATAACTTAGGTAACTTGGTAGTTTCAACAACCCTAGAAAAAGAAGCAACAATCCTATTGCAGAAGAAGAAAGGAGAAGCTGAAAATTTGCATCTTTGCCATGCAAATCCATAATAATCCTGGTTTCTAGTCCTAAGTAATAAAACTTTCATTGCAAACAACAATTTCTCTTACCTCCATGTAAAATAAATCCAGCCTCTAGGAAAAAATGATAGAGGAACACTGAGAACATGATCAATTGGCCCAGAGTGATTATGTTGCCTGGTGTGTTCTGTCTACAAACCCTCCCTTTCTCTAAATGCTACCAAGCACTTCTGTTATATACTCAGACCCCTCCCTTATGTTCACAGGCACTATGAAATCTGGAAATCAAACTACACACAGAAATATGTCTCTTCAGTCATCAAAAAGGTATTTTGAAGCCCTAAATCAGATGCTGTATTGCCATCTGGGAATGCCAGGGCCCTGGTCTTCAGCCTAGCTCCTACAGGCTCTACTCACTTGCAAAGCAAGTCCTCCTGAAGTGACTGCAACTCACACAGGGTTGGGGTTGTAGTAGGGTGCAGCAACACTGGGCTCAGAGCCTGGTAATGATGGTTCCACTATAAGATGTCTTACTTTTAAGCAGTAGGATTAACTGTGCTTTTTCCTGCCAAGAGTAAGCAAAATGTGGATTTCTGACACCAAGGAGCCATGGCTACTGCGGCTGGGATCCCTGACCTTGAGGGATGCTCAGTGCTTCATCTGAGTGTCCCAGTCTACCTGGGCCAGTTATGCTGGATGATTCCAGCCTGTCTTTGACTTAAGTTAAGCTGTCAAGAGAAGAAGGCCTAAAGCCAAAGACAGCTGATGGCACAGGACTGGGACATGCCATCCTGCCATCACCTGGGAGCAGCATTAACTTTTACAGGAGACTTGCTCAGTTCTGGGCAGTGTGCCTGTCCCAGTACAGCCACTGAAGCCCATTTCAGGATGCTGTTTCACGTTGTGAGCTGTGACAGCTTGCTGTTACTGCTCCCCAAGGGAATGGCAGAAGGGCAGCTAGTCTGTGGGAGCACAGAAAGCTCCTCCTGCCCAAGATCTCTGTAAGCTCCAGGCAAGATTCGCTACTAAGCCAGTCATAGTGGAGAATGCCATTTGAGGGTGAGCCCCTTAGAGACTGCTCAGAAATGGGAGTTCTTAAGAATAAAATATGTCCTGGCACTTATTTTGTAATCAGCTATGTTTTAAACATTTTCATGTCTTGGTAGAGCTGGGTGGCTATGGCCAAAAGGCTGGGCTTATAGTGGATTTTCTCCAGGAATGCTGCTGAAGATGTTTATCAGAGCCTATAAAGGTGACAAACAATATTCAAACATCTCCAGAGAGATGTAGCTGCTCCAATTGGAGTTTTTCCTCATTTGTGAGGCAGATGACAGCACCAACAACTTACTGTTTTATAAGTAAGAAATGCCCTGGTTTTGCTTTAAGATATCTATCTCCAGAATACATAGGGAGGGTAAGTTCAAGAAAGGATTGCATTTGGCTCTCTCTTACAGGATTTGGTAGGTAATTCCCTTCTTTCTTGGTAAATGCTGCACTTGCATCTAATAAGCATTTCTGGATATCAATACAATAGAGAGCAGAAGGGAGATGAGTGTGGCTACTGAAGATACAGATGTGATTTTAAAAACCATGCAGAAGATGTCACAAATCTAATCACCTTCTGGTCCAAAGGGAATCCAACCCCTGTGTAAAAAACTATCTACCCAAATAATCTTTGTTACAATGCTCCAGGAGAGTTAGTAGCATCTGTGAACCTTGACATGCCTTCTGTGATAGAGACAGGTCATCTCTGTCTGCTCAGAACACCAGAGTGGGTACTTCACACAACATGCAGTACAACGTGAGTGAAGTTTACAAGGATTCCAGTATGAGAATAACCCATCATGGGCTATAAAATGCATTGGGTGTTGCTGTGGCTTACAAAGTTCCTGATCTGCTTCTGGAAGGTGGCAGAATGCATCACTGCAGTGTGCCTGCCTTGCTCTCTCTCAGTGTGGCTGTTGACCACTGTCAGAAGTAGAAAATGGGCTAGAGAGACTGTTTGTCTGGTCCAGTACAGTTATTCTGATGCTCTCATTATAAAAAATGTTGATTTGAGCATGGTTTTTAGAGGCACCAATCATCAAAACCATGTCTAAAGTCCGTAGGAATTTGGGTGTTCAAATCTTCAAAAAAACCCAAGCCCTAAGTACTTTATTTAAGACTAACAACCAAATTTGAAATTAGCATCCAGTCTGAATATTACCCACTGTACATGGCACAGCATTCTCCTGGCACAGTTCTACTTTGCATTAATACCTTAGGAATATCCTGTAATTTGTGTTCATAGTGAAGTTAACAAAATGCAGGCTTAAGTAGCGCTGCCAGCTCTTGTGATGTTATCATAAACCTGACAGTATTTCATGTTCTTTTCAATGTCTAAAATCCTGGATTTATTATGAGAATCACAGATCAGACATTTGAAAAGGCCTGCATTTCTGGTCCTGTTTGCAGAGAAAACTTGAAAATCTGAATTTTAGACTCCATAATCACAAGACAGCTGCCTCCGAAATCTTTATGATGAAAAAACAAAAGAAAAAAAGGGAAAAAAACCCCACTACATACTTTTTGGGAACCTGACTCAGAAATTGAATGTTTAGGTTTTGCATTAATGCTTAACTTCAACTTTGCAAAATAGTCACATGAATATCTAAATCTTCAAGTTTTCCATATGAAATTAGCAGGCTTACACATATTTTAGGGGCTGTAGTTTCATGACTGGTCAATATGAATTTGCAAAGGCCATAAACTCAATTCTTTTCTCACACACTTATTCTGGATCATGTCCCACTTGTTGGATTTTTACATCTGAAGTGAAGGAGGCAAGCATTTCTATTTAGAGCACATTCATATACAAAACATGCTGAAACTGATGGGCCTTTATCAACACTGCTGGACTTTGTATCAGCACTGCATTAAAACCTCTGACATTGGGTCGAGAGCAATGTGCATCTGCACCTTCTCTGACTGATAAAGACAAATGTTTAGTTTCTTCCAGACTGAACTATAAACTGTAGTTGACCCTTGGTGGCAGAAATGAGAAGAATGGATTTAAAAAGGAGAATGCAGAGATTTAAACCTTGCTGGGTAGTCACCATCTCAGATCTTACTGACATTTGCTTTCAGCTCTCACTCCATGGCTCCCTCTCAGCTGCCAGTGGACAAGTGGCAATGTTGTCCCAGGTCACCCACTTTCCTGAGAGGTCTCTGGCCTGGCTAGGAGGGCAGGCAGTGCTTGGCATTGAATAACATCATAAGCCTCTGTCCCAAGCCAGGCTTGCTTGATCTGCTGTGTTGGATTCACTCACAGTCCTCACGAAGTCTTCCTTAAGAGGATTGGCAGGTATAGAGACAAGTACTGCAGTATCTGCCAGATACCCATGGCTGAGTTCAGAGAGCAGTTAGGGCTGCAGACAGTAGATGGATCCCAGTGTGATCCTCTGCTAAGGATTTCTTCTGACTCCCCATCTGCAGAGCTCCTGCAGAAGCTTGCATTCCCTGGAGCTCTCCAGGTATGCCCAGCTTTCCAGAGGCTCTGATGTCTGATATTTGTATTGCTGGGAGAGAAAGACAAATTTCCTGTCTTGCTCTCTTGAGCTAGGAAGTACAACCAAGCACTTTTTCTTTGACACTTGGTTAAGGCTACAGCAGAAGGGATGACATGAACACAGTTCTCTGAGAACAGGAGTGGAGAGTGGAGCCTGGTGACCGTCAGGTATTCTCATTTTGAGATAATTGTCTCTGAAAAATTGTCTCTGGAAAAGCTGCTGCATGTTGCTGTCTCTGTTGAAAGCAGATGGCTTGCAAGGTTCCATCACCAGGGAGCTGGTTGTAGAGTTCAAGCAGCTGCATCCATACCCTTTGCAGGTAACAGAAATACAGCTCCCAAAGGGCGATAAATAAAGAAGACTGAAAATAAGCCTGAGTGTTTGTGTTTCACAGCTTGAGCTGTGAGCACAGAGTTACCCATACTTGGTGCCTCTCTTGGAAGCTGAGTAACAAGAGGCAGTTCCTGATCACTGCAAGCCATCAGCTCCAGCTCTGAGCCAACACAACCCCTGGGAGCTGGCCAGGCAGAACTGGGACTGTGCTGCCCTTCCCCACCTGCCCGTGGGAGCACCACCGTGGCCACCACTCTAGAGGCTGCAATATTCTTCACCCCAAACACAGTCTTTAAATAGACACCATGCAAAATTATTCTCTCACCAATATGCAGGGTTTTTTCCTACCTTCCACATCCATGCAGAAAGATTTCAATAGATACTAATGACATTTTATGTCAGATTAAAGAAAAGACAAAGAAATGGGAGAACACTATTGAAACTTGTCTCCAGCATGACTGAATTTTAGAACATTTAGCTTTTGCTAACTGCTTATAACTACATAAAAAGTGGCTTTCATCTGAAATATAGCTCTGTGTTATCCCCAGCAGAAAAATAATATCCCTTTTAATATTTGCTTTTTTTCATGGAGAAAATGAATAGCCTGTACTAAACTTTCCTGTTTTAGAGAGACTGCAGCAAGACAGTGCATCCTGCACAAATAGTTTTGGTGTTTTGTCACCAAAAATTTGAGGGGGTGGAGGAGAAGGAAAAGGGCGGGGGAACCTCCTGATCCCCAAGCACTCCTAGATACCAGAAGTTCCTGACAAACCCTGAATGGAGCTTAGTAGGGAAGAACACAACTAAGCCTCTGTAAATAGACTATTTTAAGTGTAATTCATATTTAAAAAAAAAAAAAAGACAAAACCTTGTAACTTCAATGTCATGCTTTCTGAGATGTACAATACATAGTGACCAAAAGATTGTATCTTTGCCTGCACCCCAGCTAGCTAAAATTGAAGTGGGTCTGAAAAGAAAGGTTATATAATAAAAAAGTGAGAAATACCATTATAAACATCATGGGGTATTTGCATGCATAAAAGAACCTTTGATTTACCAGCCCCAGTCCCAATATCACTTCACATCTACCCTTTCTTGAACATGGAGTTTACTTGTCTTAAGGACAAGGGGAGAAATCTCAGCCTAACAGACAACTCTGCCAAAACCCTGCAACATGCCCATTGCTATGAACCAGTTAATAAGGTAATTCTAGAAGCCCAAGTTTGTTTCCGTAGCTACATAACATTACACAAACATTTTGGTTGCAATTTTGTGGCAATGGTTTCACAGTTATTTGATTAAAATGCAGTGCTGTACTGCTTGGAGCCTGGGAGTGTCTGATATCAGTGAAAGCTCTTTAGAAGTGCTACAATTTAAAATTATAGCTTACCCTGTTTGAAGGGATATTTTTAGTCTATTTATTCAGTGTGTAAATATAGCTCTGTACATCACTGGTTTATTGTCTCTCTTGCACTGGGTCAGAAAGACACTTTACCCAGCACCAGACAAAGGTCAACAAATGGGTATCTTTTTTTCCCCTTCCTTTCTTTTTTTGTAAAGCTGCATTAAGGGCTTTAGAAAGCAAAGTATCTTGTAAGCAAAGGCTGCACGTCTAACCCCTTTACTGCAGTGACCTACTTATAGGAAATACTCTTATTGAAAGGGGCTTTTTTCCAGGATCTGGCATTTCAAACAAAAACATATCTACAATTAGGTGGAAAGAGTTTAAGGGATCCCTGAGCAAAAATAATTGAAAGAATAAAAGGCGAGAGAAGGGAAATGGTGATGAATCACCACGCAGTCAGGAGGAGTGATGTAGTGCATATTTCTATGAATGGCCATTCTCTGGCTTTATTATCAACAGCTCCATGAGTATTTTATTTCTGATTATTTGTTTGGGTGTCAGGGGGACTTTTGTGCCTACAAACCCCTGGAAACCAAAGTTTTATGTACATACAAAAGGCACAGTAGTGACAGTGCAGGCAGCCACATCTCTGCTCAGCTGTTGCCCTTGACCTAAAGGGACCCTCCTTTCCACAAAACCAACCAGCAGCACATGTTTGGTTTCTGTGTTAATGTAGCTCTGGGCTTTTCTTGAGCTGGGCTTGCTTGTTGTGCTGAATTGAGACAAATTCTTCATAGAGCAGTAGGGTTGGGTTGATTTCAGGCTTGATGTGTACTGGGGGAAGAGGTAGAATTTCTTCTAATAATGGCCTCTCCTAAACACATTGTCCTTCCAGCTGGAGCATACCTAAGTCTTACTGTAATTTATAGATCTGGGCACACAGAAGAGACCACAAAAGTAGTCAGTTGACATCTTAGTGGAGTTCCCACCAGGAAAAGACCCACAAGAGCAGAAGCACTTTTGTGTGGTGTTTCTCAGCATCTCATTTGGGAGGCACAAAAATCTTAACATCTTTCATATCATAAACTGGGGAGTGATGTGTGCAGAGGGAAAATACATGTAATGTCTTTTTGTGGAGTCAGAGAGGACAGTTAAGTTTTTGAGGTGAATGCCAAAGAGCAAAGGAACTTGGCTGTCCAGGATCTGAAGAAAAGCAGTGAGATTTCTGCAGAGATTTCTGCATATGTGGAAAAAGGGTTGTGACCAGGAGGCACAACACAGGCACACAGATATACACTGCCCTGAGAAACTTGAGTTGTTTCTAAGGACACACATTTATCAAAGTACATAATAGCTATACAGACACAACCTATTTTTAACTTCTTTTCAAGACCTAATGTTTGAGATGATGTATTTATTACTAGCTTACAATAAGTAAGCAATTTGTCTCAGATGGAGCAGTGTTTCAGCGAGAAATATTGTTCTCATGGTTTTTTCCAGTTTTGACTATATCTATTAGGAAGATTTTCCCCCAAAAAAACATGCTGCAGAGAGGCAGGAGACTTTGTAAGACATTTCAATCCTGTTCCCAGTCCACTATAAGTCTGGGTATGTGTCGTGATCTTTGTATGTCCCAGTTACTCATGAAAAGTGTCTGGTGAATCTCCCAGTCTCATCTCTGCAATCTGAGATTACACTCTTAACGTTTAATCTACCACACAGACAGTGGTGTGACTACACAGTAGAATTACAAAAAAGAAAAAAAAAATCAGATTGGTTTAATTGCCACCTCATTACCTGACTTTTTTTGTTGGTTTTTTTTTGTTTGTTTTTGTTCCTTTCTTTACTCTCTCCATTTCAGAAAATGGAGATTTCGACTTTGTCGCGACGATTAAAATGCAAGGAAGGCTGCGGAGCAATGCTCTCCTCCCCGGGCTGCAGCACAGGGGCTGCGATCAGCAGCTCTGCACTCGCCTGCTGTGTGGAATACATATCCGCGTCAAGGGGAGTTCCTCCCGCAGAACAAAGGTGGAATGCGCAAGCGGCAGCGGCCCGGGCAGCGCCGAGAAACGGGAGCTGCTCCCGTGCGCCAGATGAAAGAGAAATCCCGTCTCCATTGCAGGCAGAAGAATGGTGTGATGTAAGTGGTTTTCCTGCTGATTTTTATCCCACCCCAAAGAAACCTTTGGGAAAAAACCCCCAGATGCTCAGCATATAGAGTAAAAATACTGGGGAAGTCGCTTGGCACTCCAGCACGGTACACTGGAGCCCCAGAGCAGCACAGAGGCTTCTGTGTTGGGTGTGAGGTTTGTAATCCCCTGAGCGCTCTAAACTCAATTTGCAGTATCTGCAGGCTGGGACTGGACTCCCCCGAACACTGCAGTTCTCATCACACAAAACCTGTGAGCTTCAGCGTGCAAACAGCCCTCTCTGAATTCTGCTCATGAAAGCTGGGTGGGTTTCACTGTGATCTCAGCCACCAGCCATCCTTGTTCATTTCTTTGTGAATTACTATGGACAAAATAAGAAATATGTACTTTAATCTGGACTTTTACAAATCCCTATGAGCTACGTTGGATAGTTGGAGAAGTAAAACTTGCTAGCTTCTTCCCCAAGTTAATTTGTATTTTTTTAATTGCTACTAGATTAAATAGATTATCCGTTATTAGTTTTTATACTTTGAAGTTTTAGGGCTACATGAAGTAATCTGAAATCCTACTGCCCCTGAAAAAATGCCATTTCTAATTCACAGGGCATAAATACAATAGACAGACAACAATGTGATTGCTGCATAACACATCACCTACCCCACAGCAAGAACTGCACCTGGAAAATGTTTATTACAGCCAGAAAGGCAACCCTCCCTGTAGATATTTTAGATGTGACTCATGTTAATGACTAATAGAAAGTTACTTTACTCATAAAAATCTGCCTTGTCCCTAATCCATCTGTTATTCTTGTTCTTACAAAAGACAAAACAATTTAGCAGAATGTTTTTACACAGATATAATACATTTACATGTTTGACTCTACATTGCTGCTGGAAAAGCAAGCCTGAAAATATAGGGTAGGAATTCCTTTCTGGATAACATTTTTGCAATGGCAGTTCCAGGTGAGCCATCTAGAGGCAAAACCCAAGATTTTTTAAAGAATTCTCCACACTAGTAGTGTAATGAATTTCTCTCAAATAAATGTCGTCAAAAACTCATAGCATCGTATGTACCAAGAGCTGAGAATGCCATCTGTTAAATTCATAAACCTCTTACATGCTTTAATTTCCTGCATGCTCATACTACGAGTTTAACAGATTCCTCTGCTTTTAAAAATAATTTCTGAGAGTGGTTTGGATTGCTTTATGCTAATGTAGTATCGAGAAATACCTGTTAATTATAATAAATAATATACCAATTAAAGGAGGGATTGTAGAGTTAAAATAACTTTGAGTCTCTTCCTGCTCTTGACTCAGTGTGACACTGGAAAATTCTCATAACTAGAGTCAGTTCTAGCACCCATAATGTACAGCTCATAATTTTACCAGCTTTGTAAAGCACTTTATGATCTTTGACTGAAATACTAAAACACTACAATAAAGATACCTACACAGTGAATACAATGCATGGCCACATTTTGCCTTTACTTCCCTCTTGTTTAATCCTATTAAAACCAGAACTACACAGTGCATAAATCAGAGTGGAGCAAGCAGCCTTCTTTGCACTTAGCAGTAGCAGCATCACAACACAGCTTATTGAAAGGGTGATAAAAGTCACCAATCTAAACCACAGCTGGGTTCATCTTAGAATAGGGGGGCACCTAGTATACCCTGTGGGAGAGTTTAGAGTGGGTAGTAATCAAAGGCTAATTTATTATTAAAGTTGCAAAATTATTTTGAGAATATTTCAATTCATACAAATGTTCCCAGTGCCATCTAACTCTACTGAAATATGAGATGTTTTTGCCAACATGCTGGCTAAAGTAATGCAGCCAAAAGCCTGACCTCCCCACAGGACCAGTGCTCACACTGATTACAGGGTGCAGGCTCAGCAGGGCTGCCCAGGCTGTCAAGTGGGAGGTGTAGCTTCAGCCCCAGGACTCAGAGTTCCAAATCAAACAGACTACCCTGATTTAGAAATTGCTGGTGTCCAGTGCAGTCACAACTACACTAGATACAAAAACAGATGCTCATGCTCTGCCTTTGTACCAACTACAGCAATTACAATGGGAAACAGAAGTGAAAAACCTCATTTAGTGGCTTTGTTCCAAGCCCACACATGGGCATCTCTGCTACACACAAAGTCATCCTTGGGGGTTGGAAGAGTCCTCCTTGGGCTACCAACAAGGCCTCAATGACTGTGTTAAAAAAATCTGTTTGAAGTCTGGGCTGTAATCTGTCTGCCAGTGAACTTTTCCTGGTGGTATAAAACATGAAACCTACATCTACACCAGCATATATCAGACTGGACACCCACTGCCTTGAGTAGTGGTGTGTGAGGCACACCAAGGGCAGAGGTTATCATGGCTGGGAGCTTTGGGAAGCAAGGAAGGATGAGAATAAGGAATAGGCGATTGCTTCCTTCTCCAAGTTCCCAGGGCATACTGGGATAGCCACTCTGGGAACACACTGTGTTCTTGTCAAAACAATAAATGAAACAGATAAAGGCAAGGAGCCAGAGTAATGATTCCTGCTGGGAGCTAGAATGAATCAGAGAATGTCCTATACTCTGCAAACACAAGCTTTTCATGTGGCATGACACTCTGCATGGAAAGGGTGAGGATGCACAGACAAAGGTGAAGGTCAGGATATGAGAGCACATGGACTTCTGCCTGATTCCTTCCTGCAAGAGCTGGCTTTTTACTGGGTCCCCTAGAGACAGGACGGACCAGGTTCCCAGCCTCAGTATCTTGGCTACTGGGGTGTGATTTGGATGAGGAGATTGACCCCGTGCCTAATCCTCTCTGTACCTCTGCATTTGGGTGAGCTGTGGGCAGCCCTTGCCCTGGCTCACACCATGCTCCAGGTGTGTGCTGCTCTCTTCTGCACAAGGGTTGGACTCTGGTCCCCATTTGCTGCAGACAGCTGTGGTCTCCTGGGGCTTCCCTCTCTGACCCAACACCATAAATGCTTAATAATATATTTGAACAGTACTTTCACCTCTTTAGGGAATTACAGAGGATTTTTGTTAACCATTTAAATAGTGTCAATAATTGCCTGGTATCAGCCTCATAGTAATAAAAGAATTTGCTGATTTTCCACAGGTACAAGCAGGATAAGCCTCATGTATATATCACAGACACTTATTCAGACAGAATAAATAAATTCCATCCTACAGCTGTTTCCTAGGTAACTGAACCAGGACCACAGAAACAGACTGTGCGCAGCTTAGAGTCAAAAAAACAAAATGCAGCATTTCTGTCTCCAAACTTTTGATTTTTTGGGACTACAAATATGATGGAAATGTTTCAAGAATGAAATATGTAACTGCAAAATATGCACCTATTCTCATGTAGCCAAAACATGCAATTCTCAGAGTCCTGCAATATATCCCTTCTCTAAACCAGTCAGAACAGCCTTGTCTGTGATTGGATTTCTGCCAGCACCCAAACCCCTGGGAAGCTGCAGGGAGCAGTTACCAAAAATTGTGTGGTTGTGTTTCTCAAATGTGAAATCCAGTCATCTTAGGCAAAGAGGCTTAATGTACAAGTGAGAGGAAGTCAGACCTGTACTGCTAAAATTGCTGGTGTCTTCCAGCAATGTAAGGGTTCCCTACCACTAACAAGCCAGAAAACCCTAGTGGATGGTACCACCTTGCATCAGCAAGGTGTGAGCAAAATTGTTCCTTAGTGAAACTGCACACCACAGATGTACTGCAGGAAAATGCAGTCAGATCCTTTGAAGCCCTGTTCTGCCTTATTTTGTTCATGAGTTAGAGGGGAGAAAAAAAAAACCCAACAAAACAAAACACCCGTGCTCCTTGTCAGGGAAAGAGGCAGGTACAACTTTGCACCTGCAACAACAAAGGGAGAGCAGTTGTGAAAAATCACTGGAGCTAGACAAAGGCAAAAATTATTTGGCTTCTTGCAGTTCAAACAGCTGAAGTACTTCCTGGACCTTGCACTCAGCTAGGAAACTCAGAGAAAATAAAAGCCATTATGCGCTGGGAATATCCTCATTTCATCTATGGGAAGAGTAACATGTTAGTAATCAGACACTAAATCGCATTTGTTTATAAAATTGTAATTATTACTTCCAAATATATATTGTGCTGCTTGAAATAAATGTATTTGCTTTTTTATGCAAAGCTATGGAACAGTATTTCTGCCTTATGAATTAGCACATTTTTGTGGATGAGAATCACTCTAAATGTCACTCTAATAACAGTCTAATAAATATTTAACTAAACTGTTTTGTTAGCTGCAGGACCATAGAAGGGCAAATATATTTGATCATCATTAGAACTGAGGTGATCTAGTTTTCATCTCCTGAGTATCAAATACTCTGAAGAACCAACAAATGTAGTAAATTTTCAGTAAAAAAAATAAACCAGAAAGAACAACCTTCAATTGTGCTATTACCTCTAGTTATTTTTTAAAAGGTGCAAAATGTATGCCAGTGTGGGGAAGGAAACTCTTTAAGGAGTGACACCAAGACAAATTTCTATTCCTGTTTAAAAGGGTCAGAAAATCAAAAACACCAGTGGGGAAACGCAAGGTCTTCTGTTTTCATGATGAATTATATGCAATTTTGAGAAAAGGAAGTAGAATATATACCTATCCACTCCACCCAGAAACTCAAGTTCATAGACAGAACTTCAGGAAGCATGGTGCCAGTTTTTTGCTGAATTACATTTGTGGGGTCCTAGTGAAGGCAGTGGGGTTGTATGAGGTGAAAGTCCATACAAAGATGGAATCAGACAGTCCCTTGAGAAGTGTGTAGAAACCAGGGCCAGAGTCCATCTCTTCAGCAGTGATTTGAATGTGTTATATTAAAGTCTATTGACTCAAGGGGATGAACTGTTAATGTATGCCTATATAAATGCAGTCAGAATCAGACCACCCACAGCCATATCCAGGCGTGCAGCTGGGAAGCAGAGTCAAATCCTGATGATATGGGTTTAATGGTTCTGGTCCATTTCACTTCCATATGCAAATTCTCAGTCTGCAGGGAAACAAGTCCCCACCTTCTCTACTTCACAACTCTGAAAATTGCTTAATCAGCCCTTTTTCTGTTCATCAGCAAAGGTGACATGCAATAGTAACTGTTTGTGTACAGCTCCCAGTAAACCAAAGAAAGCAAGTTTTCACCTCTACTTCAAACAGAACACCCTTAGATAATTGGGAAAAAAAGCTTAGTTTTCTTGTTAGTTGGCTGGTCAGAAACAAGAATTAAAACTGAACAGAAAGCACATTTTGTCACAAAATTCCGAGATTCCATTTCAAAGCCACACACATTCGTCAAGCAAGAAGGCATTTAGTTGCTGTAGTCACTTGCCTGAATGTACCTATTTTAAAATTTGATCACCTACATAAAACTAAGAATAGGATCATATCATTTCATTGGCTGCAAGTCATAACCTTTCCAGGTCCTGTGAATACATCAGGCAGTAAAATCCTGATGTTCCCATATATCACCTAGCTAGAAACAACAGTCCCCTGGGGTGAAGTTCTTTAGTAAGCATAGCAGGTCCAGGGTTTTGCAGCCCAGCCAGTTTAATCTTCCCCTGGGTAACAGGGAAATGCTTGAGGGCCAGGCTGGGCACACAAATCACAGAAGTTTGGTGCTTTCTCTTTCAACATAGCTGGCCAGGCACCAGGACACAGCCTGCTGCTACCTGTTGCCCTGGCGTTGCAGATGCCAGGGAGCTTAAGTTATTCTGGCTGGTTAAAACGCTGGGGATGCCTCTCCTGAATAGAATGTCGTTTGCCACAGAGAACACCTGATGTGAAGAGAAAGTTGCAGCCTGCCAGGGGAGTGTAGATGTTCTCCAGATGGACTGTCTCACATGGAAATCTGCCTCCGACTTCAGTTTTGCTTCTTCCTGCTGGATAGTCTTACAAACAGAGTTCAAAAGCAACCTGAAGAATTGTTACATTAGTGAATTACTGAGACTAGATAATCTGAATGTGCAAATACAAAAGGGAATTTAAAAATAGACGAGACCCCCGAGGAGTCAGAGTCAATACCATGCTGATGATGGACTGCAGGAGAAAAATCTATTAATATTGCCTGATGAGCTTGCTTGTCAAATTTATTGGAACATATGAGAAAACTGTACTACAGCTAAGCTTTAGAACAGAGATAAATAAGGCCATGACCATGAGTAAAACTATATCCACCCACTAAATTCTGTAATGAAAACTGCATAAAACTTACAGTGTACAAAATGAAACATATCCATGACTTGGTTTGTATTTTCCATTCAACCTTATTTCTCCCTGTAATTAATGTTACACTGAAGCACAACCAACTGCCTCCAACTTCTACCAGACTGTGCCTATCTCAGGATTCATACTGGGAGCAACTTTTGCTTGAAGTAATAAAAACCAAAGAGTTTCACTACTATCCCAAAGAAGTGATGGAAAGATCAAAAGGCAGCTTGACCCAACCTCTCCCTTTAACTAATACACACCACTTACAGAGGAAGATTTTTCCTATATTGTATATACACTACTGTTGTGTTCAGTCCATCAGAATGTATTATAACATCAAGCTCAATGCAGATTCAAAAGCATGTAAGGAATTAAGGTTCATTCATCCTCTCTCTTGATCAGCCCTGTGAACCTGGCAGGACTTTTGTCCTCTTGCTTTTGGTTGCTTATTAATTTGTTTCAGTCATTCTCTTCTGGCTCTGTTCTAATCTAGCAGATTTTTTCTATACAGTCTGATGGTGAATTGAAAATATAAATCAGAAGGAAGGAGTTTAGCTTTGTTAAGTTCACAAGCTGCACCATTTATGCACATAGAGAGCACAAAATATATGCCATTTGAAAGGAAGCAAGCCCCAAGTAATTAACCTCAAATACTGTAGTTATCAGTGTTATTTTCTTTTTAATCTAGACTCTTAAGAAATCACTTCAATTACTGTTTTGTTATTATGGAAACCACTTAATATGAAACACCTCAGGTTAGAAATGTTAATAGCAGATGAGCTTATGTGATCACAAAGTCTTGCAGAGATGGATCAATGGAGGTGGTGTAACTGGCAGGCAGCCATCAGCTCAGTTGTTTCTTCTTCATTTTAGAGCTATTTCTTGTAGAATATTCATAAAAAATTAAATGAAAAATGTTTTCCTTAGGTTTACTCAGTGAAGCTTTTCCAGACTGATACAAGTGTTGGTACTAGTCACAAATACAGAAATACTCATAATTTCCTACTGCATAGCTAAACCAAAATGGGCCCTTATTTGTCTCTCCAGCATACCCTTTAACTTTGCAGGAATGACAGGCAGTTGGCACACATCACTTAGCTCAGGTGACTGTGGCTCTCTTCTACTCCTTTCCTCCTTTTTCTTGACCTACTTCAAATCCCATTTTTATGAAATAATTATACTTAAATGACCAGTGCTATTACCCAAACATCCCTTACTTCGTTGAGTTCACTGAGCCAGGCTGTCACCTCTCTAAGGAAAACTAGTGGGATTTAGATGCTACAAGCTCAACATCAATATTTTTCATATGAAAATAATAGAGACTGTTCTCTGGTTCCATTTCCACAGAGACATCAAGCCTTTTTGGCATGGATAGCTCAATGCAATGAGTTATCAGTGCTTCAAGGACCACCTCAGAGCAGGTACTTTGCTGGACTTGATGGTGTGTAGGCTTTCAATTATAACTGAACTACATGAAATGAAAAATAATAGATAATCATTGGAGTCTGCTACAAATACAGTTAGCTGGTAACATGGAAGATTATACATGCATGACGTGGTTATTACACTCACATGAACCGTGGTATCCTAACTTTAACGTGTGAAAATAAGAAACAAAGAGCTCTCAATGTTTGCCTCACAATGATAAACCACACTTTCACAGGATATGAGTTATTTTTTCCTAGGCCAAATATTTATTTTTTATGATATTCACAAATATCTCTATGTTCTTACAGAGTTGAGCAAATATCCCAAACACCCTGTAACGTTGCCAAAACCTACTAATGTCTTTTGCTGTTTGAAAAGAGAGTAAAGGAGAGTGCAGTGGCACCATCTTGGCAAAACAGGGAGTCTTCAGTTACCACACCAGAAACATCATCATCCCTAGACCTATATGCCCCAAGATCAGAAATACCTTTTCCCCCTTTCATTATATAATCATTAATAGAAATCATTTAATTGATTTATTATAATGACAAGCAACCCTGACATCCAACCCATCAGGGAACTGCACAAGCAATTAAAAATACAATCCTACAGAAAACATCATGAAACTAATAACATGAAATAAGCTATTAATGTTCCATTTAGAATTCTTACAAACCTACAAATATATAATGCTGAAGCACGTTAAGTTGTTTCTCCCAAATGTAGACAGCTAGCATGGAAACACGTTGAAAAGTAAGGTATATAGTGAGAAACAGTGGACACAGGCCTCATTCCATAGGTCTGAATAACCCTTTGCAAAATAAACTATGCAAAAATATCTCACATGCTAATAATAAGAAATTGTTTGCTCTTACAGATATTCCTGGGATTTATCATGCATGTCCCCACTTTAATTTTTTTTCAGAACCAGAGAGAATTGTATGGTAATTGCTGATTCTGCAATAAGAGTGCTAGCAATACTGTTAACTGACTTTCCCTCCCAACCTCTGTTGGTAATACAGTAATTTTTCCACCTCCAGGATTATATTACCTCCCAACACAACCCCAAATGGCTTGGAAAAGAAGGGAATTTTACTGCACTGCTTTAGGCCATGTCTACATTGGGTTGTTGTACCACTTTAACCATGGTTAGCTTATGTTAAAGTAGCTGGTGCACACATCACACTGGTGTTCAAAGTGATTTAGTACCTCAGGCTGCACTAAGCAGCCCTCCTTAGAGCAGATATTAATCCATTTTGCAGGAAACCTG
Source organism: Rhipidura dahli (assembly GCA_013399225.1). Lineage (NCBI taxonomy): Eukaryota > Metazoa > Chordata > Aves > Passeriformes > Rhipiduridae > Rhipidura > Rhipidura dahli. The sequence goes on from VXAC01006091.1 coordinate 88,175, forward strand.
TTCCCTGTGGAGCTCATATGGCCCTAGCTGCTTTGCTGCCACAAGTCCTTTACTAAGTAACTCTCTACTAAGCTGCCTTGATATTTCTCTGTCCTGTGTGTGGACGTTGTCTTTGCTAGATGCACTTTCTGTTTAATTATCAGTAGCCCCACAGACATCAACATATCAAACTTACCTACCTTCTCTAGGACACATGTACCCCTCTGGGTGTCTTTGTGGATCCATGCTTACATCTTAGACCTGCCTGCACTTGCCAAAGACACTTATTCAACCTCACCACTGGAAGATATCCTGCAGTGTAGATGCTACACTACAATGTCTTCTGCCAGTCCCTGTGTAAAGCCAGTGAGTGCGAGGGGACCCCACCAGCTTACCACAGTGCAGTCTTCAGGGAAGGCCATTCTACTGAGGCAATCACAGATGGGGCCATGAACCACCATCTACATTTCTATGGCAGAGACAGGGAAATGGCCTGCAAAGGCAGGTGAACTGTCAATAGCTCGTGATTAAAACTCTTGAATTCAGACTGCTTCAGCATTCAAACCTCAGAAAGAGAGAAGAGCTTCTCACTTCAATTCTATTTCAAGAGAAAAGACTCTTTTCTTTTCCAAATACAACAAAAGATAGTAAATTTCATTTGTTCCAACATTTTGTATTGATAAAGGAGGGCTATAATTTCTGGGAAAATGAAAATAATATATCACCATGTTGCCTTTGTATTTCTCTTTTATGCTGTAAGTTCTTTCCTTTACTCTTGAATTGGCTATGAGCAAAGGGAGTGAGGAGAGCTGCAAATATAGTCTTGAGACTTCGGGATACAAAAGTGTGAATCATGAGTGGTTACTGGCTTATTCACCCGTTTACAAGCATATAGTGCCAGCTACCTGTGCAGAATAGCCTGCTTGGGCTCCACACAACTATTCCTGAAAGCTGTATGTCTGCCTGAGGTCCTTCACTACACCTTCTCTATGACCCCTGTCTTAATACCCAAATGTTTCAAACTGCACTGGGTGTTCACCTTTCTTCAAGGTACCTAAATCAAGCCTGTTGCTGCTGCTAGTGTTTTAATTTCCAAGCCACAATATAGGTCAGTATGCAACATTTAACATTGCACAGGTGAAAAACTTGTTCTGATCAGAGCCATAAAATACATCTCAACTCAGGCCCCCTTACTCCAACAGGCTCCCATCCCTGCTGTATATTTTGGTCCACATTGTGAGGCAGCAGTAAAAAATTCAGGGTCTGACTGCACATCTTGTCTTTGTGGGCATAAGAAAAGAACAAGCACTGATTTCACAAAAGAAATCAACTAAGCATTGACCCAGCTAGTGTCATGTTGTTAAATGTGTTTCACATCCACCAATTCCAGAACTGCTCCAGCTAGGTATAAAGTTCTGCAACCAAATATGGATCGCACTGAAATCAAGTGGTAAGTTTCCCTGGGCCTTGCTCTAGAGAGCTTGTTAGGACTGCAGTTTTTTATTTTGGTTTCCTAGGGGAATGGAATTTGTGCAATCTTGCTTTGTGTATAAAGCATGTCAGTCTACCCCAGTAACTTTGTACCTACTGGAAAATTTCAAAAGAGCCCAAAGACATCAAGTTTCTATGAATTCAGTTAAAATAAAAAGATGGGTGGCAGAGAAAGACCCTATCAGTGCTCAGTGAAAGCCACGCGGCAAAACAGCTCACAACTCTTTCCATATCAGATAATCCACACAGGAGGCAGACGTAGAACACCAGACTTTAGTCCTGCAACCCCTGGAACAGCTCAGTTTTGTTGCTTCCTTGCGAGTCTAAGCTCAAGATTCAGGATTAAAATCATTCAAGGTTTGGGATGCTTTTTGTGTGGTTGCTATTTTATGAGAAGACAAAGCATGCTAGTGCTGCACAGGTGAGCAGAGGTAACAAGAGTAAGCAGTGATTAAAAACCGTTCCTTCCACAACACCATCAGGCTCTCAACCTACCTGCAAAAATAACTGGAAGGTGATTTGAAAGAACACTTTGATGAGAAAGGTATTGCAAAAGCTAAATGATCCACCCTTTATCTCCTGTTTCTTGGGGAGTCACACACACATGACATTAAACTCTTCTCACATTTGCATCTCAGGGATTTTCCCTGGTAAGTCAAGAAGAATTTTCTTCTTAAATATTATCTTGTGGATATTTTTTAGATAAACACTGTAGCCAGCTCCAGCTGTATTCCAGTGATAAAGACACATTCTTAGGGGAAGACTTGCCAACTTATAGCCATGGCTGTAGGTTTTCTGTAGGATTTTCAAGACTAACACTGAGATAAATATGGGGCTTGTCTTTGTCTCTTTGGGCCAAACTCACCATGGCTAGAAATCCCCCATAATTTAGGAATTCAGCACCCAGAGAAATTTTAGTCAATTTTTGGATAGACTAGAATTGTGTAAGACCCAGATGAATTATGACTACCCTACAGCAGAAATGTCTGTCACTTTTACTTTATTTTCTGCTATGCGTCGCTCACACTTGAAGAGTCAATCTGTGTTCAGGCAAATGGCCTCTTCTGGCCTATTCTTATGATTTTATTAGAAAAACAGAATCATAATTACTAATAAGTCACTAAAAAGCCTATTTTACACAGAAAAATTACACCACACATTTTCCTGAATAAAGGAGATGCTATTCTACAGACAAATGGATAATTTATTGTGGACTGTACTCCTGGATAGTAGTGCTTTCAGAGTAATTTCATTGTGTCAACATTGGTGGGGTTTTTTAAGCTATAGTCCTAGGACACCTGCCTAGTTAAAATCGGCCTTTGTTACTGCGCTCAGTCAAAAAAATATAAGAAATATTCCTGAATAAGAGAGCCCAGGGAAAAATAATTAAATTCTTCAGTAACTTGAAAAAAATCTGGTTTCTTGTGCTATGACACCATTTTTGAAGATGCTACCTGGTATTGACAACCTCCACTGCCTTCAGATGAATTTATGAATAAATTAACATACATGCACATGTGTATTTGAGTGTGCATATATACAGCCTTGAAGTCTTTACTGCATTGCAGTCTAAAGATTTTTGCTTTATCTCCAGTTGCTTCAAGATGTCTTTCCTTTTTAAGGATTCACTTTTAAATCTAAAGGCATTTCTCTCTTATTTATTTCTTCTAGGATCCAGTGCTCTACTTCTGACAAACATTAAGCAGTTGCTAGTCTCAACAAGAGTTATATGCTTAATAGCTATAAAGGTGTCTTCCCATTATTGTGAAGCAATCAGTTTTCTTACTGAATTATATCAACTAATCCAGTACTTGGAAGCCATATTACTTTATAAAGTAGAAAAGCTATTTTCTGACAGATGCCAGAAAAGGCAAGAAAAAAAGGAGATTGAAAATATATATTATGAGCAGAGTTTGTCACTAAAAGACTTAAAGCTAGATTTTAATCTTACTCTGGGAAGAAAAATTGTGATTACAGCATATAAACAGTAACTTAAGCCATGTAATTCTAATAATGTTAAGAGAGAGAAGTTGCTGATATCATTATATGATCAACCAGGCTTATTAGGGAAAATTCTATAACAAGTCAAAATTCTACCAACAGAGCATCACTGTTTCTCAGTCTTCCAGAGACAATTTATATCAGTTGCAACTGCCAGTCCTTAAACACTCCCCTTGTTCACTGTGAGGCAGGATAACAGTGAAACAGAAAAGATCTGGGTGATATCACAGCTGTAGCAAGACACAAGATTCCCCAATCATGTAGTTAAAATATTTTAATGGAACTACAGTAGTTGATCAACGAGGCTTGCAGTGCTCATGGGTACAGAGAGGATACTCAGAGTCCTTATATCATAATACTCCAACAGGGACTCACAAGTATACTGCAGCCAATTTAGAGTTTAAATGAATTCCAGACCTTAAATTACAACAACCTAGTGTCTTGCATTACTTAACTTTTTTTTCCTTATACCCTGATGGTTTTTCATTCCCACCTGTTTTATGAACTATGTGATTATATAATTCTTAAATTAAAAGAATTACTTATATATCACATAGGTACATAGTACAATCATTATAAAATAATTGGGTTTGAGTGTATATACAGTTTTGTATCATATAAAAAAATAAATGATAGAGAAATTGTTTTAAGAAAACATAAGAAGAGGTGCAACTCTCTTGCATGATGTCTTGGCACCAAAATTTTCCAGTGGATGATCCAAGCATAGCAAGACGGCCTGGTCAATGCTTCCAAGGCCTTGAACTCAGCAAAGGGATCTGACAGTTGAGGGCTCCAGTATGATCTTATAAAAATACAAAATGCAACTTGATTTTTATTATTGGAAAAATAAAATAATTTTTCTCTAGGGAAATTATTACAGGAACCATTACATGAATGACATGATCATGTAGACCCCACACATAAGTCTGGAAGATTAAAGTTTCAAAGAGCCAAGAGCCTTCAATGTCTGCCTTTTATTGTGTTTCTTAAGCTCTGGCTTTCTAAATGGCAGAGCTGTTATATTGTTTCTAAAGACTTCAGCAGGGTCAGGGTTTTGCACTAGCTCTTACTCTAAAATAAACATGCAGCCTCAACCACAGGCAAGAGCAGTTGCAGTGATTTCTATGAAGTTGTGTCATGCTGTATGTCAGAGGCTGCTCTAGATGGCCAGAGTGGACCCTTGTGGCCTTATGAAACAATCAGGACTCACATGCCAAAAACATCATCTGAACAAGACAAGACCTTTGCAAAATCATATCTTGTGGATTTATACACATACCTAAAAGCTCTGCAAAATCCAGATTTTTGCATTCTTATTTTAATATCAGATTTTTGTTGGCTGGAGTGCTTAGTAATTGTGGTTGGTTGCTTTATTACAAGAATATGTGACAGCAATCAGTCATGCCACTTGAAGAATTCACTGTGCCCATTAGAAAAACCATCCAAGTGTCATTGAAAACTTTGCACAATGTTATAGTGGAGCATCCCAGGGCTGCATGTTGGGAAGAGGATCTCTCCTATGTAAGCTTATTCATTTTTTTATTCTTTTGCCTAGTTTAATCTTACCACAGACCAGACCCTGCCCCAGGGGAGCATAACGAGCTGACAGGAGCTGTGGTACACAACAAAGCTGGACTTTGCTCTCCCACCCAAGACAAAGTGCCTCTGTAGTTGCATAGCCCTGAGCTACCTCTGTGGAGCTGTGGTGTCGGAGATGCTTTTGTAGGAAAAAGGCTTGCTCTATAAATCAGCTCAAGACGGGATTTGAACTGTTCATATTGATGGATTAACAAGCATTTTTCCACCCCTTTATCAGTCAATCAGGAGCAGAGTATTTTGCAGGAAGGAGGTAACAATATATTTCTGACACTGCTCCAGTAGCTTCCCAATTCTCACACTCAGATGCCAGGTGTCTATCTGGTCTTAGCTCTCCTCTGCCTCTTGCATTAACCATAGGATTTGTCTGCTCAAGTACAGCTCCTTGCTTACAACAACTGGAGCTCTCTCCCCTTGGCAGGATCAAGAGCTCTGGTCTCACACATATAAATGATGAATGGCAGTATATTAAAGACTCAAAGGTAAAGTTGGCCCCAGAACTGCATTGCACACTGTTAACTACTAGTGAACACAGAAGCCTCTGAGCTGCCCTCAATGAATTCACATACAATTTTTGCATCATGTGCTCAGGAACAATTTGGCAAGGTATAAATTGTGGTTGCAAGGTGCCTTTTTTACTTTATTCACTTGAGTGATTTTTTTATTAGTTTTCAGACCTTTGCCATTACTGCACAGTGGAAGCATTTACACATGGCCATACTTCTGGGGCTTTGAATTTGCACTACTCCAATTTAAAAAAACAAAACCAAAATCCCCAACAAAACAATGAATAAAAAAACTCTTGCTTTAGGCTTTACTCATGGTAGGTTTGGACTATTTTCACTGAAGAACACAAAACCAAGTTCTGCTTTTCCTGTTGAAATACATGAAATTTGTTCTTGCACAACTGAAACAGTATTTAACTGGGGGCTTGCTGATTGACTTGCACAACTGGGGACAAGAGCTTTTGCATCACTCCAGACTATATTTTAATTCAAAGTTTTATTGGCACATGGCAGAATAGCTAAAATGAATTTGTGAATTCTAGGTAGAATAACAGTTCTTATGAAATTCTTCCAGTCATCATGTTTGGGGTGTGCTCCCAGAAAAGTTAGGGGATTTTAATACAAAATCAGCTTTCGATTGTGCAACTGTTTGTAAGTGAAAGAGCCAAATATCCAGGAGCCACAGAACATATGTGTATGAGAGTGGGATTCAGACTGAAATAAAATCTTTCATCAGAGGGGAAAAAACTAAACAATGCTAAATACAGCCACTATAAAGAAGATTAACATTTTACTAGAGTATAGTTTGTGCTCAGATAACTCTTGGGCAGCTTGTTCACTCTGAGCCTTGTACTATTTCCTGTGGGTGCTGCCCTGAGAGCTTGTAACAGTCAAGAGCAGACCTAGCAGACAGTTTTCACGTGCCAAATGCTACTTTCAAAGCAATCATTGCTGCTTTTAACTTGTACCTGGTGTCTGCAAAGAGATGGAGACTTCATTCAGAAGAGCAGGGGAATAACGTTATGGATATATAAACAACATATGAGTATCTTACATCTGTGTGCGTGTAAGAAATTTCTATTTGAATGGCAGTAATCACACTCAGCATGGCCATTTCATCTCTCAATACATTTCTTAATTATTTGGTTCTATTAAATGTTAGAAGTTAGATCTTTAACTTAAGAAATAAAATAAAACATTTTTCAGTCCAAATACTTATTACATAGGATATATATTAAGCATAAAAACTAAGCGCTGATTTATACATCTGAAGAAGACAATTCTACAAAATATTTTTTCCAAAATAGAATGGCTTTAAAAGTTATAACCTTGGTGACAGAAGTTAATTTTTCTGTTTAAAGGGAGTACTTTCATCTTAGCATCTAAATTCACTTCAACCTTGCCTAAGTAACAACTGACTGCTGACTGAGTATTGCACTTAAGTAAGGACAGGCTGAAACTGGAAAAAAATTTTAAATATAGATTGCTTGATAGTCAAGTGGCAGTAACGTGGCCCAAACCAAAACAGACTATGCAACTGAAAATTTTGGTGCCGATAAGCTGGGGTTTTGTTTTTCTGTTCAACAATACCTGTTCAACAGTTATTTGTAAAACATGCCTGAAAAAAAAAATCCCCAAAGTGTTCTTTGTTAAATAACTACATTACAACAATCTTCATACTAAGGAGCTCTTTGGTTTTTTCAGCAGGAATTTTCACCTGACACCTGATTGACCTTTTATAGCTTATGTAAAACAACACCAAAAAAAGAAGAAGCAGCCCAATTCTCTCAGCTGTACAAGTATAAAGCAAGAGTAGGGATGCTGACTACACTACATGAAGGTAGGTGTCTCCAAGTACATTAAAGGAAATGTTATGCCTGATAAGCTTTGACTTCACCTTTGAGTTCATTAGGGACCAAGTATGGCTCATAGACAGGCTTAAGTGTTCAAAAGGGAGGTAGGGGAGACTTCAAGGAAAGAAGTGCCTTATTCCTGTAAAGAGCATGCTTTCCCCTGGGATCCGGAGAGGGGGGAGCAAGGAAAATGCTTTCTCTACACTCACTATCATAGAAGAGATTACTTTAATCCTTTAGAGTTTGAGGATGGAAGGGGAAGAGAAAGGCTGTGTGTGCCTTTTCTCCAGCTGAATGCTCAACAATAGACCTCAGCTGAGATAAAGCTGGCTCAAACTTTTTTTTATTGAAAATTATTTAGTTCTCAAGTACCAACATATCATCTTTACAAGGCAGGCTTCAGCTGGTTTCTTATGTGTTGAAGCTATCATACTGTCTTTTAACTATTAAAGCTCATCACATCATCTTTCAATGAATTCTTCTATTATTTTAATCTCTTCTAGGGAGAGGGACTCCTTTTTTATGTACTTTGTAGTTCCTGCTCGGGATTACTCCAAACTTCTGAATTGAGCAGCATCACTAATACCAGTCAACAGGAACTGCTGCAAACACTCCTTTCTAACACTTGTAAAGCTGTACAGATAAAGGATTAAATCTAGTTATGGTTACTAGGTTAAGTATCTTGCTGAAGGACCTGGTCCACTACCATGAACATCCACTGAGGCTGCAGCAAAACTAAGCTACAGGCAATGCCAGTCTCAGCATCTTTAGAGATGGGCAAAGTTAGCACAAGGAAACTGGTGTTTTTCAGCTTTTCTGAAAGGCAGAATCCACCAGGTCTGAGTTTCTTAAGAAAGTTGGAATCACTTCATGAGAAGAGCTATATGCATGTCACAGCTCTGCTCTTTGATAAACGTTTTTATTCTTAACCTAAAGTCACTTGCAGCCATTTTGATGGCCAGATTCAAGCAGATGAATTTACATCCTTAAAGCAATGTACAAAAAAATGCCCTAGCTCAGAAAGTCTCCTAGCTCATTTTCCTTCCAACAGGGCTGCATTAGCAGGAAAATACAAAGCAGTTACAGATGTTTTTACTTGCTGAATCAGATTTAATACAACAAAAAAAGAATAACTAAATGTCCACTCTGTATCATGGCCTTTGCCTAGGCACTCAGTGCTATCACTTTTGATTTTTACAGTGCATGGATCAGCCTGAGAAGTGAGCATTCAGCTGGGGTAGAGGAACATCCCAAACCCAGAGCTGGGTTCTTTCACAAGCACCATTCCATGTTCTGCACAAGCTTCCCCATGAGGAGACCAGCACATTCCAGGGCACTGTCCTGGCTTAGAGAGCCTTTGAAGAGGCTGGTTGCTGCATCACACCTTGCTAGTGCTCAGGGGCCTGTGTGCCACCAGCCTTTGAGCTCCTGCCAGGTGCTAGCAGCTCAGGAAACAGAGAGCAGCAAGGAAAGGAAGGGTGTCTTTGGGCCACAAATGTCAGCAGCTGGTGTCTGCAACCAGCTCTGCAGCACTGCTGTGCAGCCTGGCAGCAAAGAGCCATCACCCACTCTGAATTTGCAAATGCAACTATTTTCCTCTTTAGTTTAATTACATTGACTACATCTGTATCAGGGAGGCATCTTCCCCTGCCTAAAGCCATAGCCCAAAGACAGTTTTTCCCATTGCAAAATCTGGAATTAAAAGCAGATACTGCTAAGTTTCCACCTTCTCAAATCAAGATGATTAGTCATTAGATTTCTTGTTTCATGACCAAATAAGATAAGAGAGTTACAAGAAAACACTAACATGGGTAAGACTTTGATTACTTGCCAATTAGTTTAAATGCTTAAGTTGTGTGCAGAAACTATGGAAAACTGTCAGTGGGTAATATAATGCAGGTGTATATGCTTGCAGACAAATTAAAGAAATTAGACCTTGATAAAGGTGATGACTTTCTAGTTTCAGTTTTCATAGGGGTAATAAAAAAACAGAGCTCCATCTGCTGAAAATTCCCTTACTTCCTAGGAGCAACCCCACAAATTCTAGGCTATCACAGGGGAAATATTATTCTGCTACTGGACATTTAACAGACTGTTAAAATAGAGTGATCATTTTGGTGATCCTTTTTACAGTGCTTTGAAGCAACATCTGAGTTTGCCTGTTAGACTTCAACATTTGAAAACTTATGCCAAGCAAGAAAGACTTCAACATTTGAAAACTTATGCCAAGCAAGAAATAAAGCAGAGCTATTTCATAGCTAGCCAGGGGAAGAGTTACTTAAAGGGCAAAGATGAGCACCTTGAATGGGAAAATGCTAAAAAATCCAAGGAAAAGCCAAGCTGCTCCTGAGGCTTACCAAAAAAACGCCAACATATGATATAAGGTTTTAGTTCCATAAGCAAGAAGCTAAACTCCATGTTCTGTCTGAAAGCATGAAAACTCATATTCAGAAATCTGAATAAACACTCATTCCTATGCAAATAGAGTCATCACTAGATTCCATGTCTCCTTCCTTCTAGTTGCTGCTCTGAACATCAAGGCCTGCTGATGCACTGCTTGTCCCTGTTGTCTGCACAGCGTATTGGTTCTGAGTCAGCCCATGTCCTCCTGTATGTCTTGGGTGAGAGGTGTCTTAAAAGTGCTGCCCTTCACCTTAAACAACTGCTACTGTGCCAAAGCTGTAGCAAAGCCCACTGATGAAGAGAGAGGGGCAATAAAAGTTTGGTAAGAAAGATGAAAGTCCTAAAACCTCTTAGTTATTTTGCAAAAGATAAAAGGGTAGATTCCTTTATGCCAAATTACTGAGGCAAGATATAATGCTTAAGTAACATCAGTGGTATGGCATCAACTTGTTTTTCCTCACCTGTCTCCTAAATCTGCACTACAACCAAAAACAGTAGCAGGAAACCAGTTTTTGGGAATGTTCCAAACAGGACCCAGAAATACCTAGAACAGAAAATTTGATCTTCGTTATGTGTCCAATTGGTTGAAACAATAATAAGGAACAAAACTAGTTTACATACTAATGTAATGTGCAAGAGCTGAGGGTGTTTTTTATAAAGGGATATTACTCTGCTTAAGTCTCAGAGTTACTGAGAAAGTGACAGATTAAGACATGGTGGTATTCTTGAAACTGTAACAAGCACTAAGGGCTCTAAAAGACACTGAACTGCCACAGAATCTATGCAAAATCCTCTCAGAAACTGAAATATTCAAGAGTGAGAAAAGTTACTCTACATAATAACAGTGCAGGTATCAAATTGACTGAAAAACTTACAGAAGAACTTCCTGATAACATATAAGCAAGAAAGTAATAGGCAAAATTCAAAGTCTGATTGGTTATGCAAGGAAAATAACCCTAAATACATTAGAATTCATTGTTGTTTATTAGATTTAACATGAAAACTGCATTCCATACAAATACTTGTGTGGAAAGTGCATCTTGATGCTTAGCAGCACTCAGGCAAAAAGATGTGAAAGCACAATTAAAAGTGTTATGAACCTAAACAGAAAACACCATTGCATTGCTCTGATAATCCATGGCACAGCCACTCCTTGAGACTGTGTAGTTACAGTCCTCTCACCTCAGAAGAGGGAAAAAGACTTAAGCGAGAGTGATGAAGATGATCTGAGAAACCTGTACCAGCTTCCATGTGAAGACAGATCAAACCATTCAGGATTCTGATGAAAGAGCTGTAAGAGGGTACAACAAATATAGTGGGATTTTTAAAAATCAGAGAGGTGGATAAGGTTAACACAGATATCAGGAGTTAGTCATGAAAATACTGAGAAACTCAGAAATGAAACCAAAGGGAGCACTTTTTCCATGACTGCATGTAGCTGGTTGCAAAACAGTATCAGCAGCATTGACTGCCAGCAGAGAAACAGAAGAGCATTAACTTCTACATAATTTATACAAGTTCATAGAACAAAGCCTCAAAGGGCTGTTAGAAACATTAGTCCAAATGCAGCCTTAGTTTTAAACAGGCTGCAGACTACCAAAAACTAATATCTACACCAAGGATCACATGCTTGCCCTTATTTATATTCCTTGCCTCAGCATGTGCTGCTGTCAAAGGCAAGATATTAGTTCAGAGGGACCATTAACCTATTCCAGTAGGGCTGTTCTGGATTCAGGCAGGTCAAAGTGACATATGAAGTAGGTTTTTTAAGTCTTGAACTTGCATACTTTATTTAAAATTATTCAAATGGCTACAAACCAGATTCATAGTAAAAAAAAAACCAAACCCCACCATCCCAGATTAAAATAATAATTAAAAAAACCCCCCATATCAATAGCTTTAAGATATTAAGAAAACAGACTTCAAAAAAGAGACGTTGTGAATACTATCAAGTTTTACCCAAGAGCCCATGCAAGCCAGATTCTTGGAGGCTCAGAAGTTCCATTCTGTACCTCTATGTGACAGAAAGAATCCACTTGCAGGCGTCTGACTTGGAGCATTCCTAAGCACCAGGGTGCTCTTTTTCTCCTAGACCAACCAGAGGATACATCAACTTCCAACCCTGTTGTTTACCAGTAACAAGGAGTTGAAGAGTGCCACACATGTCCTTCAGGATGCACAAACTTTTCCCTTGGTTAAACAGCAAAGTAGTGGAATTCCTCAGTAAGAATGTGCTCCATTTTCCCAAGGAATTGACTTTGAAGATAGTGAAGGGATAAACACTACTGGGAAAAGGAATGGCTCTAACAGGTATCAGGCACTCGTGTCCTAGTAGACAAACTGCAAATACAGGACCTGTTCCATCCATTTACACAACAGAACACGTTCCATTCCTTCGATCAGCAGAAAGCAGGGATACAAGAACAGATCAGATCTGATCAGATGTTGTCTAGATTTTCTTGGTACATTCCCCAGTCCTTGCACAAGCCACATGGACACCAGCCCAAATTATATCTAAGGATGTACCTCTAGCACTCAGCATGCCAAGGCATGAGAATATCAGGTAAGAGGAATTTCCTCTTCACTTACAAAGTTGGTGCTTTGCTTTAGGACAGCTTTGTTGTGGTATGTCCAAGTCCACTGGATGTCTAAGTCCAGTAGACCAACAGGATAAACTCACTTTATAAATTACTCAAAATAGGACATCCTTTGATACTGAAAAAATTGGCCTAACAATAGATGCTGCTGCTCTGCAGAAGCCTTGCTTTGTACTGAATCAATAATAGTCAATCTCTTCATATTTTCTTGGGGCTATTTTGTCACTTTTATTAAAGGACAGAGAGCAATCAAAACAGATCTACTCTGAGTTTCACAAGGTTTTTGATGCAAGGCCAAGCAAGAGTAATACTCTTCCATTTTGTCCTAAAGCACTGACTGCTGCATCCTCTATGAAAGTGACCAAAAAGACATAATTTATGTACCCTCATTTGTTAACAAAAATGGAGCATCTTCTCATTAATCTTTTTCACTCTTGGGCTCTTCTTAATTTTTTAATATTTTCAGAGTAATTAACCTCTCCTGCTATCATTGTTCAAACCATTGTCAGCTGACTGATCTTTCCATCCTACCTGCAAGTTCTATAACAATTTGTAACAATGCTACTGTTTTTTATAGCTCCTGTTAAGCAACAAATGCCTGCTATTATAATAAGTCATCTGTACAAGCAATTTACATATCAGACTTTTGTCTTCCATTTCCAGTTTCTTCTCAACTTCATCTCCTGTGGGCCTATTCTCACGGGAGACTTAAGCTGGAAGTCTGATATTTGAACCAGCTATACTGATATATAGCTGAATTGCAACAATGACATCACCCTCCTCCTGAAAATGTTTAATAGTATTTAATTTTCCCCATGTTCAAATTTCCTTTAAAAACAGACTCAAGTAATGAATGCAAGAATTGAAATTTTTTGTTAAAGTGTATTGCCTTCAACTTCATTTTCAATTTGTTTTACAGAATGTGCTTGCCAGCTGTTCTTTTATTATTTTCATACCTCTCTATATCCAACTTTCTAGCTAAATACTTACTATTTGGCCCAAGTTCTGCTCCCTAATGTGCATGATCAGAAGTCACAAGCATATCCAAGAGCTGGAATTGGCTCTAGCTATTCACCCACAGCCTGTCACATCTTTCAGTATTTTTTTTTTACTGTATCCGTTTCATTTTTCTTAAATGATCTAAGCTATTTTACTGAGGCAGCTTTTAACAGACAAGAGTGTATAACTAACAGCAACTTCAGTGCGTTTAAAATTACCCAGATTTTATGTATTAAAACTCGGTGGGAAGCAGGTTATTTTAATACAATGCTCCTGATAGTCAAGCAGAATTCAGCTCTCCTCACAAATTGATGCAATTTTGAATATCCCTTCAATTAGGAGTGAGTTACAGATTAAATTGCTTAGAAACCTTATACGATACAATACTTATTTGCCAAGTGTTATAGCATATAGATGATATTATTAAACGCCCCTCCTCTTACAGCTTTGTAATGTATTTCCAGGCATTTCTATCACCTCACTCTATATAAACAGATGGAAATCTTTCAGACAAGCATAGAGTTAGCCTGCCTGTATATAACATAAGATACAGCTGCTAGTTCATGAAATGTAGAATTTTGAACCTAATAACAAAGTATTTTTACTTTAACATGAGAGGCAACATTTATACATTTTACCATTGTTTTGCCCTATATTTTAGAAGTTGACAACAACTAATTCAAAAAATAGAGAGCGTTTTAAATTAAGTTTTCGCATACCTTCTTAGATGAGATGCTTTATTTATGCAATTAAAAGTTTGCTGTAGGCTTTAGCAAAACCTACCATGCTGTAAAACGACTTTTACTAGCATTAAACTGTTGCTTAGTCTTAGTTCCACACTTATTTGTAGCTAGCACCTGCTGCTTCAGAGCAAGGTTGAACCCTCCTCTTAGTGCCTGTGAGTTCAGGCCCTTGCAGTAAGTTTTACACATGAAGTGGCTGTAAGGATTCAAGAATGAGTAATTCACAGTGAGTTACTACTGCTGTCAAACCCATCCATCACTGTGTTTAAGGATTCCCATCACTGGCATCACATCATTCTAGATACCTTGTAACATGATTGCTATTGCAGCTGTACTCAGTTATATCAACAGATGTTTTAATGGAGACAGGATGCTGAAAGAAAATATCCCAGGTGGCTTAATTTCAACATGCAGAAAAATACTTGGACTCCTTAGAAATACTTAGAAGACAACATGACATTTGACACACCCACAATGGATATTACATTGTAGCAGAATGGAATGGGGTTGATTTGACATTATTTGTTTCTGATAACAGGTGCTATGGACAGAGGAGAAGCAGTAGATGTCATGGCCTGACTTTAGTAAGGATTTCGAAATGGTTTGAAAATCATATCCAGAGAGCAGCTGTCAGCTGTCCTTCTCTCCTGAGAAGGGTGTCTCAAATAAGAGTTCTGCACTAGCTCTGGTACCACTCACTCTATGGATGTTGGATGGTCAAAGTTAATTTGAATTCTAGACAAGCAAACAAAAAAGTAAACCCACAGATACAAATCAGTAAGTAAACAGTATTTTTCTTCTAAAAAAAAAAAAAATTAACAATATAAGATTGTGCAAGCAGCTTATCTGTAGAACAGAACCAGGGAATTGCAGCCAAATGCAAGGACAAATTCCATAAAATAGTCCCTTTGTTCTACTGATCTTGCATGTGTCACAGGGTAAGGATTACCTCCTATTTGGCCACCAGACTATAAGAATGATGAATTAGAGCAGGAGAAAGAAATGAAAAATACTCAAGGCCTAGAAAATACAGCACATGATGAAATAATGAGTGAAGAGGACTTATTTATTCTTAAGAAAAAAAAATGCTGAAGGACAAACAGCAAACTATGGCAGGAAAGGAAATCTGTCCATTCCCACAGAAGAAAGGTTTAGGGGCTCAGAGGTTTCAGCTGATGGAAATGACAAAGAAAATGAAGAAAAGCTGTCCAAAGGCAGTGTTCAGAAGTACAGAAGCAGGCAGCCAACAGCTACTGCAGGGGCCTTTGCCGCAAGTTTTTACAGCAAGGAAGAACAGGCAGAGGCGGTGGAGGCACAGCTGATCCTACCTTGGGAAAGGAGGGTGGCTCTTACAGATCTGGAAACACATGTTCTATAGAAAAGATGTGTTTTTAATATTAGTCCTTTTGTGCTTCTGCTGCTGGGCTGAAACTTAGACCTCAGATATTTGTTGTTGTTTCCTCTCCAGCTCTTTTGGAAACTCATTCCTTTACTGTTTGAACCCAAACTCCCCATGTTTCCTACATCTTCTTACAGAATACACTGCACAATTGCTCATACCTGGCCTGAAACTCACAGCACAGTTAGCTACAAGGCACAGATCTGCAGGACTACAGACAGTGATAAAACATCAGAAGGATTTCTCCCTCCCCATGTTGACTTCTGCTTGGGCTACAAAATATTTCAAATTTTGTCTTGTGAGCTGCTCCAGAAGGAAAAGAATATAAGCTCTGCCCTTCAGACCAGGGAAGTGGCTACAAAGGCATAAGAAAATTTTGCCTGCCTTGTTTTAATGGTTCCACCAGAACAGGTAATTTCATAGGAAATGTTACCAGAAGACCATGACAATTAATTAAGTGTAAAAGCTGTAAAATTCATCTTTGATAGATAAGCACACAATGGAAAATAAATGATGTTATTTATACCTGATAAAGAGTGCAGAGTTTTTTGTGGCAATTTGTATGATTTGCTTATATTCTGAAAAATCAATTTTAAAAGATATTTTTGATGGAAAATTGCTTGTCTTTTTTTTGTGAAACACTGCACTCTACAAAGTATTTTATATGCATTGACAGTATACAGACTTCATCCTAAAATTTTAAAATTCTTTTTAAATGTCTGCAGTATCATCTGACTTACAGGATGGATGCCCCTTGCTTCCATATTGCAGGCAAATTGCATCCCACATCACAGTAAGCTCAGAAACTCATGACACCTCCCAGATGATCAGTTCCTGGTTTTAAGACAATATTTACATCCCATCCTAAATAGTCAAAAGTTTTTCCTTGGAAGTTACCTCCATTAAACCTTCATCTCTTCAGAATTTTCAATGGCATTTTTTTTTCAGTCCATAGTGTATACTTGTTCAACTCTCAATTCATCTAAAGAAATAATTACGTTTCTGATACCTTCTCTGTTTAAATTGACAGCTCAAACCTTTATCTAATTCTCACTAAATTGCTACATAATAATAAAACACCCCTATCCTTCTCTATCAAAAACCCAGCTGCCTCATCTTCCTTCTGCAGAGATAAAACTGACATGCTGCCCTTGGCTTCAGTGACTGCAAGGCTGTATTTCTAGAAATTTTTTCTTAAACCAGATTGCACTGCATTTCACTTCAGTCCTTATTTTGTCAGATGCTAAAATAACCAATGAATTTGGTCTTTTAAAATGATAAGCAAACCCATGAACTTAGATTTTTTTTTTCTTCAAAGTGGGCACTGATCCCCATTACAACAGAATCATGACAGTAACAAGAGGTAGTATGATTAGTTGCTTGACAACCATTTGGGAAGGGAAAATGTATCTGTTCATCCCTCCCCATCTCTCCAGAAAGCAGGTAAGGAAGTGACTGTGATAACAAGGATCTATACCCACTAATCATAGTTTTTTCTTTAATAATGCCTTTCACCTTCATTCACTTTAACACTACAAATGTGCCCTGTCTGACTGCACTGGATGTTGTAGAAACTCACTACAAGGAGCCATTTGCCCTCCAAATGTGTAATGCAACAATAAGCATTATTAAACACAATTGTGATAGAATCTCTTCTGAGAATTATTATACATTACACAATTTTTTTTTCCACCTGTAAGAATGAGTTTAATAAAAAGTTATTAGAAAAAGAAAGGCTGAATAATTGCTTGTTCTAGAAATAGCACATTTATTCCAAATGTTCTATTTACATCCTGTTTACCTCAAATTCCACAATGATGCTTTGTTTGCATTTCTGAACTATCTGCAGGTAACTATTTTGGTTACATGAAAAGATATCAAACCCACATAGCCAGCTTTTCAAACACAATTTCAGTCCTTGAAGTTGTTAAAATTTTTGCAATGCTTTACAAGGATTTTAAAAGGAAGTAGGAAAGAGACTGCATTATTAAATATGTTTTCAATGAAAACTTCAAGAGTGCCATAAGAGTGCTGTAAGAACACACAGCCACCTGGACATGCTTCTGACTTACTGATGATTTCCTTCCTAGACCAAAGGGGCTCATCCACAATAAAACTACTTTTCTGACTGTTCCTAGAGACAATTTTAGCAGGTCAAAACTACACCTTAGAATGCTTCCAGAAGCCATGACTTGTATCCTAGTGTGGGGATTAGTTACAAGAGTTAATTAGGAAAACTGTCTTTTACACCACTGATCTCCATTCTCAAAATGCCACTTTCCATCATGGAATAAATGAGCCTACTGCAGTCCAGTCCAAATACTACGCTTTCCAGTTAAAAGGCCCTGCCCAATGTTCTAGCACTGCTGTAGGAATTGATCCCTATTCATAAGCTTTTAAGAATATTTGAACACCATCTATCATTGCAGTTATTGTTTCTAATTTAGTTATGGAAACTCTCACAGTGGTTCTTGAAGGAAGTGAAAGACAACTGTATTAGGAATGGACTCAGAATTGGCCTTGAACAAGTATAAGTTGGTCTCAGTTTTGACTGAGACAAGATTCAGACTACAGATCAGCCTGAAGAACCAGAATTTATTTAGGACTAAATTTTTACCCTTTTTTACAAAACCAGGCCGGGTAACAATAGGAACCATATTAGAGGCTACTTACAACTCCAACAGTCGAGACGAAAGTAGTTCAAACACACCCTTGGGCACTCACAGCCATGATGTGTTGGTCAAGAGCTAGCACACACCATCCCACCTGTGGTACTGGTGCTGCCCTTCTGGGTTTCTACAGAAAAATATAAAGCTCTCAGTGTTCAGCAGTGCAAGCTGAGCACAATGCAGGCAGTGGCAGGGACTCACCCAGCCTCTGCAGAAGCCTAGCAACCAAAGAAATCCTCAAGCCACATAAAAGCCCTGCCTCACTCTGAGCTTTGGTTGCCCCCAGCCATGCCCCGAGGCACCAAGGACTGTCCCTGCTACGTGCAGCAGAAGGGCTCACAGCCAGCCCTCAGGAATGGGGCAAGCTGGGACAGCAGCAGTCCCAACGGGCCTGGCAATCCCATTCCTGCCTCCCTCACTGCCCAGCACAGGGCTCCATCTTGCAGACACCACAGAGAAAAGGGAGCAAACCCTGTCAGGGACCAGAACGCTCAGTAATATCACCCTGCTGAGAAGAGACAGCTGGGCCCACACCAGCTTTCCGAGGAAGTCTGTTTAAATCCACCCTTAGAAGAACATAAGACACTTCTGTGGCCTGTATGACCATCCAACATGTAGCCATCAAATACAGGATTAAGTTAGTCACAAATTAAACCAGAGCATATGACTCCTGCTGGTTAGACTACAATGATTTTAGGGAAATAAATACATATTTTCAGTGGAAGTTGACAATGAGGATGTGTTGAATAACTAGGATTTAATGGGTTTTCAGAGGAATCTAGTCAGTTTTGAAATAAGTTCTCAGATTTTACTATAGAGACAGTTCAACCTTGACAGATGCCAAGATAATGATCTTTTAAGGGCATTATGTACTTAGCTGACACAAATAGCATATTTTAATTACAGTTAATAAGAGTCAGATTTTGTTTTGGATTCCATGATGTCAAACCTGGCAGGCTCCTTTAAGGAGTCTGTACAAAGAACGCAAAAGTTTTTTTTTCCTGTAACTCATCTAGACTTTTTTTTGCTCATGTCAGTTTGACCTTGAAGAGAACATGGTGTCCTTTGAGGTCCTTTTTAAAAAAAAAAGTCACAATCAGGGCCAACAATTCTTTCCCTAAAGAGACCTCTGTGTCTTTAGCTGGTGAAAGCTGCTGCCCTATCATGCACCAAGAGGCAGTGTTCCTTGTCCTCTTTGTTTACAATAAAATACAGCTACAACTGAGCTCCAATTCCAGAAGCATTCACCACTAGTACCGGAATCTTTTGTACCAGTGTTAGGACTCTGCTGAGATTGGGTGTTAAACATATGGTAGATCTGTACAAGCTTATATAAGGTCTGATCTCAGTTATTCAGATAGAATGAGAAACAAGGTTCCTGCAAGTTACCAGACAACGTGAATAGCCCAGTTGATTTCAGTAAGCATATTTATATAACACCCATTATTAGAGTGTCTGTGAATTTGGGCTATTACCCTATCAATTGTAACTATGTCAGATAATTTATTACATTTGCCTGCACTATCGTCTGGTGCTGGTTTTTACTGGTATCACAAGCTGTCCTTCTGATTCCATCATCCTGTAATAGTTTTGCACATAGCTGTAAATATGCCAGCAGCCTTACTAGGATTTCACTAGATAGTTCAATGGGATTAGGCAAACAAGGCTGATAATAACAGAGACATTTTCCTTCCATTACTGTTCTAATGGATTGGAATTGACTACAAGGAAGCATTTAGAAAATCCACAAGACTAAGTTTTTCCTACATACAGTGCCAGTCAAGTGCTTGTGGACAATAATTTCTTTGCCCGATCCATAAAGTGTGCTTACAAAATTCATCAAGCTCAGTGGGGATAGTCTTCTAAGACGGATTTATACCTCGAATTAATCCTACTGGCAGCTACTTAGTCACAGAGAGTAAGGCAAAGAGGGACTGTTAAGACAGTATAGTCTGGTCTCCTGCATAACACAGGCCAATGAACCTCACGCAATAATTTATGTTTCAAGATCACAATTTGCTTTTGAGTTATAGCATCTCTTTTAGAAACATCTTCATTCATACACTAAGTGGAGGTGAAATTATTACATGCCTAGGTAAGTGGTTCCAGTGATGAATAACCCTTACTGATAAGAGACTGCCTTATCTCTAGTCTGAATTTACATAGCTTCACTTTTCATGATTAGATTTCTCCTGCTTTTCCAGCTGAATATAAGAGCTCTCTTTAATTTTTCCCTACAAAGACACTTGACCACTGTTAAGTAACATCTTAACCTTTACTTGAAGAAGTTAATGGACTAAGCAGACATCTTTCAATATACAGCATGTCCTTATAGCCTAATTAATTTTGTAGTTTTCTGCATTTGCTCTTATTTTTAATGCAACCTTTCTGAAACTTCATACCAAAAGGGGCCACAATTTCTATACAACCAAGATTATTACTTTTGTACTTAGTGAGCAAACTCTCAGAATCCTGTCCTCATGAAACCAGGAAAAATTACTTACAGAGAAGCTTTATAACAAAGTAATTGAAAACACACAAGAAATTAAAGATGCCTATAGAAATCTTGGAACATAATTAGCACTGACAAGAAAATACCTGATCCAGTATAAGTGTAATACTGGACATGACTCAGGATTCAGTTTGTTATCAAACACAAGAATTTCTTATAACTACCATTAACTTAACAGAAGCAAGACCAACTTCAAATATTTTTAGAATATCCAATTTTATCTAAACTTCATATTTGGGTGTGTCATATTTAACTTTAGACTGAATTTTAGTTCTGAGAACCTTAAAAAAATTTCCTTAAAAACAAAACAACTAGCTTCTGACATTTTTTTACCCACCCTTACAAAGTCAGTTTTGAAAGAAAAGAAGCTATTTGCCAGTAAAGCCTGTATTGTTGGAAAATAAATAAATATAAACAAGTAATTCGTTCTACTTGATGATGTTTAGAAGTGGCATACAGTTAAATAAGCCCTAAAACTTCTGAAAGCTTATGTGTGGGAACAAGCCCTCTAAAGAGGGCCCACTAACCCGCTCCTTTGCTTGAGCCAGGATCCCTGTTTCTAAGTCAAATTGTCTCCCAGGAAACTGAAGAAAGCAGTCCCTTCTCAACTCCCCACAGACTTCTGTACCCTACTTTCCACTTTTTCTTCTCTCTGGTTCTGTTGGGGAGCTCATTGCTTTCTCTTGAGCTGTTTATGCATAGTGTGTGCCTGTACTTGCAGTTATTTATGTACACACTACATGCACTTGTATACATCCCAGCTGAACTGGCTTTTGCTTTTTTAAATGGGGAGGATTGGCTATGCAGAAGGTTTTCCTCTGGCCTGTGCATCAGTTCTCTGCCTAGGCCAAGGCTGTTATTACACACAGCAACACTGCGTGAGGCTCAGGGACTATTGAATATTAGTTGCATGCATAAACCATGCATAGACATAGAGAGACAAATCAACTCAAATTTTTAAAACATTTATTCCATCTGATTACAACTATTTGAAACTGAGCTCTTTTTTACATTTTGTAACTTAGTCTTCAGGATCCAAGGTGTCTGCATTGCATTTGAGAAAAAATAAAAAAGACAAACAGCTAGCACTAGAGAATCACTGAAGACAAAATAAAGTTATTTGACAGATATGACACATTTTTTCGGAATAGCTTGGCTATTCAGATTCCTGTTATGCATTGAACAACTCCATCTTTTTAGGTGCTTTGTGGTCTTTGTATCATATTACATGACAGATGCATGGCCACCCAAGACGGTTGCTTCTTTTATTGATAAGGCAATTACTAGAGCAAATGGGGTTAGGGGATTTCTGTTCTAAAACTGAAACAATACTAGATCAAGAGCCAGGGCAACTAAGTTCAAGGCTCTCATTAAAAATCTGGATGGCTTAATTACTAGCATTTACGATTAGAAGCTAGGCACTCTGTGAAGATGGTATGCTTAATGAAACCCATGCCTCAGGCACCAGAGCTGGCAAGGCACTTCTTCATATTTAATAAATTGCACAACTATCACAGATTTTGTGTTTCTGCTTTGTGCAGGGGACTAGGAGATACACAGGGCAAAGACCTGCTCTAATAGGTGCCTCTGCCTTTCTCAAATACAGTTTCAGCAGTGTTACTGGCAGCCCATCAGACATCTAGGTGAGGCTGTGAAGGACCAGAACAAAAGACACCTCACCCTCCTCCCCTGCTGAGCAGGCCCTGTCTGCTCCAGGTGAAGAGACACAAGCATAAAAGATACTATGGAGGCCAGCAAAGCACTAGGAACTGTAGTAACAGCTAAATCATTAACTGTTAGAGATCTCCTTTGCATTGTCTTTATGCTATATTGTTCATTTCTCCATTTTGAGCTTCATTCAACATTCATATTTCCTGGTCTCCTCATTCATGCACAAAAAAATAAACTAATGTAGCCATATAAACCCCAACATTGGCAATTCCACACATTTTAAAATACAAGGACCAAAATCATCAGTACAATCTTATTCTCGTGATTAGAAGAGACCTACACCTGTTAGCAAGAGCAAATTTATTATTTGATTGCTTTCTACAAAATCTCTGTAAAATTTCTTTTCACAAGAGTTTGCCTCTTATTAGTAGTTACTGTGAGAAGCTATTTGGAAGCACATAGAAAGACCCAGTGTTACGCTAAGCTGGAAGAAATTAAGCCACCTTTAGGATTTTCTGATACTATAAATAATTAAGGCTTTACCATAAAGTAATGCTTCCTTCAGATGCAATGCAGAAACCACCAAAAATCTGACTCATTACCACGAGTTATAAATCACAGATTAAGTCCTTATGAAAGGAGCCATAGAGCAACCCACACGGTTGAGAGATATTTAATGGTATAAACAGCCATAACATTAGTAATTCCCTTCAACTTGATCAAATGAGAAAGAACCCCAGTTTTCTGAATTACCATGTTATACACATGTGGTAAGATAATGAAAGTTTCATTAGAATCATGGAATTATTTAGGTTGGAAAATATCCTAAGATCATCAGGTCTAACTGCTAACACAGGACTGTCAAGTCCACCACTAAACCATGTCCCCAGGTGCCACATAAATAGCTCCTGGGATGGTGACTCCACCACTTCCTTAGGCAGCCTTTTCCAGGCCTTGACAACATTTTCCACAAAGAAACTTTTCCTAAAACCCAATCTAAACATCCCCTGGTGCAACTTGAGGCCATTTAGTGTTGTTCTGCTACTATTTAAAGGGGAGAAGAGATCAACTCCCACCACACTACAACCTCCTTTCAATAGCTGTAGACAGCTGTGTGGCTCTGCTTGATCCTCCATTTCTCCAGTTCCCTCAGCTGCTCCTCATCAGACTCCTGCCCCAGACCCTTCCCCAGCTCCCTCACCTTTCTCTGGACATTCCCTCTCAAACACACATATGGTGTCCTCAGCTTATATGCAGCAAACCTGGTCTTATTCAATACTTTAATTTTCAGAGCTTATTTCTTTTAATAATACATAAGTTTAAAGTTTCAGAAATGCTCTTACTTTTGAAGGACTTTCAGAATGTTCCTTAAATTTGTTTCCTTTTTCCTTTTTGAGAGCAGTATTTTTTTTTACATCTGTGATGTATGTTGTTAAATGGACACACCTCAAACAAAAAAAGTCAGAAGCAACAAGAGATGTACAAAAAACCCCCATCTCTGTGCTCCTTTAACAAGTGCAGACAGTAGCGATAAAAACTGTTACCCTAAGAGACTTCATCATCACCGATATTTTCAAGCCAAACACACCAACATGATGATTATATATGCCCCTCAATGAATGCTGAGCCCAAAGTACATGTACACAGAATACTGATTTTTAGATTAGAAGACACCTTGAAAGCTCTCTAATTTACCGTTACTCACAGCTTTGCAGGTGCTCAGGACAAGTCTCCTTTTTTCTGGAGAAAATGACTTTGTTCTCAGTCCACAACTGCTACCCTCTCTAAAAGTGGAAAGAAAGATGTCTTAGGAACAAAGAGAAGATTTTGAACTTACCACATTCAAGAGAAGCACCTCTGGGGTAACTTTCCTAGCCCTCCTCACCTCCAAGGCATCCAGGTTGACTGCACTCTCACACCAGACCAGAAAGAACCCTAAATGCTCCCAGGGCTCCTTTTGTGCAGTGCCTGGGTGAAGGGAACACTCCCAGAACAGCTGAACCTCGTCACCCTTAACAAGACGAACTGCAAATTTCCAAAGCGGACACAGGTGCTGAGGGTGGCACTTTTTTCACAGCTGGGTGTGGTTAGTTTAGTGACAAGCTGTGGATGCCCTTAAAGAGATGTTGCACATGATGTAAAACTTTTCACTCCACCACAGACAAAGCTGACTTTGACATTGATACATTCAGTTATACTTCAGAGACTGTTTTATCTGGCAGAACATTTTACAGGTTTAACATTTTACACTGTAATTCAGCAGAATTTCATGACTCATTTAATAATTAGTGAGAGGTCTTTTAGCAGGCCCGAACAAGAACCCAGGAAACTAATACCTTCCAAGAGGCTTCTCACTCACCTCCTAAGGATTATGCACCAGAGTGAGGAGTGGCTGACCATGAGCAGAAACACCTGGCAATTGCAAGATTGCTGCAGAGCCAAATTAGAGAGCTAAACAATTAATTTCATTAGATTTTGCTGTTCAGAAAAGAATTATATGGGAAAAAATTGAGTAAGAAGAGGCAATAAAAATGACACTATTTGCACTTTTCAGGTATACTTTGGATATGCATATAATCATATGCAGAAGTTGAAAAATCATTGCAATATGCATGTTGGTGTTTCTAGAAGGTGTTGATTTAACTATTAGGGGTTTTAAGAGAAGGATACTTCAAGTCATTACTTCTGTAGTACTTTTCATCATTGTTCAGCTCCAGTATGATTGTGGAAGGAATGGACAAAGGGACCTGCTCTAAAACAACATCCAGTGTCAAGGAAAGGAGGAAAAGTCCCCAAACCTGTGTAAAAGCTATGCAAACAGCCAAGGACTGTTTGAACAAACCTCTCTAGGTTCATATTAGGCCAATAACCTCATTTTTTCAATTACAGTTTCTGTCACCCTTCAGGGTCATTTTCATAGGCAGAGCATACAGTGAGAAATCAGTCCTGGACTTAGGAGGATAGAAACACTCGCTCTCCCTCATTTCAGGATGGGACATCTCTGACTTGTTCCACCTCAGGTTTGTGATGAAGCAATCCAGACTAGTTTAGTCTCTGCCACCTGCTGAAGGCTCAATACTATACAGTCAGCATTTGTAGGAAGAGGTAAAAGCCTTGATTAGAACAGGAAAAGGAAGAAAGCTGGGAAAAGCAGAGTAGCTGGCAGGCCCTCAGCCTGTCAGCCCATGGTAGGCCATGCAGAACACAATGTCAGGCTGAGTGCTTGAAAGTATATATTTTTCCAAGAATATAAATTTAATAAAAACTATTAATTCTGCACACAGATCCTGCCTGCCTTATACTCTTAGACTCTCATGGCTTCAGAAATGATGTTACAAACATCTGGGAGCCACTGCTGGCAGGGACGGGTGAGTTCCAGCAATGCTGCTTCGTGCCAGGCCACCCTCTAATTTCCCAGCCAAAAATAAAAAGATGTGCTCTCTGGAAGAGTGCTCTGAAGGGAGGCTGGCCATCATGGTCACCACAATTAAAGAGCAGGCTTGCAAAAAGTATACTCGGGGATTATAAAAGAACAACCTTGCTACTTTCTGTGTCTTTGAATAAAAGATGCCAACCTTGCCTCCCTTTGCTGGAATAAGGCTGATTTAAACCACAAGACACAGATTGTTACAGAAAAATTGCCAACTTCAGGACAAAAGGACAACAAAATGTTGTTTTTAAAGAAGCAGGTAGAGCTTTGAGAGAAATGAATCAACATTTACCATTCATCTCTGACCTTTTATAGTATGTGAAAAGTCAGTCAATTAAAGAAAACAAAATCTTAAAAATCAAAAAGAACCACCCCCCCTTTTTTTTTTTTTTAATAACTAAACACCGCAGCTGGATTTACTAAAATTATAGTTGAGACCACTGGAAAATTGCTAGGATGATAAAACAGCTTGTACCATAACCACCACTTTCATTCTGCTCTGTGGTTTAAAAATGCATCTGATTTACTCTCTAGCATTTTTCTTGTCTGAAAAATGCAGCGATACAATCCTTAGTGGCCAAGACTATGGCTTAGTCATTCTAATTTGCCACAGTTGACATAACCTTCAGAAAGCTCCCACCACACTGTCTGGAGAGTGATTGGACATGCTTTGGCTTCTGCACAACCATCCCATGGAAGGAGGGCCTGAAACCTGGAGTTCTTTGGAAGTATTTTGGAAGCCAGAGACAAGAAAGGACTACAAAATGCATGCAAGGAGGAGTGTCTTAACACTGTAACAGGAAATGCAGCAAAGTGCTCAGCAGTTGTTAGACTCTGTCCGTCTTGACCAGAGTGATCTGGATGACAGACAGGCTGCTTCCCACACACATCAGCTTCTTAATTCCAGGTTCTCCTTGAGAGAGGATTCACAGGCTGATTGTTCATATAGGGAGGAAGAACAGATGCAAGAGAGCAAGACTGGGAGAAAACAGAGGTTAGGACAAGATCTTGTGTGAGAGTGTGGGAAATGGGCTGGGGATAGGAGAGGCAGAAACTCTGCCAAATTAACCCACTATAAGAAGATATTTTTAAATTGTCTTCCTCTTCTGCTCACCAATATTGCCTGGACATCCCAAGCAAATCCAGTAGACCCTGTCACTTCCCCTGTTGCTATCAGCACAAGATATAAATACACCAGTGATGTAGGAAGTGTGCCCCAATAGACCGACCAGGTTTTCTTTGCATGCGCCACCCACAAATAAAGATCCTGCATTTCTCTCGTGAGTAGGATTTTCTCCCTTCCCCAGCAATTTTTACCAATCTGTCCCAAAACTCAGCATCCCTCTCATTAACTTTTTGGCACTAATTGGTTTTTCATGGGAGAAGGTGCTAAACAGGTGGTGAAAGCAGTCAGGCAAAAGAAAAAACAAAATCAAAACAAATACTTATTTAAAAGAACCCTATGATAATGCCTGTGCTTTGGCTTTCATATCCCCAGAGTAATCACAGTAGATCTTATTGAAAGTAGAAGTTTAGATATGATACAGTCTTAAATAATCAGAGACAAAAAATTCAACAGGCTGTGTTCTCAGCTCATAAAAACACTACATTAAATGTATCATATTTACTACAGCCCTCAAGGGTGCATAGTAAAAAGGTGTATTTTTAACTGTGCAAGACCTATCCCGTCTGTTTCATTTCACTTGGGAGTCTGGATTTCACTGGATTTAAGTGACTTCCTTCTGATGTGGGCTCAGTGAAAGAGGGAGTTAGATGGAGCCTGTGCAAAAGAACAAGCCAGGTTTATTTATTTAGTACCATGTTCTCACTGCATAGTGGGATCTTGGAGTGTGCATGGGTAGACACTTTGTGGCTGGGTAAAGCTGCTCTCAGCAAGTGGACGTAGCTGATTCCAGGGGCTCCTGGCAGGTAAAATTCACGTAACACAGGAAAGGAAAGAAGCCCAGGACCCTGTGCTTGCACAGCAGTGTAGCAGCACTAACGGCCAGGGTTTAAATGCAATTTAAACACAGCATGTTTTCCTGGGCCAAAATTGTGCACAAGCGACTTGGAGAAATTTTTCACTTCATGACTGCCCCTTGAACAATACAAGAGACAGAAAAGGTAACCACAAATAACTTCTCCAAAATACTGATAGTGCCTTAAATTTCTGTCATCTCCAAACACAAAGTCCAACATTTATCAAAATATAACTCCACAGATCCTTTTCTAGCATAAAAATCAGTAAAGTAAAATTTTTCCTGAGTAAACTTTTCCCAACTATTTATCACCAGTATCTTCATTTCCAAGTGCAGGCAGAACCTGTGGTTATGTTGCACATTTTGTGGCTAACCCTGGTAAATGCTGCTGTTCTAATAGCAGGTTCCATAAACAGCACTCACAATTCCGAAATACTTCTCCCAAATATTTTTCTAACAGCATCTTTTTTATCCTGAAGTGCACAGGTGACTGCAACAACACTTTGCTTCTATATCCATGATGTAAGTACTGGTCAAGGGCTGAGAGAAGAAGTGCAGGGGATGCTTTCACTGTCAGGTAACCAGCCTTGCCAGGGAAGGGCTCCTCTGCCATGCTCAGATTTTTTCCCAGGATTTTGAAAACTCTCAGAGTATAAAAGTTGAAACATGAAAATATCATACTATTTTATTTTTAAAAACCAAAACAGAGTTGTTGCTTTCTAGTCTAGAAGTGCATAAGGCTGGCAGATGTGAGCCCATAAGATATAATAGCAGTACTACCTGCAGTCTGTTATTGCAGTCTAAAGACTGTATTATCATGACAATATCAAGGCAGCACATTTGGTCAGACTCAAAGTCTTAATGCTATCCTTTCCTGATTTTTGAGTGCATAACAACACATTGAAATTTTCTTAATGCAGAATTTTTAGCTAGAATCTTTTTAATCCATAGTATTCTGAGAATGTAAAGTCATTCAAGCATAAAATTGATAATATTTTAGATTCTATGAATTCAGGAATATTTAGGCTTAGAGAGGGAAAAGAAATACTAGCTCCTCACTTTTTCTCTTCCCTCATGTACTCCTGAAAATAATTTATTAGCAGCACATATAAGAATAGACATTTATAATAGAAAAAACTCAGCCTTGATAAAAGATAAGTGTAGCACAAGAAGAAACATTCAGTTAGTCCCAAAGGAACTGAGTAGTTTCCTCTACAATAAAGATTTGTCAGGGGAAAGCCTAGCTCTAATTTCTCTGTTGTGGTTCATATTCAGTTTCATTTCTGTGAGCCAGGTGGTACATAAAGATGTGAAAATCAGATTTTTCAGATAAGCTGCAAAACAATAGAAATTAGGGCTCTGGCAGATGGATTATCACAAATGCAGGAAAAAGACCAAGAAAAAAGATTCAGAACTAAAGTGCTGATTATTTTTGAGAAATGCCAGAGTAATATTGGTATGCAACTAACCTCTGGAGCTCAGGAGTTCATCTGTACTGTGGGATCAATCAGCTCTAGTACAATGAAAAACAAACTGTGGAAGGCATCCAAGGAAGGCCGCAGTTGCTACAGAGTTTGCTTTGACCAGATTTCATTGTCTTTATGCAGCTTCTATGAAAATTTGACTGTGACATCAAATCCATGCCAACATTTAATCTGTGTGAATTGATTGCATCCTAAAGCTTAAGTAAACAGGTGCAATGCCACCATTTCTCAGAGACTTCAGTTTTGTAGCTCCACTTTTGCAGAGCAGGTTTAGCAAAACTGCTAAGAGGAAGTGTAATCAAAATGCAGTTCTTCACGGTCCTTACACAAACACACACCTATCACAATTATATATGCATATATAAACATATACACAACTTTATTTCTGAGTCTGACATAAGCTAAGAGCACTGCAGTTTCTGAAACAAGTCAGTACCCCGCCATCCATAAATAGCAATGACCACACCAAACTGCCTGGAAAAGCTTCCAGATCAGCAAACCTTCTCCTACCCTCAGTTTTTTGGTCATTGTTGGATTGCCGGGATCTAAGCACTGGTTCTGTTTCACCAACTAAAATTTCTGCTGCTCAGGCTACATATTGCTGAAGACTGAAAATTAAAAAGAAAATGTCTCCTAGTTTTTGTTAACTGTGACAACATTTCAGTAACATAGTAGCCAAAAATAAATGAATTTGACACATATCTCACTTTCATAATTTCCATTTGTATTTTTGATATTCCTAGTTTAATGGGTGTTAGACTTAGAGTGGTCTGGAAGATTTTGAGGAAGTAAATTCTCCTGTGACCCACACAGTAAATGCCACTGTATATAATTTTTCTCTTTTTTTAACACATTATGTTCATCTTTAACATACAAATAACAAGACTTAAAGACTACTTACCACTTTGTGAAAGCACACAAAACTGATCACTGTTTTTAAATCATTATGTGGCTTTGTATTTTTCTTAAAATGCATCTTCATTGAGTAATAATATCTGCCTTGCAAACTTAAATTATTTTAGTGCTAATATTTAATGCATTTTATATAAAAAATCGTTGTAACTACAGTCTCATGTGGTTTCTGTAAAAGTCAATGACCTTAAGGAAAGGGATTAGTAGACTAAGTTTTGCACTGATTTTTTTTTTTTTTTAATTACACTGTTAAACTTTTTTTTTCCTGAGGACACATATAGTTCACTCAACTTCCCTTAGTTTATATCCATACATGTCCTCACATTTGCTCTGTTGCATAAATAATGAAATATATTTGTGTGCCCCAAAGCCCACAAAGATAAGAAATTATTTTTGATTGATTCTTGAACTTAGAGTATTGGCTAGAGTGATGCAATACTTGATTACCTTTTTGTATATCAGATGTTAAAAATTAATTGAAAGATACAGAACAAGTTATGCAATAGTGAATGAAGTTTCTTCACCTTTTTCCTAATTAACTAGCAGCTTCTAAAATGAAGCATAAAATTCTACATGAGCCATGTCTTAGCTCAAAATTAATTTTTTAATGTTTTTTTTAATTTTAAATTTCAGTATCTTTAGACTCTGTTCCTAGTCATTCAAAGGAGACTTTCCATTAGACCCAGTTCTGTTTCAAAATTTTAAACCACAGTAGCACAGGTAAAAGGAAATAGTTTGGTGACTGAATTTGTGTATAAAACAGATTCATTCATTATTCCTTTTAATTGGAGATGAAAGTACTCTGCATTATAGGAATCAAATCTTGAAATCTCTGCACTCAGGAATTCATCTAGGAGCCTTCCTTTCTTAATCCCTTAGTACACTGAAAAGAAAGAGAGAGGGGAAGTGAAATAACAAGTCTGAAAATAGAATATAATGGAAAAAATACCCTTATGATAAAGGAAGCATAAAAAAAAGGAGAACACTACTGGTCAGGGATATTTTTCACTGCAGGGACATAAAACCCCCTACCTGAAAGAGATAAGAGCGTGAAGGGAGGTTGATGTTGACAAGGAAAAGGCAGTAACATTGTATCACATATTTTGTCCTTCCTGAAACAGTGCTTTGAAGAGGGGTTTTCTGAGAAGGCATTGGTTGGCCACGGACTTCACTCAAGCTTTCCAGTTTCTGCAAGAGCACTGGGAAATCTTTCCCAATAAATACCTAACCATGATTTACATAAAATTGCTTAAGGCAGAATTTACTGTTTTCAGAGAAAATTGATACAAAATACACTGTAAAATAACTGCTTGACACGAGCCACCAATCTGACTTTCACTCAACAATAACAACAAAAAAATCATGACAGCTAATCCTGCCTTCCCAAAGATGCTCAACAGCTCCATAGTAGCTCCTCGCGTGCTTGCAGTGCTCCCCAGGTAGAGTAGAACTCAGTGGTTTTGTCTACAACGTAGAGGTAAGAGATGAGAACAATATCTAGTCACACCTTAAGTCTCCATGAAATCAGGGAAGCCCACATTCCTGATTTCTGTTTTGAAGCATCAGCCCAGTGCTGCTATTAAGAAAGGTGCAGGATTGTGTTACCAGCATATAATTCCCATGACTCAAGCACTGTCTGTCCAGTAACCAGGCATGGACAAAGTGGTAACCAACAGGACAGCAGAACTCTGTTGTTTTTGCATGTTTGTTTGCATTTGAAACAGTTCAGGAAGAATAAAAAAATCATATTTTTGGCAGGTCTAAATGAAAGTTTTCCAGGTGCTGAATGAAAAAAGTAGAATGCCATCTTGTTATATCTTTGTGTTTAATGAAATTGGACAAAATATTATTCTAAATATTGTACTGTGATTTGACAGCAAGTGTAAAGGAAGTGGAAGGGTTTTGATTTCAAACAATAGAATTTAAGCAAGCTCAAGCTTAAATGCCTTGCTGTTAATATTTGAAACTAGTCAACCCAAAGTAATTTTAAATTTAGCAGATGGAACTCTTTATTTAATGGCAAAACCCAACATGATTAACCTTGGATTTGAATGCTGTTTAACTCCAAAGAGTTCAAAATGCTGAAGTCAAATATTGTAACCATAGCTAATCTCAAAACAAATGAGAACACTGCAGCATGGTTCAAACCAAAGGAGGGAAGCTGAATGTTAAACAACATCTGGGAGCAGAACAGTCATTTAAAAAAGCAGTTTTGCTAAAGGAGACTAGCTAGGCCAGATAAACAAATACATTCTTCTGGAACAGAATAACTGAGTTCTACACAGTACCTGATGTGTCAGATATTGTAACTGAGGGGCAAGAGGCAAAATCCCCTTCAGAGCTGTGATCTACAGTCAAATACAAATGTTGAAATGAGAATTAATATTTCTTTCAAGCTCTTGAAGTCATCTTAGTGAATCATGGGCTACATAAAACTGCAGTACCCTATCTAAAATTGTCTAAAAGCAGAAAAAAGGCTTGTCAGCTACACAGCCTGGACAGAAATAGATGTGTTTCCTTTTTTTCCTGATGGAAAAACTTATTACTACAAAACACCAACAAGCTTTACTGAAACAGAAATACTGCTCAGGAAACCATTATTTTACAGTCAATTATCTAAATTTTTCATTTAAAATTGCAGGTAAACCAAACTCATAACTGCTGAGCAGGAGAGCAGGCAGACTTAGACAAATATGTATGTGCCATAATTCTTTCTGAATTTCTCAAGCAAAGTCTGATCTATTATTTGAGGTCCAAGGACTTATTATTCATTTGGAAAGTATCAGGTAAATATCAATTCCAAGGAATCAACAAAATTAATTCCAGAATAGGAAGCAAATTAAAAAGACCAAAAAAGATCAAGGCCCTCAAATCACAATATTTTAGATAAAAAGAAAAATACATGTATTCATATTACTACCTTGCCATTCAGGGAGAGAAGAGCATTATTATTGAGATGGTGTATGCTGTTGTTATAACTGTCATTGGCAGAAACATTCAGGCTGTGCCATTTAATTTTGGGGTATTTTTACAGTGCCAGATGGAATGTTGATGTCACTGTCTAGTTATTTTCTTCTCTCATATCTTGACAGCATCTTTAGATGTCATGAATGTTAAAAGTATTGTTATCAGGGGGAAATGGGATTGAATACAACAAATTTCTTGTCCTCCCACCTCCAAGAAAGAAGTTTCTATGGAAGGAAAAGTAGGGGGGTGATACATAATGAGACAGAAAGCAAGGGAAAATAAAACAGAGGAAAGATAAGCAGGGGACAAGAGATGGAAGAAAACAGGGATTGACAAACAAAAGTAGTTTCATCAGACAGCTGTCAGAATTTAATACAATACTGATTGTGAAGCTCCACTAGAGATTAGATCCTGAAACATTTGACAATCCTGTTTCCAGAGCCACTGAAAACTCAGAGCTTCACCTGCTCTAGGCACAGTGCTCCTCCTCACCACAAAGCACTCCCCATGTGTTGCTCCAAAATCCCTACTGGATGCTGGACAAAAATACAGTGAATTTCTTAAGTAGAATAGTTGGGAAAATCACATCCATTCCTTCAAAAGGATATCGAGTTTTGAAAGATTTCTTCCCTCTAGGAGGGGCCAAAGACTTAGAAATGTAGTTTTTTCCTCCTTTATTGACAGGGAATTCTAGGAATAAAGGGACTTTTTTGGAAGAATGATAATTAATTTTGTCTTCCTGCTGTCTACTTGAAAGGATCTTGGGAATTTCACAGGAATAAAACTGACCTGAACACAGCCTAAGCAGACAGAGAGTAGCCAAGCTCCCAGATATTTTTGCCTCCCTTGGCTGGCTGCTTCAATGGCAGTGAGACTGAAGGGTACTCAGCATCTTCATCTCCCTGTAAGATATTCACAGGAAAAGAGCTGCTCGGTTTAATTTTCTCTCTTCAGGCAAAGTTTTCCTGAGAGGAAAATATTTTCTTTCCTGTAAAACCATAATTTTTGCATGGAAAAATAGGTTATTTCACCCAAAAAAGGCATTTCATTTCAGAGAATTTGCATGACAGAAGAGACCCATATGATTTTATCATCTGATAAAATTGATTTCACAGTAAATTATTTTAAAATATTTGCTGGGAACGGATTATTAGCTCTTGAGAAATCACTCCACTGCTTCTCTATTTAGATCTTCAGACTTTATATTTGTAATAAATCTAACTTCTTCCAAAGGAATAACTCTTAAAAATAAGTTTCCTCTGTGACTTTTGAAGTTACTGTTCTTTCCCCTCTCTAATGCTTCTTCCAATACCCTGGTATACTGGGATATTCAAGAAATCCTCAAGGTCATATGGTGAAATGCTGTCAGTGTCTTAACATGCAGAGATGTTTAGACTGTCCCTTGTGATTCCTGGGAAAGGTTCAAGTCATCAGCTGGCAGATTCAGTTACTGAGCACACAGAGTCAGTGAAATCTCACATCTTGAGCATGACACAAGAACTGGTAAGGACAAAGTAATTTAAGATTAGATGGGACCTCCACTCTTCAGAGGTTCACACGGTACAAGAGGCAGCATAACCATATAAACCCCTTGTGCCCTCTTCACATCATGTGGTGAATCAAGTTCAAGATCCTTTTAACTTTAATAACTCTGCCTGCTTGCTCCATCTTACCAAATTGATCCTTTAATCTCCATGTGCCAAACGAAGGCTTTGTTCTCACACAGTGCATCCCTCCCCAAAACCTGGCTGGAACCTCAGGGGCCCAGACTATTTTTTAGACTCCCTGGTATTTACTGTAGTGATTTGCCCAGCACATTCAAGAGCTACAAGGTGATAACCATTAACACCTAAAACAAGCTTTGTGTCAGTTTTGGTTTGGGCCATTATTATTCCTTCATTCTCTTGGATCTGTTCTTGGAAAGGAAAAAAGACAAACAGAAGAAGCACAGTGCTGCCTTGTAAGAGTTCTGGCAGAGAGACATGAGTTAAAGTCCTGGTAATTAGAAAATCTCAGACCTATAATGATCCTCAAGCTACTTAAAAGACTTAACTAACAATGCCTTTAAATATCAGCTTCATACAAACCATGAGTGGAGTCACAGATCTCTGTATAAATGTGTATCTGGAAAATTTGAACAACTCTTGCATGGTACACTTTGAAGCTGAAATGTGCTTTGTGGAGCAAACTTCATCCTCTAAGGTAAGGGGCATTGCAGACCCAGATGAGGTGCTGCAGACAGGACCAATTCAGCCTGTTCAAGCCAAAAAAAAAATTGCTCACACAGTATGTTCAGAATGACTTAAAATAGTCACACAATAAATGGGGTGACCATGGATGTAGATCATTGCAATGTGATGCCAAGTGACTGCTGCTAGATCTGGGACAATTTATGACCCACTCAACCTGTCTCAGACCCAGAGGCCTGTAAACTCCCTGTAGTGCTGGTTTCTGCACAGCTCAGAGCTGCACGACTTTTTACAACAGCAGAGTGGGTGACAAGCATTTGCTCATGTTTACAGGAGGACCTGCACCCCTATCCTTGCTCACATACACCTGGGGTAAACATACAGCACCCAACCCGGTATTCAAAGAAAGAGTCTTCCAGACTTAAGAACCAACGGATGTGTAAAGTGTAAGTAAAACCAGTCAACAGTATTATGCTTACTTATAGGCTTCACTCCTTGGAAACTTCAATTGTACTTTTGTTATTTCCATTTTTTTGCTTGCCTTCAAAGACTTTTTTTTTGGAGATATTGTATGTACCTTTCTTTTTAATTATAGTTTTAAGGTACCTGTTAACCTAAAATTTGCACAGTGTGGAGCTGAAGGGCTGCATTGCTTGGGCCCAGTATAACCTTGTAATTTTCTCCTTATTCTCAGCTTTCTAAGCTCTAAGGCTCCAGATTGTTTGATTCCTGTTTGGATTTTTAGCCCATCCTGAGCTTGACACAGTTGCTAAGATACATATCAGTCTGCAGCGTGTTGATACAATATTATTTAAACACTTTAAAGGGCAGCCTAACAGTTCTCTGTAAACACAAAACTCCACCGTAAACTGCTCTCTGCAGAAGTGAGCAGCCTGACATAAAAATTAAATCCAGGGTGCCTGACATAAAAATTAAATCCAGGGTGTTTCAGAGATTACCGTGGAAGCCCTCATGAGCATCTGCCCACTACCAGCAAAGCACGCCACAATATTCTGGCCACCCTGGTCCAATTTCAATGTACACACAAGTCCTCTGGCTCCACGCCTTCAGCAGCCACCCTGCCTCAGCTCCCTGTTGTGTCAGGCTCCTCTGCGGCTGTTGCTGTCACAAGTGTGCAGGGAGTTTGATGTTTGCAGCCCAGGCCCTCACTAACCTGCCCCAAATCAGTCTGACCAGGAGCCCTGATCATGACCAAAGGCCTTGCTGCACTGCCTGATGTTAAAATTAAAAAATTAAAAAAAAAAAAAAAAAAAAGA
>VXAC01006091.1:124853-267223 GCA_013399225.1 Rhipidura dahli
AAAAAAAAAAAAAAAAAAATTTAAAGCTCACCCCTTTACAAAGAAGGGCCAGAAGAAAAAACACAAGGAGATAATACAGGCCAAACTCACTAGGCCTCTCGTGTAAACGACGTTTGTATTCCACAGTATTTTGTTAGCTTGGCCAACAACTGTCAGGAAAAAGGTTTAAAGACTTGCTGAGATGATGCTAAGAAGCCTTCCCTGCTCTTGAATGATCTCTTTCACAGAGCTAAGGCGTGACGGCGACGTTTTCTCGGGGTGTTTGGGGCTCGGCCTGCGAGCGGCGTGTGCCGGGGCGGCAGCCGGGCCGCGGCTCTGTGAGGGGAGCGGCGGCGGGCGCCCGGCCCGCGCGGGTGGAGCACAGCACCGCCTCACGCCACAGCCCGTCCTCTGCTGAGCCGCGCCCGGCACCGGCACGGCCGCTTCCAGCCCCCCGGGAGGAACACCTCATGCAAAGTATCCCTGTCTGGAACCCGAGATCCAGGGGTTGTGTCTCATGCTGTGTGTTAACAGCATTGCCCCTGTGCAGTCATCCCCTGCACCATGTTTGCTTTGGCGATAATGGACCAGGTTTTCAAAATCAGATAAAAATTTCCCAAAACTCTGTATTGTTTTCAGAGTAAAAATATCTGTATCCACAACACACCTTGACTCCACAGTTCTGCAGACTTGAGGACAGTTTCATGAGGACCATGCATCAATATGGGTGATGCAGCAGCTAAAAACACCTGAAAATTCTTTCCCATTTACTTAGTTAATTCCTACGGGGTTTATTTTTTTACTAATTATTCTGAATATCCTTGTGTCAGCCTCAAATCCTAACAATATCTTTGGCTGCTTTCCTGGTTTTAACTCCATTAATTACAGCAGGGGTAAATGTTTCTTTTCTCCCTTCTAGTTTCACTTCCTCCACTAAAGCATATTCAGTCTCTTCATAATTTTACATTTTTTGGATCAGGCTACAAACTTTTCAGTGTCATGTCTTCTCTCTTCTATGGTTACTCAAATAGCTGCATCAGCTTTTCTTCTACCTGATTTTGTTCTTTTCTAAATATTCCTGGTAACCACTTCAACTATTGTTTCCAGTGATGTGATGAGTTAAAGCAGAGCAGGCTGGGGTGCAGGGAACTAAAGATTCAGATCACCAGCCAAGTGCAGAGCAACAAGGCTTTCTCTTGCAGGAAAAGACTTTCTGTCTCAGAGAACAGGCCACGACACACAGTATTTTTTTTCTGCCTCTGTTTTTAGTCACATCATTTTGTGTGGTCACAGAGACAACAACTCACGAATCTGAGGGCTTGTTTTAGGGTCTTCTTGAGATTCATGTTGTCCTTTGACACTATGCCCACAGCCAGCTCTTCTGTCCTGGTGTTTATGTGTCAGTGTGTCACGCTCTGCTGCTTTGAATTCCTATCGGATTTTTTTGTTTTGTGGATCATGTAATCATTTTGCAACTTGTTTCCAAAAGAAACAAGGCTTCTAGTCTTTCCTATTCCAAGGTCCTAAACTTGAACAACAGCACCAAAAATGGTGATTTTTTCTTGAGTTTTTTATTAGTATGCAAAACCTTCTTAATGCAAAAATCCATTTCAAATTAGAAAAAAAACCATTCCACTTGGAAAATTATTCTTAGGACACACCAGCATTCAAAAATTGCTTCATAATTTTAAAAGAAACTCGAATTTTAACTTCTTTTGATATTAGAATAAAAGTCTCTAGAAAAAAGGTTTCCAATTCAAATTTTCTGATCAACTGTACTTCCTACTTTTTGCATTTACCTTCCTGATATGTCCTGTCATTTATAATATACAAAGAAGGTTGTTCCTCTTTCTCCTGTGAAAAGGGAAAGCAATCCAATTAATATTTTCCCAAAAGCAAGGCCTGAGTGTGGCAGTAATATGAGACCACAGTTTGCCATGCTACTGCTAATCCTGCCAGACCAGACAGATGTGAACATCCTTCCCTGCACAGCCACCAGTGAGTACCAGCCTGAAAGTCACTTCCAAGCACATGGTGAGTGCTCTGGGATGTCAGAGGTCCAAGAGATGGAGTCAATTCCCTACACTCTACACACTCAGTAGAAGAGGACAGAACAGAAATTATTCTCTAGTCCTACTCTAATCCCATGAAATTGTGGAAACTCAGTGAACTGAAGGCTTGTGAAGACACAAGATATTCCAGTTAGCACATTCTAGGATCTGTGTCACACTAGTTCACATTTGTGAGTAAATATTTTCACCAATTTTACAAGAAAAATAAACCAAAGCATTGTTTCCAGATAGAATCCTGGGACTGACTGTTTAAAGATCCAGGCTCAGATGAATACTGCTCTAAACATACCTTTTTCGTTCTAAATTCAGAACTGCTAAGTGTCCCCACATGTTCTTAGGCCACAGTGACAGTCTCTGGTTAGGACTTATGAGGAGGGCTATAATGTAAGAAAAATCAATATTGTTATTCTAAAATGTTCAGCCATGAAAGAACAATCAACGCTTGAAAAAAACAGGAACAATTGATTTCAATGAGCAGTTCATATTGGGTAACAAGGCAGCACAGAGATAAATAAAGATTGAACTGATAGGAAAGAATATTTAAAGCATTAATTAGATACTCTAGAGCTTAATGCCCCTCAGAAGGGTTTTGAAAAGAAGATACTCTCTTAAAGTTTCACATTCCATTGCAGAATTACATCCATCAAATAGCACTTGACAACTGTGACACTGAGAACTATTTTCTTTTAAAACAATAATAATTTGTTAAGCTAAAGCATATACTGCTGTTTGAATTCTGTGGGAGCATGTAATGTCATTTCTGGAACTCTAGAGGAAAGCTACTCACATGTCTAAGTAAATAAGTGCCTAAATCGATGGCAAAGTGAATGGCATCTCCCAATTAGGATTCCAAGCTGGGGCTCTCATAACATGGTATGAGACTTTGTTAATGTGAAGGCCCTGAATGCCAAAAAGACACATGACCCTGTTTTCTTGTTGTTCTATGGGAGCACTTGGAATCAGGCACCCATTTTGGTATCATGAATAGATGTGTGATACACCCATTCCTTGTCATGGAAAACTAATTTATCCCTTACTCAAAGGTTTATGGGAGAGTGTCAGGAGAATAAAAACAAATGACAAGACTTACACCCCCAAAACACAACGCAAAAGACCCAGAGCAAACTAGCTAATAACAGAAATGTGGAGAGAATCTGTAAGGTGCACATTGTAGAAAATGGGACTAAATTTAAAAATGGAGAGAAGAAGTAAGGGATTACTGGAGGCTGAGGTCTCCAGCATTTTAAAATGTTCTCTGAAATAGTGGCATAAGTTGACACTGATCCATCATTAAGGCTTTGATTTACCTTTGACAGTATCAGACATCCACTAACAGTCTACCCAAAGATAAATTAAAGGTACATAAAATATTTTTGAACCAGAGTAAAACTAAAAGTGTATTTGTCTATGCTAGAACAGCAGTAAATGTACCATTAATTATTCTTCTTGGCTGTATTATCTAGGTCTCTTCAGACATGATAAAGTTTGAAGGACACTTTAAACACGAGCAAGAATGCGAAGTCAGCATTTTGTCCAATTTCCTATTAATTTGTCATGGAAACAGTATAAAACTTGCCTAAAACATATCTTGAACTAGCAGAATATGTACATTAAGTGTTATATTTCACCACACCAAGACACTAAACAATCTTTCCCTTCCTTAAACCCACTAACCTCACTTGACAGAGCACTCATTTATCTTGTGGCTCTACCAAGAAAGAAAAACCTGAGTAAAAACGACTACATATTCATTCTTTCTCAGGGAAAGAAGGACAGAAAGGTGATTTATATGTTGTAGAACCCTGTTAATATAAGCAATAGTAGCTCTGTGGAAATTAAATAGGCAGTAAGAAAGCCTTCTTATGGAAGTAAAGAAAGCATGAACTCAAATCTGCTTTTCTATTGGATTAAAACTTGTCAGAATCTGACATTTCTTTTTGTACCAAATTTCAAAATATTATTTGTGCTTGAATTCCTGAAAGAGATGGAAAATAAAGGAATATGAAACCTTTGGCAAAAATAAAAATAAGAATCTAACATGTTACTTAGTTAATTTCAAACCCTGCTATTATGATGGGCTTTCAGCATTTCTCTCAGTCATAGATTCAGAGTATTAATTCAGACAGTGTACTGGAGATTTGTACTTCTGTCTGTGTCTCCAAAAATGGACATATGTGATGAAACAGAGGGGGGCTTCCCAGGATAAAAGAAACAGCAGCAAAAGTACAAGGAAAAACACATGATAACTGGTCAAATTCACAGTTGCTGTCAGCCCACAGCAGTGAATCCCTGGCACAAATGCTGACAAGATCATTCCAGCACTGACTGTGGTGACTGCAGCGCCTGTTTGCAAGGGCTCACAGCAATGCCCTGCTCACAGCTGAAGGCACACCCACACCCACAGGGGCGTGCAGTGCCAGGGCTGCCCGGAGCTGCTGCTCAGGTGAGATGCCTGGCTGGGCTTTCCCTCAAAGGTCACCACCTTTCTGTAGTGCTGCAAAGTGCACTGCAAGGGCTACTGAGTGCCTGAGGTGAGCTTAAGTGACCCTGTCAGGTGCTGATGTTCATTCCTTTGACCCTGTGCGCAATGCTGCAGGTTTTCCCCTGCTGACTGCTGCTGCACAAGGAGTAGAAGTCTGGTTTTTGTTGAGGCTGATGGCATTGCCTGCAACCTTGAATACCCTGAAAAGCTGGATCCCAGTTAGTTTTGAAATTTGCCCTCTTATTTGGAGGTACCACCAAATTAGATACCTTTTAGGAAGCTAGGCCAGTTGTTCTGTCACGATGGCCAGGGACAGGGATGGCCAAAGCATGGGAGGGAAGTCTTACCCAGAGTGAGTGTGGAAATTGTAAGCAACACAGTTCAGAGGATGAACACTCTCAGGTAGTGCCTAGTCAGTCAAACACATGGCACAGGGAATAACTCATCCTGTCAGCTTATTCCATCTACAGCATGTGCCACCACATCCCACACACAGGGTGAGAGCCTGGAAAAAAAAGCGTGGGCTTCTTGGATGGGCCACATAGCTCAGCAGAAACTGTGACAAATTTCTCAAACGGGCCTTAAAGCCAGGCAGAAAGTTACTGTCTTTGCCTGCTTGGCCAAGGACATCTCAGCTCCTTTAAACTAGAAAAATAAACACACTAGCCATTCAGTTGTTGTGTTTACAAGAGCAGTAAAAAAACCCCAAAACCTGAAGAACTTGGGAAAGAAAAGAGCTCTTTGGTAGGAGCTGAATTCCACAGGAGTTAATTTGAATTTCCACATCCAGCTGGAGCCTGGGGAAAGCTGATTTTCCAGTGCCCTGCACCTTGTAGAATCATTTACACTTCTCAAATGGATGTAAAACCACGATACAGACACTAACAGCACCATTTAACACCCACTTTGCAGAGGTGTTAATGTCCAAAGAAAGTATAAGGTCACGGAGAGCAGGAGCAAAGACATTCAATCGGGAGTGCCTGCTGAGGAAGTGCAGGCTCCTCTCTCTCCTCCGGGCACCGACAGCCGGGGCACTTTCCCTGCTTCCTGAGCACGGCACGCTGCTATGGTCACCGCGAACCTGTCGAGGGAGGTTCCTCCTGGCGGGTGGCACTTGTGCTGGGGTAAGGGACCCTGCCTGGCTCGCTGCAGGGTCACTGGCACTGGCCCCGCTGCCTCAGGGACACCCTTGTGCTGGAGACTGGAGCTCAGTGTTTCCCACCACATTCCCAACCGTTCCTCTTTCCCCAGCCCTCTGTGAAAATTGTGTATAAAACACGAACAGCATTGATAAATCCTACCTTCTAAAAGAAAA
Organism: Rhipidura dahli; assembly: GCA_013399225.1. NCBI lineage: Eukaryota > Metazoa > Chordata > Aves > Passeriformes > Rhipiduridae > Rhipidura > Rhipidura dahli. The sequence continues at coordinate 130,702 of VXAC01006091.1, forward strand.
TCTATGGTGGTTCTTCCTCCTGCTCTCCTCGTATGTTTTCATGAAGGTTAGAGAGCAGAGCCAGCTGAGAACAGGGGAGGTAGAGAAAAACATTCACGGGGGAAAAAAAAAAAAAAAAAAGATGATGGGAAGCCTCGTACCTGCAAATATAGTTCCCAAAGCACATCATGAAAGAAAGGATTGAGACAGCAAGAGAGGAGACAAAAGAAGATGAAAATATAACACAGCTGGGGAGAACACTGAAACCACCATCCACCCCAGTGCCAAAAATCTCAATTAAAAGGTGACAGGTGTGTAACCTTGTTTTAAAGGAGAAGAAAAAGCACCATAAAAGAGATGCTGGTAGGTTTAGAAAATAAATGCCAAATGTGTTCAGCCTTGCCTTTGAGCAGTGTTTCTTTTCAGTTGTCTTTTGTTTTTGTAAATTTTATTTAGTTTCCTGCAGTTCCCTTGCCAGCTCTGTGAGTGCTGGCCATAGATCTGAGAGGTGTTGGCCCATCTTCCCTCTAAGGGCTGCTCAACTTCCCCGCTGTGCTCAGGGCAGGTTACTTGTTCCCAAGCAAGACAGGCCTCTCTGTGCTTTAATTGCTTCTCAGCCACTCTGGCACCAGCTGAGGTCACTCCGAGTGACTGTGGCAGAGAAACGGCAGCAACTCCAGCCAGTGGGTATTGTGATGGCTTTCAAAATGCAAAAGGAGCAGACACCCAAGACAGAGCACTGCAGGCACCTTTCCATTTCTAAATAAACTTAGAGCAAATACAAGTGTAAAACTCAACTGTTGCTTTTTATGGTCTTGTCTCCTTTTAATTTAAACCTCTTCTGTTTAAGAAACAATGGTATATAAAAAGTGTTTCTGCAGTGGCAAAGAAGGAGAATACACATATTTCAAATAGGCAAAAGTCTGAATTTGCCCCATATTGATGCTTCTTGATGCATTTGGCAATCCTTCCATTTCATTCCTTCTCTGTTCAGGTGCCGCTGTGTCCAGCAGTGGTCAGGCATGTCATGTGGAGTAAGGTGAATGTTGGAAGTCACCATGGCAAGCCTTTAGAAATGAGCTAGGACACAGGACTTTGTGAACTGTACCACCAAAGAGCACAGACATCATTCTGACAAGCTGATGGAATCTCTCTTTCTCTTTTAGGGCTGGAAAAAACACTGTAAAACAGTGTTCTGTTAATTTCTAGTCATCCTTAGTGGGTCTTCATATGAAACATAGAGCCTGTGATTAAAAGGCTGGACTTTGCTTTAGAGGATGAGTCACTCTGAACATCCATGGCAGGCTGGCGAGAGGAAGAGGAGCAGGAAGAGGTAGCAAAACTCTTCATCCTATATATGGGTCCTGTCAGTGGGGTTGGTGCTGTGCAGAGAGGCTGTGCCTTGGGGAAAGCAGGTGACTCCTGGAGCAGGGAAGCACTTGGAAAGCACTTTCTGGATCATTCACAATCTGTCCCAGAAGCACTTCCTGCTGAAGGCAACCAGAAGTTTCCCCCTCCAGTGCGTTTCTGTACAAACATGGATAAGACTTTTTGGCATATTAGAGGCATCTTTTTTTCCATGAAGAGAGAGAAATATGGTCTCAGTGCCCCAGCAAGAACAGAACTGTTTCTTACTGTGCTCTTTAGTAACTACTTGTTTACTTGTGCTTGAAAACCTTTTCAAGTTACAAAATGCCTTCTTAAAAATATTTATATGTCTTAAAAAAGTTGTGGAATTCCTCTGCAAGAGCTGGGTTTTACATCCTAATGGGACTACAGCTTTTGTCTGGAAACAGGAAGATTATGCTTACTTTTAAGCAGATTTTCTAGAGCTTTATGGTGAGTGTGATAGGCCCCTCTCTCATTTGGGGATATTCTGCAAATGGAGATCTTTGAAGGGGTTGTCTTTGAAGTGAGCATCTGCCATCCCAAACTGTGAAAGGTGCTTAGACAAAAATTTAGCTGCTCTTCAGAGGAATCTTATCCTAAGGATTTACTTGAGGATGGCACTTAATGGCATTAGATGCAACCAGGCATGACTTGCAAATACTAACCTATTAAAGCAATTAATTCATTTCCTCCAACAAATGGTGGGATTTAAAATGTGCCTAGGGAATGCTATGAATATACATCTATGACTTGACTTTTCTTCCCAGGAATCTCTGGCTAATCCCTAGTGAATAACCTGTCTCTAAACTTAAACCATCAAATGAAAATGAACTGCCAAATGTTTTAAACTATTGCTTTTTATTATAATTACACAGGAGCACAAATAAATAAGCACTAAATTATTTTAAAATATTGTCAATGCACTAAAGAAAGCAGAATTGATCTTCAAACAGCATCTTATTACTTCAGAAGTATCAAAGTACATTTAATTACATCTTACCTAAAAAAATCAAGTACAAAAATGAAAAGAAAATGAATATGTATTTATACTGTGTATATAGAAACGGCTAATAATATATGATTACAGTTAGCCTCTAGCTACTCCTTAGTCCTACACAATCTCAGGCACATACCTGACAATTTCTAATGAAATATAAAAAAAGCAACATGACATTCAGTTTCAAGATATTGGTAAATGTATTACATCGGAATGAACACAGAATGATTTCATTTTATTTAAAAACCCTGTCATTTAAAAACATAGTGCCATTGTCCACTTAAAAATAAACAACCCAAACCAAAAAACCCCATACTATTTTATACCATTTGCTTTAATTTGTCAAAAGGAGCGATAAAGTAGACATACATTGGCTAATATACGTAAACACATTTTTAGTGCAAGAATAACAAGACCTGTGACTTTACTGTGCTTTCTTGAAATCACAGTGCACCTTACACAAATTGCTACACTATAATGTTTAACTTCAGGAGTTTAAAGCAAAATAAGTGCATACCAAACAATTTCATATATACAGTCTCCATAAGTGTGTGTATATATGTGATCTGTATGTATATCCAGATTGCATATTTATACAGACTACAGCTTTAATTACCGTGTATAACTAAGCACTGTCATTCACCCTGTGACACAGAAGCTGCTGAGACAAGAAGTGATGTAGGAATGTTTGACAGCATTGTGATGGCAGCTCTCGGTAGGACAACATGCCTTTTACTCGAGCAATGGGGTGGGCCAGCAGTCATGGGACAGGGCAGTGGCTGTGTCCAGTTCTGCCTCTGTCCCTGACTTTTGGAAACTACTCCAGCTGAGCCTCACGTCCCTCCTCAGTAAAACGGCTCTCGCAAGCATGAGGTTTACTTCACATTTCTAAAGTGCTTTGAAGGTAAGTGCTAAGTTATATTTTACTTTTTCATGTTGTCGCACTTTAAAACAAAAAGCCATTGTTTCCATGGGATACAATGGAGGTCTGGAAGCACCTGGGCAGTTATTTAGGAAGGACAACATAAACAGTGTTGAATAATAAAAGCAAAACAAGGAGTTTGCAGTGGGCTAAGTGTACAAGCAAGTCTGCTTAGGACAAGAATGCTTAAATTCCCTGATCATTATTCCTATTAAGTCTCGATATGGAAAGGACACGATATGAACAAACACTACCAAAGACAGAACTGTTCACACTGACACTGCCTTCCCCCAGTGGGTGTGCCCAGGGTCTGCACTACCAGTGATGCTCTGGCAGTGCGGCTTTAAAGGAACTGCTCCAGGAGGAGACAAGTGAGGACAAGGACCGGCAGAACTGACGGAACGCCAGCTTGCGTTTTGTCACCAGTGAGTTTGTGCAGTTGGGGAAAAGGGCTGAGCAAAGTATTTCTCACACGGATATGGAAAATTCTTCTCTTGCCACATTACAAGGAAGACAAAGCATGAACACTTGCTGAATAATGAACCTGTTATCTCAACAGAGTTCTCATGACCAACAAGTTGTCTTCTTTCCAGCAGATTCTGGAACTTTGCGAGATCTCTGGAGTTTTTCTTCTGCCATTTTCTTTCTTTAAAAAAAAGAGAATAAGCAGAATATACAGTTGGTGTCTTTTGGATGTAACATGTTCAAAGATTTCCTCACAGCCTCTGGGTTTTTTCATGTCTTCTGCCATTTTGGCTGTGAGGGGGTCTTCAAATCTGCATTTCAATTCTGTACCTATTCCAGCGTTTGTATATTCATAACACACCAATATTTAACGTATGTGGGTATATACCTATGCACACATCTATTGGTATATATAGATACATGCATATATACATGTATGTGTGTACACGTATGCATATATACATATACAATAATGCTAATATACATACACACATATAAACACACACTTCATCTTTTACAGAAATCTCAGTTCGGACATCAAAATATACATTAGTTAATTAGTTATAAAATATGTAAAAACTTTATTTCAGAGGCTGAAAAGAAACTACTACTGATAAAGCATTACCGAAACTCATACTTTAGCAATATAGATTACAAAAACCTTCTAAAATTTGTTATTTTTGGTCTTTTTTGATCAGCAATTACAGCTGTGGCAATGCTGTCAATATAATTTCAAAGAAAAGCCAATATAACAAGAAGTTTCAAACAACACACCTTTTCTTCTTGGCGAATATAACATTAAAATGATTGTTTTAAAGAGGGACTTTTGTACTACCAAACTTCAGACACAAAGATAGAAATTTTAATATACAAAATATATGCCATAGATCTTTTTTTCCCCCTACTCCACCGCAGTACAAGCTTCCCTCATTCTCAACAGATCCTTTTGGAAGATATTTCACTGCACAGATTTCACCCTCATAATCAGTAAAAGCCATCTCTTTCTCCCGTTAAAACCAGGAGGTCATAATTCTTTGGTCATGACATAATATTCTGTTAAAATGGGTGTAATATAATACAGGATTGCAAGCCAATTCCAGAAGCAGCCAGGAAGAAGAAACAGCATAGCCAGGAGAACACGTTACGTGGGCTTCTGTTTCAAAACCGCATGAAATCAAGAGGGATTTCCCAACTGCCTTTCAAGGGGTCTGAATTCTAGCCCACAGAAACAACACGAGGAAATCTGACACAGCGTAAGTTAGGATGTGTTGCTGGATTTAAAAATAATAAACATGTAAACAGATTTTGTCGCCTTTATTTTCTGGACCGTCGGTAAATGGGGACAGGGACAGCGGCTGCAGTGGCACTGCCTCAACCCACTGAGCAAGTGGCTCTCTCCGAGGGCTGCACAATGCTTAGTCACAGTGAACCATGGTCTCTGCTAATCAACGGAACGTCATCAAGGAAGAGATCCTGTCGCAGGCTTGGCTGCAGAAAATTTAGTTCCTTGGCCAAATCATCTTAGTAACTGGTTTATATAAAACCAAGGGCAATTTTTCTGGTTAACATTACGGGAGAACAGATGCAGAACAATTAATATTTTAAATGCAACTTGGGCACCCACATTGAGCACTTGTATTTTCAGTGCTTGCAGGTTTGCTGTTTCCCACCAGAACTCTCTCCCTCCTTTGTCCATACCTCCCCCCTAAACTAAGGACATCTAACAAGTACGACTCTAGTTATCTTCTACAGCCCTAGCACCAAGTTGTTTTGTACACTGTCCTCTCCAACAACACTACAACCACATGCTTTTGTACGGAGGCCACATCTAGGCAGGTCAGAGAAATAAATGGTGGCGGTGGGGGTGGGGGTGAACAGTAGAATAGAACATAGAAAATAGGTAATAAAACAGTATAACAGTAACATTATATAGTAAAATTCTCCATAAATTTTTGAATTTTTATATATATATTTATATATTTAAACAGTGTATTAGTTTGGGTGTTTTCAATATATTGGTGAAATATTTACATTTTGATATCTTCTGGATCCAAAAAAATTCTGGATAAATATGTTTGCCTTAATCCAGTCGGAAACTTAAATCTCTCTCTTGATTGACAGGTGAGCACTGTACCGGTGTGTTTGTTCCTAGGAAGTTCACCACCTGTAGGTAAGTCTTAGGTTAGAGCCTTTGCCTTATTAAGAAAGCAGGCTACCTGTGCTCGCTGCAACACAGTGGAGAGGGCATCCTCCACAGGCCTGTCAAATTGCAGTGTCCCAGAAAACAGTTTGTTGTTTGGAATAAGGAGGAGGGCTGTATTTCTTGGTCCCGGCATTCTTTTTCCAACTTGGCAAAATAGGCATGCTGTCCTGTTTGCAGAGTCCTTTCTCTGATTTCTGTCGAGCTTTGATTTCTTTGCAGAGGCAACGCTTCTTTTCAATCATGTCCAGCATTGTATGGTCCCCTTGCAACCACTGCATGCACGTCACCTGTTGGGGGAGGTGGATGGAGGAAAAAAAGAAGGTGGGGAGGAAAAAGAGGAAAAAAAACATACAAATAACTGTCTTGGTCATAGATTGAATATGCTTTTTCTTCGGGAAGTTAGCTTACTCTTATTTGAAACTGAATTGATGAATAAAAATCTCTATGCCAACAACAGAAACAGAGTTAGTCTTTAATTTTTAACTACTTCTTTAAGAAAAAAAGGGTAATAAAAGATCCCTGTTTTAACTTCTCCAGAGCACTAAAAGCTAATAAAGATAAATGTTTTTTGCTATCTAGCACCGGCTGGATTTTAAATGATAGAATAGATCTTAAAAAGGCACATGGATCTTAAAAACATCCTTAAGTTGTGGAAATAAAAAATTCTACAAGCTGAAGCCCGTGTTGCATTCCAAATCCAATCTGTCGTATTAAAAGCAGGGTGTTAACATTTCTGAGTATCAAGCTGAATAAAACTGTTAAATTTTGTTAAAATGATTTAATGAACTCCTTTCGAATTATATGGATTAACCTATCCTACTCTGTGATATTTCATTAACTGGAAGGCACCAAGAATTTAGAAACTCCATGTTTTCATGCATACGGAATACTTGAGAACATGATCCTGATCTAAAAGGGGAGGTTAGCATATGTTTAGCTGTAAGTACGTGTCACAGCCCCTCTGAAGCTGAGAATGTGGCTTCATTCGAGTTCAGTGGGGAGTTCACGATTGAAAATGTTGTGTCTTCAGAGGCTTTAGACTGAAACAGAAACCACTAACAGTAAACTCTTCTGAAAGGGCTCATTGGTTTTGGATATCACTGTATACCTACAGCTCAGAAAACTTCTCAATAATTACTTTGCAAATCTGAAGTGATGTCTTGAGAGTCCCCACATTTATTTCCCAGGAGTTAAGGATCTGTGTGTAAGTAAACGCTCGTGATACGTTTACAGGGGCTGTTCAGGCACATCTCTGCTCTTGTCATGAAAGTTAGCAGGTACACCAATACTTTGGCAGCATTTGTGGCTCATGAAGGAAATGTATCTTTATTATTAAGGGTATTTGAATACATTTAATAATGCATAAGCCTTTCATTCACAAGTCTTAGAATGCCAAGAGTGGGCATATACCAAGTCCCCAGAACTGGGGCCTGGTTTCCTTAGAAGCCCTTATAGAAACTTCCTTGGATCTCAGTAGTTTTTGTGTTCAGCTTGAAGCACATTTAGCATTTACTGATAATAAATAAAGCAAATGTTCAGATTCATAGCAGAAAACAAAGCAAAAGGAATAAATGTACGAAAGCCTACCAGAAAAAGTAATAAAAAATATGTACTCAAACAGAAAAATTAATAGAATACAGAAATGTTGTTATTTTTTGTAAAAATAAAAAGGGCGGGGGGGGGCAAAACAGGAAAAAGGAATTTTATCACAAAACCATGCTTACCTTATACACTAGATAGTACTCTAAATAAGACAAGTTTAAACCATATTATGAGTTTTACACAGGTAACTTATCTGCAATGTGTCCTCCTGAATGGCTGAGCCATTTCTTCAGGAATTCTGCAGTGCCTGCTCTTTTAATGGAATACTTGTCTTTCATTCCAGGAGCGATCTAACGTTTACTGTGGTGCAGGTGGGGAATGAGGCACAGCATCTGCCACGGCCATGAGACTCTCTCTTTGGGTGCCCAGGCTTGGTGCAAAACTCCCTGACTGGAGACACTCCCCTCCCACCCCTCGGCTCGACTCCACAGATGTTTGGGTAGATTCTACCTGACCCAGGTTTCCTGCCACTCTGCTCACCAGTGGTGGGTCAGTACTTACACAGCAGTGTCTTCAGCTGGGTTCTCCTCTGTGGGGAGGGACAGGGACACAGTCTGCACAAAATTCATTACACAAATATTCACTAGCACAGCAGCTTCTGCACGGGGCCTGACAACAACAGCGCTTGAGCACGGATTTCCTCTCGTGGGCACCGGGATAGCCCATCACATCACAGGCAGAGTGTGCGCCAGTGCCAACCCGCACGGCACGCAGTGGGCTCCCCACAGTCACCATGTGCCACCAGCCCCGCATGCAGCACACGTGACAGCCCCCGTGGGAGTGTCACCCCCGCGTCACCCCACTCACCGCCGTGCTACACACGGGGCACTGCCAACACGGTGCCTTGGACACCCATCTCCTTCATTCAGTGAGGAGTTCAAGGGGACTGAAGCAGCATTTTGACATGCTAACTTCTAAAATGCCAGTTGCAACTTCCCAAGATAGAAATGGAGTTGTAGAATGTATCAGTTACACAGACACTCTGCCACCCCCTGCAAAACAGCACCTAAAATAGACCCAAGAGGAGGCCGCTCAATCTTTTTTTTATACTGGTCACTGTATTTTGTTACGGTTAGTGAACCATTAACTGTGAAGAATTTGAGTTTTCCCAGACACAGATTTTCAAGTCTGCTTGGGATTTTTTTAATGCTGTTTTTGTTTGATGGCTATGTCCTTCCTATCAACTGCTTCTTAGGTGTACTGTCTGCATGAAACAATCCTCTCCTGGAACTGCACTCAGTAATGGTGCGTGCAGGGGAAACGTATAACTGGGATGGGGAAAGTCACACCAAGAGAACAAATATGATGTTGAAAGGCCTGGGGAACAAAAAGCTTAAATATTAAAAAAAGCTTAAATATTAAAGGGTTTTTTTAATATATAGTTTTGCCCAGTTGTTTAGTGTTTAAGTGCTACAGAATAAAAATATTAGGAACAAAGATGCATGGCCTCTGGAAGCTGCAGGACAGACCTAAGAGGAAATCCCCACGACAGATCAGTGAACTACAGAAATTACAATAACCATAATGCTGATATGAAGTCCCAGAGTGTTAACTAAATTTCCAGTGCGTCCTAGACAAGTAACAGGCACTGAGGCTCACAGGCCAGGACTCGACCCAGCTGTTTAATCACACAAAAAACCCTTGATGACTTCAGTAGAGCTGCTGAGGTGTTTAAAGTTAATGTGTTTAACACTTCAGTCTTAGGCCTAATCCTCCCAGTGACTGAACTGGTGGCACTCACATTTAGTTCCAGCACTAATTTTTTTCACATCCTCCCTCCTTTCTGGCTTCAGCCTGCTCCTCAGGTCATGCACCAGGCTGTTAATACCCCTGCTAAATCATAACAAGGAATTTGTTCAGTGTGAGAGGCACAAAAAATAATGATGTTACAACTTAATTTATGAAAAAAAGTAGAGCATTCAAAGCATTTTACAGCTATGCAGCTCTTCTGGGAAACATCCCATTGTGCTTGAGGAATAGTGCTCATAGTGCATCATGTCAGAGCTTGGCTGCAGATGTGGATGAACACAGACAGGCACAAAATGCATCATCACTGGAGGTAACAGCCAACAAGACACAGCACAGGAGAGGAAAACTTGGTTCTGAGCAAAGAATCTTGGCCCAAAGCCTGTTCTTACTGAACAGGGAAGAAAGAGCCAGTAACTAATGTTAGGATTGTAAGAAGGGACCTCCTGGAGATTCCAGGATGTGTATCATGGGATAATAATATCCCATATTATCCTATGCTGATTGTACGTCAATTTTTGTTTTGATGGAATTTTTTTCTCATTAGACTATCCAAGGCATAAAACACCTTTTAAAAAAATTTATTTTAAATCAGATAGAGCAAGAAAGTGAAGAAAAACACCAGGCAAAGGGTCAGAAGTTTGGACATTCACCAAGGAGATGTTGGATAGGTGTTGATAGGCTCAAATCCTTGCTCCTAGGCAGGCAGTAAAAGCTGTGTGATAACCGGATGTGTAGGAAGCATACAGGAATGTAGAGTGGTTGGATGAATTCTCTCACTTGAATGTGACTGAGTGCAAGAGTAAACAAGGATCTCTTACAAGTTCCTGGTAAATACACTGACCCTTTGATTAGTCATCAGTCTCTAGTTTTCCTTCAGAAGCCTTCTTCAAAGCAAATGCTTGTGCCAAACTTGAACATCAACAACAAAAGGAACTCCGACCACTATACAAAACTGAGCTTTTCCATACAGTTTTGATCACCAACTTTTTTGCAATCTTTAGGAGAAACCAGTCTATGTTGCCAACTTACTTTTACTATTTGCTCTCAGTTTTCTGATTTTTTTATTCCCAAAACATTGGAAGTAAATATTATTAAGATCTTTTATGTACTTTTGGATTCTATGTTGGTAGTGCCACGGAACAACAATAAACCCATCTTCAATTAACAAAAAACAACAACTTCACATATCCTCAAAACAGTGCAAAATTAAAATCTTTCAAAGTAAAAAAAAGATCCCATCTGGTGGGTGTAATGCTTTATGAAGGTCAGAGAAACAAACCAGACAAAGTAGTTCCCTTCTCTGCAGAGTGAAAATGGTACATTTTTGTGTGTGCCTGCACTAGTGGTGGGCCTGACCTCATATCTCATCAGTTTGAAATTTTGTATTATTCCAGGAAGATAATTAACAGTCCCAATGGTTTCCAAGTACATGTATTGCTTAAATTAGATTGCCCTGAGCTAGCCCACAGAACTGTCTTGGAGCAGAGGTTTGATGGGCAGAACATGTGCAGTTCAATGGCTCTTAGAGGCCAGGACTTGAAGCCAGAGGTCAGTACATGCCATAGCTCTCTGCCACATCAGAATTTACTGGGAAAAGCACATAATCCCAGGGAAAACTCAGAACAGGCTTTGGGGAACAGACAGTGACTCGCACTGCCAGGAAGTCCCTGGTGTCACAGCAGCCTATTTCTGTTTTCCATTGCCCTGGCTCTGTCTCTTCCAGGCCCCGGGCACCCCCACCACAGCCCTTGCTGTGCTGTGACACACTGCACCAGCACCTCCACTAAAGTGCTCAGAGTAGGGGTGTTTAAAGCATGAAAGAGAAATATAAATGAACATGGTTTTTCCCTTGTTCTAAACAAAGCAGGATAGTTTGGTCACACATAGAAAAAGAATAAATTACTATCCACTGCTGTATACAGATGGACAGCTACTGATGGACACAACTTTGCACACAGGCTGTAGAAAACATCTTCTATCTTTTTGTGGATGAATATCCACACTATGAGGTCTGACTTTTGGGCCCTTCAGGAACTGGACTGTTGCTATAAGGAGCACCAGGCAAAGTGCATCACGACAGGCCCCAAGCAGGTCTGTGCAAGTTCTTGAAGACGTGGATGCCACTGAAAAAAGACATTGTGATACCTGTTAGTTACATACAAACCAAATGATCCCATGTAGCCTTTCTGAATGAAAAACATGAGGGCTGTGAAAAGAAAAATCCATGCGCAGGACTAAAAATACAGACTGAAACATCCTCAGCACCAGGCCTGGGACTCTCTTTGTTAGCTGTGAAAAATTCTACTTGTTCATGTGTGACATAAATAGCTCCATAAATACATGGATGGATAATGCTCTTTCTTAGCAAAAGACATTTTGTGCTGCAGGAGTCCTACTCATAGCCCCTTGTCTCAAACCAAGCCCTAAGTAACTTTAGCCCTGAACACTGGGCAGGCAGGAGACAAGAGAAGAGCAAGTACCAGGAGCAATTCTGCTCCTCTAAAGTCCGGCCATTGGGGTGAAGTGTGGTATGAGGATAAGGCCATGCTAATTCCCAGTGCTAAGAGGTGTTTCAGGAAACCTGTCATTGAAGGTGCACTATAATTTTCACACAAGTGCCCGTGAAAATATGTGCTGCTAAAAATGCCACGTGGGAAAAGAAATACTTGAAATATTGGACACAGCTCTACTAGTAGTCACTAAGTTTGAAATTGTTGTCAATTTTCATTCATTTTTAGGAAACTTTTCTTACATTTGAGGTGACCACACAGTATTTCATGCTCTGGACACGTCTGTGAGCAGGGTGTTCATTTGTGGAGTATGAACTTCTAATGACCTAAAAAAATATCTTCCACTCTAGCTTACATGAAGGCTTTAGACAACACCATATCCCCTTCAGCTGTTTCTCCTCATGACATCTTGGCTGTTAAATTCTTTGCTTGCCTTGTTTTAATGCTGTTGGTTTGTTTGAGGTGAAATTGGAAGCTCTGAGCAATAGGAGAGCCCCATGATTCAGTTGTTTTCATCATTTTTTCCTAGTACTGTAGGTTCCCGCTTACTGTGCTGAAATTCCATAGGCTATGGGACTGAGGAAGTTGCTGTTTGCTTCTGGCCCTCATAAGCATCTCCCTCTCCTGCTGGATGAGCAGAGAGGCTGACTCTTGAAGAATGGGGAAAACTACATCACACCTGTGTGATCATGGCTGTCGTATGGAAACATCCTTTTCTTTGTCAGAACTGCGTAACACAGATAAAATAAAAGCCCAACAGCTGATGTGAGGCTATAACAAAGTGATCCTAAACTAACACAAAATACAATGAAATAAAAAAGGCAGCAGGAAGAGATTATTAGAAATGTCTCCTGGATCTGTGAGCAAAGCGGTCTCTAGCAGTGCAATCTGTGAGCAGTGCTTCACATCATTCAGCAGAGCCAAGCATGCTGGTTTGTTTTGGCAGGCTGCAGCAAGTGAAGAAGAAAGGCTTTCTGAAAGCCACTTACCATCCTCTGGGAGGAAAAGGTCCTCCCTCCCTCATGCCTGTTCTCAGACAGGGGTTTCCAAACTCTCTTTCCCACTGAAACTCCTGACGGCACTTTCTGCGGTGCAGATGGCTCCCAGCCCCCCGGCCGGGTAAGGTATTTCCACGGGCAAGGTGTGAAATCCCACTCCTAGAAGGCAGTCCTGTGCCCCGGGGGCAAGCGCTGGAGGGCTATGGTAAGCAGCAGCAGTTACTTCACTATCTGATACTCGGCTTGACGTGCAGGTCCTCTTAGCACATGTTCGTCAAAGGGGAGTTGTCCGAGGCAGGAAGGAGTTCAGCCAGAATCAGGTTTCAGAAAATCTGAGCAGAAGGATCCTCACCCATTTGAAGCCAACAGGAATTTACTGTCTGACCTCATGGGTCCATGAATTTGATTACAGTTTGTTTAAACAAACAGTAAAAATAACCTCAATAAAAATTATTTTAAAATACTTCAGAAGAGCATTTGGAAAATTATATTGGACAAGATTTCTGTTGCTAACTGTGAGCTATAACCATCGCACTGCCGTTCAGTGTTGTTACTTCCAATGGCTGCAAAAGTCAGTAAGTCAGGATGGAGCTACAGACTAAATCTGCAGTCATTCCCCTCTCTGTGACAGAGGCATTATGGAGGAATATTGACATGAAAGGCAGCACAATTTGGCCCAGGACAGTTATCTGTTCATACAGCTCTGTACTGCTAACCCATTCTCCTGTTACTGTCAAATTCAAAACAACAATTGATTATTGAAACAAAGGTGATTAAAAGTAACAGCATGTTCAGGGACACGCAGGATGTGCAAGGTGAGCTGTGAGAGCAGACACTCTCCATGCAGTTTGCAGTGCCTGGGAATGCTCCCTGGGGACAGTGGACAGCAGAACTGCAAAAGCCTCCCTAGGAGTGCCCCAAGTGTTTCTAGAGGCTTTCCCCTGATGCCAGCAGCCGCATTAGAACGATCCTGTGCATTTACACACTCACATCACAAGCACAAGTGCACACACAGGGTGTTAAGCACTACACAAACTGCCCTTTCTGACATTTCATAAATTCTTCTTTTCACGGGACACAAGATCAATCTCTATTTTCCCTCTAAGAACATGGGAAAGAATTTCCCCATCACACTAGTTTTTATTTTAACAAAATGTGTAGGATGGAACACTTTGTAATCTTACCCTGTTTAATTTAACATTAAAAGCATTCACTGACACCTGGTATTTCAACCTATGAAACAGCATATGGAACATGTTTTAGGGTTCTTATAACATTTCAATTTCTGTGTTAAAAGTTTTGATTTACATTATTCTGAATTTCTAAACTTCTGGAAATACATTTTATTTCAAATGATACTACTACAGAAAAAAAGCCAAAACAAGAGTTCCTATAAAAACTGCAAAACTAGAGTCCCTGGAAAAAACTACACTATCACTCAATGTAATTACATGATGCAGTACTGTAAAAAAACTCTGGACACCTTTTTTCAAACTCAGAAGTCACTAAAAGACTTGACTACATTGTGTTGCACTCTATGGCCTGACTAATCCACCACTTAAAAATGACTGACAAGATTATTTGGAACTCCAGGAACTCCCAAACATTCAAGATTATGAGCAATTAATACAGATCCTAAAATTAAATTAGCAAACAATTAGTAAACCTTCAGCACCTCTGGTTCCAGACCTCCAGTTTCATGATTCATTGCTTTCAATTACTGAATGTCACAGTTACTTCACACACAACCAGCTCTGCACATACTCCTATGCCTCAATTTTCCAGTAGTCCTCAGATTATTGCTGAGACTACTAATAAAGCAAACTTTAGGTGACAAATTCACTGTTCGGCTTTCTGCTTTCATATTGGCAATCAATCTAGTTTTAGATCTGCCTGTCCTTGCATTATTATCTTGTTTGGAAGTGCTTTCTTTTCATCTGAGCTTTTTGTTAAACTCCGAACAACTGCCCTAAATGTACTGCTTGATCACTGTTAACACACTCTGTAAATGCTAGTGCTTTCAAAGGAAGAGCCTCTAAATTAACTGGTATTGGGAATACTGTGTAAAGTCAAATCATGCATCTCAGTGGATCATCACAAAGTGTATTCCTATTGACATCACTCATGAAAAATCAAAACTTCATCTATGCCTTTGCTAAGGAATAAATGCAGAACTCAAGCAACCCACCATCATCCTTCCTGTCATTCACTGTAAAATAGAAAATACAATATTGTAATAGGTCAATCACAGGAGGGACAAAGGACAGACACCTTGCTAGAGTTCAGTGATACAGAGATCTCCTGTGTACTGCATTTTGCAGTGCAGCAGCTGCAGGGTGACACTGTCATGTACCAGATTTCCTTGGAAGGCTCCAACCCATTCTCTCCAGCATTTCCCCTTGCTGGGAGTAGCTGCTCTGTGGCATGTGTGCTCGTGAATCAGCCTACACAGAGCAGGGTGGTTTGAGCTGTGACCCCAGTGACCACTACAGCTGGCCCTGCCTGTGGCTGGGTAGCTGTGCCCGCAGTACAACTCACCTGCAGTTGGTGTTTCTTACTCTCAATCACGGCACTTTTGAAAAACTGCAAGATTCTAAATCTCAATATGGAGATGAACAGCCCTCCCCCTGTGCACTGAGAGGTGGCATGGAGCAGTAAGAGCTGCTGTGGGCAAGGTCCTTTCCTCCTCTGGATCCCACCCCTGTGGACTGCAAAAGCTCTCATGTACAAGGGAGTTGAAGGCAGCAGGGTACATGCTCTAGATACTGCTCTGACCAAGAAGGGCCCAAACACTGAGAATGGAAGAATGAAATGAATGGGAACAAGACCATAACTTTGGAATACCTAAGAACTGCAAGAAAGAGGACATTGAAACCAGTCCTAAAGTTACAAAAATGTTACACGTGGGGGACACTGCAAATTCCATCAGGTTCCCCATTTTATTGGACCTCATGGTTTCCAAACTATAAAAAAGCACATGACCTTCAGCACTATTTCTATTGAAGTCAGTACTAGAACCCAAGATTTAACTAACTTTTATTGCTGCAACAGATGAAGAACTTCACCACACCTGTTTACCAGCAAAGCTCCTAACTCTTTATATTTCTCTAGAAATATAAATATTTCTCTATATTTCAAGAAAATGGCCAAAAAAATTAAAATTAAAGAAATAGAAAATTAGCAAAATAATGTAGGAAGGGAAAATGCCTCAGCACTGAAAGCTGCTTTACTTTAAAGTTGTTTTACTTATGAAAAATTTTGAAATATGGTCTTACATTTCTCCATTTCTGATAGTAAAACTGAGTCAAAGATAATTTTCTTAGAGTAAATGCCATTTCTCGAATATTGTACCGAATGTATGAAGGGAAAATGTTCAGGAAAACATGACTAAAAAACTATACTGAATGTTCAGAGATGATCATATTCTTGTATATGATCAAAACTTCCTTTAAAAATGTGTAAAAACATTAATAAAAGACAGATATCTTAATTAATCATTAATTTCTAACTCTAATTTGAAGTGCAGTTAATCAACAGTTGCTTAAGTCATAAACCATACTGAGAGTTTCTGAAGAATACAAAGATTTAAGGGCCTGCCTCAGTATGAGATACCACATCTGATGTTACCTCACAGCAACATCATGAAAGGTGATTTATATCAGGAATGGATAAACAATATAGTACCCAAATCTAATAGAGACATGGTTCCTGTCTGTATTCACACAGAATGGCTGAGATACAGCAAGAGATGCTGACTGGCATCCGTGTGCTTTAGAAAATGGGATTCATTTGGTTCAGAGATTCCCTGTACCTTGTGTCTGGTTTTCTGTCCACAAGGAATCTCTGAAGGGGTGGTGCTGGCCAATACAACGAGTGAACCAATATTAGCTCCTTAAGATGACTGCAACACACCCAACCAGGAGCAGCAGCCTCCTCAGCTCAGGAGTGACCTGGCAAACTCCAGATCAGGAAGGAAATTTCAATATCCAGCTTAAAAGGAATGTCTAATGACAATGCAAGACAAAGAAAACATTGAGCTTCTTGTTAACCTGTAGACACAGATCACCTGTCACATAAGCAAACTCAAACAGCAAAAAGGTGCTGATTTTCTCTGATTGTGTCTGTGTTTTAAAGTGTGGTGCCAAGAGCCATGATCTGACCAATGTTAATTTTAAAAATGTATATTGCTGTTGTCTTTTCTCATTTTTTTTCCTTCCTACTGGGAATTATACAACTGTGATTAGAAACACCAGATAGAAAATGTGCATCTCCAGACTGCAAAGAAAGAGAAGGGCCAAGTGAATCCAAGAATCTACTAACTGCCACTGACTTGTAAGGGCTTAACATCAGGCCACTGGCCCATAAACTCCTCTCTCAATTAGTGGAATATGTCCTTTCTCCAGCCTATGTTTTGTTGAGGAAAAGCATTCCTTGGACATTCTAGTTATAGCTTATGAGTAAAATGGGAATTTGCTGTTGATGTGAGTGAGGTCAGAATTTACCCCTGTAACTTCAAATTAAAAATGAAAAGTATTTTCTATTATGCAATTTTAGTTGGGGTGAAGGTTCTTCCTTGCAGTGTATCCATCACCCTACAAGGTTCTCAGTATTTCCTGCACAAAGATCTGTTTTCTCAGATGTTTCTGAGTAGCTGCTGCCACGCTGCTGCAGTAACTTATAGCATGCTGAGATTGGTGCAGCTGGACAAACTAGTACAATGATAAAATTAATTGTAAAGGGAGAAAATTTATCACTCATAGGTCTCATAGAGAAACACAGATCATTATCATTTAAGCTTCAATTCAATGGATAGCCTAGACACATGTTCAACTGGAAAAAGTGTATCAGTTGTCCCCCTGATTTACATAAATACTTTGCTATTTAAGATAAGCCAGTGCTTTGCTGCCTGAAGGCCAGATAAGTGAGCCTACATACAGCTGTGTGGTGATTACTTTTACAAAGGGCTAATAAATGATTTTTAGCTGTTTTAATAAATGCCTAATCAATTGGCAATTATTGATACTGTGAACTGCAAAGAGTAAGAGGTCTGACAAATAGTCTGCAATGCTCCCATAAAATCCACTAATAAAGTTGGGTATTTTTATCCATTCCTAAGGCCCACCTGCACTGGAGAAACTTTCTGTCCAGCCTAAGGCCCTTCTATATCCAGTATCTATTCATGCAAGGTGTTACGGATGTGAGTCACCCCTAGATTGACAGCAAGTCCCTCATGTGAATAGAGCTGGGATCTGCAGCACAGAAGTCCATCTGGGTTAGGGCATTTCTAAACCTTGAGGCACTTGACCTGCATAAGATACAGATTGCCAAAACTACATAGAGTGAGCTGTTTCCAAATATGTTTCACCTACAGAAAACTGTCAGGAGAAACCCCAGTATGTTTGACATTTTGGATCTGAAAAACTGGAAACATTAAAAATGAGTAAAAAGAATAATCTTTTAAAGTTCTCATTTAAAATACATGATGTTTTTATTTTCATTGTTTTAACAAGACAAAATGAGAATAAAAGTAGGTTATCAAAAGTGGGTGCTGGCATTCATACTTTTTTTTTTATAATTGACATACACATAATGTATATGAATAGCCACACATTTCTAGTGAAAGACTATGAACAAACACACGTACATATACAGAGATATAGAAACGTCCTATACATACATACATGGGTGAATATACATCTTCATGTGCATACAGTATACAGACGAGATACTATCCAGGTACAGTCAGTGCAATATACTGTATAAGGCTACACAAACACCGGGAGGGGCTGGTGGGGTGGTGACAGCCATGACAACAAAGCCTGGATGGGTGTGACTCAGCGCAGACAGTGGGGACAAACTGGCTGCTCTGTGGCGCGTTTGATGCGTCAGGCACACGCAGTTCCAACAGAAACATGGTACAATACACTCAGCTCAAAAAAGGAGGACACGTGGGAGTGCGTGGAGGAAACTGAAATGCGTATGAGCAGACAAATAAGGTTGTTCTACCTAGAATACAGAATGTTTGGTTCATTTACAGAGAATGCCTATATATAAACCCATGCTTTCATGAATTCATGCCATTTTTATTTCTATCTTTTCCTTTAAGAATATTATAAAATTCTTGCCCTGAGTTAAACATAAATACACACATAAAAGGGAGTGGGGGAAAAAGGAAATTGCATGCTTCTGGGTTTTTTAAAATAAATTTTTAACCAAGGCACAATGTTTTCAAGAGTGTTTGCAAGACCATTTGAAATAAACTTAGCAAGTACTATTGTTCTGGGACTGTGCCAAAACCAATTGTTTGCATACAAAAGTCTCAGAACAAGTTTTGAAGTGAATTTACAAGTTTTAGAAGAGAATAAGTAAATTTATTACATACGCCTTAAAGAGAGATTCCCTGAAGAGGAAGGAATGCTACCAAATTATATTATTGTATAGTCAACTTAATGATGTTTGCTCTGAAATTATTTCACACAAATGACATCATCTATTTATTTAGCATTAGTTGTTACCTATTTTTTGTAGAACCCTGTACAGTGCTGTAAGAGCAGCTAAAAATGAGATGAAGAACTTCCAGATAATTTTTAGTTTCTTTAGTAGGCAGTGGTCTCACTGATTCAGCGAGCTGCAAGAATCACAGCTCAGACACAGCTGCTCAATGGTCACACAAGACTCTCTCTCTCCATGTCATTGACCTGCGTGTTTTATTGGAAATATTAGCTACTAGTTCCTGTGGCTTCTACTCTGTACACCTGTGGTCAAGTCTGACTCTCAAAAGCAAGGTCTGGGTGCAGAGGCCATGCTTGGCTGTTGCCCCCACATTCACACACGCAAGCTCCAGAGACACACAGTTGTCATCAGCTTCCAGGGGCTCTGGAGAGTACCTTGACTTCCAGGGAACAATCACCCACATTGTGCTGCACTGGCTGCAGCATCTGTCCCCACAGATCTCTCTGTGGAGCTGACTGGTTTTCAAAGTGTTGAAACACACCATCTCAACTCTGTCAAAGCTAGGCACAACCCAGCAACCCCCTGAAACCTCTGACCACACAGGTGAGATCTTCTCATGCCTGTCCTGTGCATGTTCAAGAAACTGTAACTCCCAGTCTGAGAAACAATGAGGTAGGGACTGTAAAAATATGTTGAATGTGAAGTAAAAATCTCATAAATGCTGTGTTATTTCATTCTTTGTCAGAATATCACTGTATTTGAAAGGTTTCAACAGTTTCTGTCACGGAGCTCATCTCTTTCTGTTCTCTGCTGACAAGCTTACAAAGTTCATGCAAGAACAAGATATCAGAGTAAAGGAATGGGATGCTCTTTCTTCTCCTCTCTTCCATCACAGCTGAAATAGTGGCAGCCACACTGGCACTCGAGGGCGAGGCAGGATGACAGACTCGAGGTGTGGCGCTCAGATCGGTCACTGTTCCCACGTCTGACACCCTCTTGGCTGCAGCATTACTTCTTCTACAACTGATCTGCTTTCACCCATTGCTACCTCCCTCTGACACGTCTGTTTTGTGCCTAAACCCCGTGCTATGACCTGTCTGGAGAGGCAGAGTCACCAAAGCCACCTTGGGACCTCCCATGACAGCAGTGCATGCTCAGATCCAGCCACCTGTGCCTGCTGTCCCCTGTGCTGTGGGACAGAGGCTGCTTTGGCAGCGTGGGGCCACACTTAAACCAGAGTCCTGGCAAAGCAATGCACTGGCCTGCTTCTGCTGCACGGCCAGCCCAGCTGAACGATGAAGAAAAGATGTTGGGACAGCAACAGCAGGCTTGTCTGCCAGCAAAAGGCAGCTTTGACACATTTGCTTCTCATGCCAATCAGTCAGGTGTGCCTTGGAGGTGAGGGATGATGGATGTGGCAATTCCATCTACTTCAAGGTCTGCATTTGCTATTAATTTTTCTTTTTAAATTTATTTTTAATAAGCACTCTCTATTTGCAATTTGTATATTTAGAAATTGTGCTGCTCTGGACCCATATGCTGATTACATAAGACCAGATTCAAGCTGAAACTCAACACAATGCAATGTGGAGCCTTCCCCAAAGCATTAAAATTCTTGTTGTTGCTCTCGTCCAAAATGTTGACAGCATATTTGGCTGGACTGTCGACAGCAGAATTTTGCCTTCGTGTGTGCAAGAGATTTGTCTTTGCAGGAAAAACCCGGGACTGTGGAAAGCAATCCAACCGCTCCCTCTCGTGGGCACAGGGCTCTGCTGCACCTTAGAAAGGCACAAATCATGGAAATCCAAACTTTCAGATTCTTAGCAGTGCAAAGTCCCCTGAGGGCTGTGTGACACTGCAGGATACAGCTCATGCCTCGTGCCCCTGCACTTCTTTCGAGGTGCTGGCAGTCAGAGTGACTCATCCCTGACTCTTATGAACGTTCAGTCTGAACAAGAAAGTAAAATCCTATGGTTCTGGATGATTCAGGTTTCTAAATACAGGCCACACACTGGTCAAATCCAGACATCATCTCAAGGTAAAATTAGCCCCTGTCCCATCAGTGAAATGCCTGTGCTAGGGGCTTCTCTCTGTACCCTACTGTGGTTTCTTCCATGGCTGTCCATCCTCCCAGGTAGGACCCAGAGGGCTTCCTTTCTCCCAGCCATTTGCAAAACTAGCATCCACAGTCTATGCCTACATTCCTTTTCCTTTGCCTACACAGGCACTAAATACTTCTCCATGAGGCAGTCATTTGAGAGAGAGAAATAATTTGTAAAGTGTTCCAAGTAAAATATACCTGGTTTTCCACTTTCAGACATTCAAATGCATTTCATTGTGCCAGTGACTCATAAAACCGTAAAATCATTGTCACAGATACAGTAGGTCACACCCCAAATAGGTTTTGTACCTTCTAATTTCACAAAAACCAAACCTTAAGCAATTCCTGACAGTCACACACTTACCAGTCTGCTCCCACCTGCAACCTCTTACTTTCTGATGTATTACACTGAACTCATTAATCTTTGGGGCAGGAGCAGCCTTTGTCCCATGCACATTGTCTACCAACACAGAACTACGACTCCTGGGCACCACCACAATCAATATTGTGGTAGATCCTAGTGGCCAACATTAAGAAGGTTTTGGATCCAGTGACAATCCCAAGACTTATTAAATGTGATGGCTAAACATAAGGAGTAATTAAGTTCTTTTAAGTAAATATCTTCTCAGGCAAAAATAGAAGCTGCCATCCAAAGTAATAAATAGTGTATAGAATAGTCCAGACCAAAGCCCCATGGGGCTCTGATTACAGAGCGAGCAGCATGGGACTGTTCCCACACTGTGGACATATATTTTGGACGAAGAAGAAGATCAAGTATCAAAAAGGAGCAACCATAACCTTGGCTCCAGGAGCACGGAGACAGACATCTCAGAGGTATTGCACTGGCTCAAGAGGAACACTTGGCATTTTCACAGAGGGGGAAGAAAACGATTGCCACCGTCCCATGAACTGTTTTGTATGCTTTGCTATTCTGTGTCCAAAATACACACTAGACTTTCAGAACTTTAGAAAATTAGAGGAGAAAAGAGAGACAGAGAAAATTATAAGAGTGGCAATTAGCACAGTAGTTAGATATTCCCTTTGAATAGAAATCTGGGACTGCATGTCCCCTGAGATCTTTAACCAACAGCCCACAGGGATTGTTCTTCCCTTTAGTCCAGAGGGCAAGGATGGCAGAAATTGGTTCTTTCATTGCAAATGCTTGTGCATTATAAAAGCCAAACCAGCAGAATCACCAGAGTCTGATGCTAGTTCTAGGCTGAGATTCATCAAGGAGTGCAGGTAGCACAGATTGACAGTACTGAGTATTGACATGGGTCCGTGCTGTGGAACACACAAATTCTCTCACTAGCACACTTTATATTTTTACTATAATTTCTCTGGTATTCAAACTGGATGAAGGGCTACTTCAGTCCACAAAGATCTCCATCTACCTGCAGTGACTGTACTTCTTTCATATAATGGAAGTTAAAAACAAGACTGCTTTGATCAGATATGGAATCTTGATTTAAAGGTGCTCATTCCTCAGCAGCAGAATTCATTAGCTGCAGAATCAGGAGCCCAGCTCTGCTACTGTCTGCCACAACTGCAGGGTGTTTGCTGACTCCTTGAACTCTTGTACACTACTGCTGGGGAAAATGGCAACTTTAAGTTGAGAATAATAGAGCACAGATGCTTTGTTTATGCTCACAGAGTATTCACTTTCAGATGCACATTTGCCAACTAAAGCATGATAATGTCAATTCATTGGGGAAGTACTTTGTCTAGGTGCCTTCAAAAATAATTATAGCCATAATGGTAACAATTTACACTCCCTGCATTCATTAATTACAGGGTGACCACAATGCTTACGAAGCATACAAAGACTATAATGTTTTGTATTCACAACTGAAGCTAGAGACATTACAAGCTGGGATTGTGATATTTAATTGACCCAATGCAGGGTGAGACAAATATGTAGCTGTTTTGCTGAAGAGTACTCAGTACTTGTCAAAATTCAATTGCAAATTATTCCTCTAAAGTTTTGCATATTCTTTACACTGAGCATATACTGCACTTACACTGCAAGGTATTGCTCTACTGATACATGTGAAAAGCAGCTAAATGAATGTCTCAGCTTCTTTGTGGTACTTCCCTTCCATCATAATTTTGTTTTAAAATGGAACAATTAGAATAGTTGTTTGGGATTTTTCAGCTGGAGTACAAAATTAAATAATAGTTGCCCTGAAGGTCTCACATCAGTTTTAATGCTAGATATTTTTTTTTCACAATACAATGTGTGCATTTTGATTGCATTTCAGTTAGCACCTAAATACTGAGTCTTAAATAAAACATTATCTAAGCTGTTGTGTGGAAGATGGGGGATTTAACAGCTGAGGCTGGGGCAAGCCCCCTCCTTCTCTCTTTCCCTCCCTCCCTCCGGGGCAGGGCAGGAGTGGGGCGGCCCCAGAGAAGCCTCTGCTCCCCCTGCAGATGCAGGATGCGAGTGCGGGATACAGCATGCGGGATGGGGGATGAGGGATGTGGGATAGGCTGGCCCAAATGGGGTGTGCTGAGCCCACCTGCCCTCAGTGGGACAGCAGGCAAACCTCCAGCAGCACCCTACTTTGCTTCTCTGGCTCTGGGGTAAATAAAGCTTTTCCTAATCCTGCTGGATTAGCCAAACTGTCCATTTTGAACAGTTGCTAAAGTGCATTTTCACCCAGACCACCTCTGGCACGGACCCAAACGATCCCAAGGGGCTTCCCTCCTATCCTTGCTCACACACCCCAGTGTGCACCAACCCTGTCCCAGGCCAACGAGACACAAACACAAAGACAAACCCTCCCAGCTGCGTATCCAAAGTAGAAAATCAGCTTCTTACTTCCCTACCTACATTGCTGAATTCGAAAACTGTGCTGGAAAACTCCTGATCTCTGCTTTCCAGCTCTGTGAACCTTGAATTTCCATGTGTGCATTGCAGCTCCCTCGGCCTGCCAGCCCCAGGCACCAGTCTGCCTCAGCACTCCGTTCTTCTATGCGTCTTTTTTTATTTATTTACCTATATATGAATTTAAAGAGCCAACTTGTATCTAAAAGTTTTGCCTATCAAAGACACATTCTCAAATAAACTGTTGATAGATTCACTTAATTTGATGCAAGACAATGGTCAAGTCCACTCTTGGGAGGCCTTTTCCCTTTGCTATGTTATATTCATACAAATCATAAAAGAACTGAGAGCTGTCCTGAATTTTGGAGAGCAATGGTTAGTTTGGCCATCCTGTGCCTTCTGTGTCGTGTTTACCAATGTGGTCATGGAAGGAAAGTAAAATGCTGCCTTAGCTTGCAGAGGGCTCAGGCAGATACCAGGCAAGTAATGAACTGAGCTGCCATTTTTCTAAAAAAGCCACAAAAAATTTCAGTGTTAATGCTGATATATTTTCTAGCCTTTTCTTCATTCCTCCAATGCACATTGAGATTCCTTAATTTATAGCTGTCTGTGTATCTTCATCCCCTCTTCTGAGTTATTCCTTCTAATCTCAGCATGGCTTCTGGATTTTACTTTGATCATCTCTGTAAAGTTTAAATCTTCTTTTCTTGCTTAAATTGGAGCTAGCTATCATTGCCTGGTCCTCCCCACAAGAAGACACCAAACTATAAGAGGCATACAAACGCTCAGAATTAAGATAACATACCTTGAGGTGGGTACGGGAAAGGACAGTGCTGTCTGGCCACTGAAAAGCAAGAAACTAACAGGCAGCATGAAGAGAGGCTGCACACTTGCAGATAAGGAACACAATTTTGGGGAAATCTGTCTGAAAACAGGCTCTGCTTTGCAGGAAGGCTAAAAAACGAAACTCTAGCTATCAGTAGTTTTGTTTTCAAAGAGTGTGTTTTTCTTCAGACCATGGATCTTAAAAACATGCACTACTGTGCTGCTATGCAGCTTAGTACACGGGATTGTCCAATCACTGTCTACAAATTAATGAAAACAAACTTCACTTTGCACAGCTCATTCCCAGAAAAAAATCCCAAGATGTTTATATGATCCCTTTTTTTGTTAAAATGGAAATCAGTGGGGTTTTGCTGTGCTGAAGACTGTTTCAGAGAGGCGCGGCAGTGATAGAGAGAGGATGTTATGTGCATTAGAACTCAGGATGCAAGATGCTCTGCTCTCCAGCAGAGGGACTTCTACAGTCTGCTTGGAAGGTTGTCTTTTTTTTTGTGACAGACATGCTCAGTGCACACATACCCTGTGTGTCACAGGGATATCTGAGCTCATCGATGGAATGCAATCCTTTGTTACCCTGAGGTGAAGACGTGGAGAACGATAGGATGGCAGGGAAACGTCGGTGCACAGCAGTGATAGCTGTGCTTCCAAATCCTTCTTGCTTTACACAAGCAAACAGTTTTGTTCACGGTGGGTGTCCCTGGCAGGACTGAGCATTCACCACTGCAGGGTGAAACCCTTGACCCGACAGAAGGCTCAGGTAGGAGGCTCCAGCAAAATGGGTGAGGAGTTATTTACTGGGGCATCTGTGAACCATGTTTGTTGTACTTTATAAACCTCATAAAGTGGTTAAATTCTACTGTTCTCTGTCCACTTAGACAGCTACAAAAGACTTGTTTTCATTTCCATATAAAGGCCAAATACATATGGACTTTTACTATCTCTAATGTTATTCACATACATCTTTTCTCTAAGATACTGCTTTACTTTCTATAACATTTCTCCATTCCCTGTAAGCTTTTTGTGAACACCCGAGTACCTTTATAGAATGAGAATCACTTAGGTTGAAAAATGCCTTTAACCCAGAAGTGAAAACCCCACTACTAAACCATGTCCCCAGGTGCCACATCTACATGTCTTTTAAATATCTCCAGGGATGGTAGGATGGACTCATCCACTTCCCTGGGCAGCCTGTTCTGTTGCTGGACAACCCTTTCTGGGAAGAAATTTTTACTAATTTAAACACATGATATCCTACTGTGTGTGTCTGAGTGTTAGAGCAGGTCACTGACCGTATCCCCTTCATCCTGCTCCCCAGTCTGTCTTCCAGCTCAGGGGGCTGGTACCTGGAGAACAGCTGCTCTTGCTATTGAACACTGAGGTAAAGAAGGCACTAAGCCTTTTCCTCATCTTTTGTCATTATGTTTCCTCCACCATCCAAAAAAATAAGGATGGAGATTCTCCTTAGGCTTCCTTTTACTGCTAATGTATTTACAGAAGCATTTTTTATTGTCTTTTATGGCAGTAGACAGATTAAGTGCTAGCTGGGATTTGGCCCTTCTAATTTTCTCCCTCCATAACCTCATGACACCCCTATCCTGCTGAGTTGTCTGTGCCTTCTTCCAACTTTCATAAACTCTCCTTTTTCCTGAGTTCCAGCTAAAACCCTGTTCAGCCAGGCTGGTTCATCTTCCCTACTGTTTGCCTTTTGGCACATGAGGATGGCCTGCCTCTGCACGTTTAAGATTTCCTTCTTTCCTTTCTTTACAAAACAATATGTCATATCTAGAATACTTCTCTGCTACTTTCACCCATAGCTGTAGGATATTTTTATTTAGATATGAAGTTAGAAAATACAGATATGTGCCACTTTTGTAGCTGGAAAGTGTTCTATGCTTCTGCCATTATTACAGTTCCAAGCCCCCACACCTGACTTCCTCTGCTACTTCCTTAATTTCTTAAACTTTGTCCTCTCACAATCAGTAGCTTCAGTTCCAGGATAAACCTACCTTAATCTTTCAGTTTAAATTGAGACAATTCAATCCGAGGTTGCTTCCTGCAACCAGTTCTTTCCAAATGCCCTCACCATTTCCCAGAACTAAGGACAGTAGGGAGGCTCTCAGTTTGGCTCAGCATGTTGGTAAATGCTGGCTGCCACTACACTACAGAGTTTTTAGTGTTCTCCATCAGAGACCAGCTGCATAATTATCTCTGTCTATAAGCCCTTTCTTCTTATTTTTAAGTGATCCCTCTACTGCTTACCATCAATATGCCATAAATATATTCTGTGAGTACTAACTGATTAATCCTCACAATTTCTACATCAATAAGCAAACAAGAAGTAAGAAAATAAGGCATAGGGGAATTAAATGAGAATAGTTACATAATTATCTAATATATGGCTGGAACTATTATATAGGTTTCCTTAGATCAGATCTATATTCAATTACCAAGCATAGTCACCACTTCTTTGAAAAATTGTATTAAAAATGGTGGGTTTGGAGAACTCAGTTGCAAATATATCTTTTTTTCCAAATTAAACATTTTGAAAAGCATCAGTCTGGGATCCATGAAGATTTGAGAAAACCAATTAACAGTAATCTGTCCTTTCCCAGATCTTATATTCCTGTTTGAATGTTAGCTCTACCCATCTGATGAACAAAGAGGTGGATAACAATATGTCTTCTTAATCTTTTGGAAAGTCTAACTGCTCATTATGATGTTGTTAAGGAAAGCAGTATCAATACAACCAGTAGCCACAGCACACAAAAATAGATACCCTGTGTGCCACAGTCTGGCAGATTGCTAACAGGCTAACAGCCCAGCTGTTGGAAACACATTTCACCTGCCATCCATTATTTGCACACTAAGATAGGATAGATGTTGAAAGAACAATCCATGTTTGTATCTGCCATGGAGATAAGACTTTGGTCATTCCTCTGAAATCAGGGTCAAATCCACACCTTTAAAAATTATGCTATTGTAGTAAGCAGCAACGTAATAGATGGACAATAAGAGATTTGTCAGCTGGAAGGGAAGACTTAGGGAGAGAAAGCTTGCACTAGTTTTTCTTGTTTTTCATGAAGTCATGACCATACCATACATTATTCAATTAACAATATCACCCTCCCACAGTCACTTGAAAATTCCTCTTATCATCTTTGTTCCTTTCTTCTGTATGAATTGAGGTGGATTTCTCCCTCCACAGTTTCAGTGAACCCTGGCCGCAGCTTCTAAGAGGCTCATTATCTCTTCTATCACATCAGCTTCTCCTTTCAAGGCTTATTGTTTAGTTCTCAGTATAAAGTGACAGGCTAAAATCCCTTCAAAACACCCAAGGTGCCTTTGCCACTGAGTAAACAGCAAAGCATCATGCGTGCTGTGAGACCCATTTAATCAAAAATATATACTACAGGAACACTGGGACACCGAAAACCTTTGGAAGTACAATTACCCTAATTTCTTCCTTAGATGAAGGAATACTTGATGTGTTATTTAAATGGGCCGTCATTTTGAATCTCCATTATGGATTTGATTTGCTTATATAAAATATGCTTTAGAAACGTGCAGGGTTTTCTCAGGCTTAGTGTCTGGCAGCACTCAGAAGTAATACAATCACATCAGTTCATTCAGGTTACAGAACTGTAACCTGTACAGACTAGGCTATCCAAATATAACCTTCCTAACAAGTTGCTGGCTGTCTGGAGTGAGCAAATCAACCTTACTCTTCTGGTCTTTGCTTTGGTCAAGATACTTTTGGAGCAATTCACCAAGATACAAACAAAAATATGTGATTATTGCAAAGCAGTCCTCAGAGAGATTTCCACTCAAATCTCAGACTGGGGACTAAGATTTTGGGGACTAACTCCCTGAAAGCCAGGCAAAAATTCTCCATTGAAATAAGGGTGCCTGCGTGGGCATACAGGTATGCATGTGCACATAACTACATCTGTGTTCCTGTCTCCTTGTGCACCCCACACGTACACACCAGTGATGCAGTGCCACAGTGCTTTGACAGAAACCATTCACATGATGTTTAAGCAAAACCTCTTCTTTCAATTGCTACTCTCAGCTAGTTCTGTCAAACTAATAATACAGGTCTGTGCAACAAAATGTTACAATATCAGTATTAGCATATAAAATAAAGGTAAGTATAGGTTTCCCATGTCTTTATTTCTTTTCCATTTTCTCTCTATCAGAGAAATTTGCCAAACCCAAACACTTTCATTTCTTCCTATGTGGTGGTTTTGTTTCTGATGAGGACAAAAAAAGTATCTCTGTTTAAGATAAAAGGAGATGTTGCCCCTTTGATTTGTTTTTTTGATTCCTAACAATATACAATAAATATAACGACAGTGGACTATTTAATAGCCCTGTAAGCATTACATGGCCTATAGCTGAAGAGAGTCTAGCTGCCTCAACTAAACAAAATCACTTGCTGTAAGAGCAGTTTTCAGGACAGTGATAAATCACAGTGTAATACAATCATGCATTAAGCTCCAACCAAATGTGAGACTGGCACAAATATTAAAGTACAACCGGGCAGAAGTCAAGTATGTACAAGTCATTGACAAACATTGGTGTAAGTGCTCTAGACAAGACATTTAAAAGAAATTTACATAAAAACATAGATTAAATTTATCAAGGTTTGATAAATTTTAAGACAGTAAAAAAGTACAGAAAACATGAAAAAATAAAAAACCCAGCCAGTTCATACAGTACAGTTTTACTACATTTATATTACAGAATGAAGACAGAAAAAGATACAAGGAATTAAGAGCAAGGAAAATTCTGCTGGCTGCGGCCAGCGGAATTTCCTTGCCAATGAGAGATGTGCACACATAGATGCACGCACACGCACAGAAAATAAAGACACAAACCAAAAGAATCATTTACTGTAACAAATGACAGACAGAGAGGTGAGAACATTTGGCAAGTTGCAGCACATGGAGTCATTCCCGATTGGCTAACGATGGTACCTGGCTCGGCTGGAGGTCACTGGGCTGCCGCAGCGGCGCCACAGATGGAGGAGGCACTCCTGACGTGGACGCGGAGCGGCCCAGCCGGCAGCTGGCTTTAGACTCTGCAGAGGGAGAGAGCAGAAACTCCAGTGAACGAAAGAAGGGTGCTGCTGCAGCAAGCTCAAACACTGGGCACCCAGGATTCCCTTGAAATGGAGGCTCCAGCCTTGGTAACAAGGTTAAGTCCTGGACATTTGGCTGAATCATGAGCAGAATCTGAGATCAGAAGAGGGATTCAGACAGGACTCACGCCATGTCCTGGCCTCTTTGCTCTGGCATCTCTGAAGTATAGA
Source organism: Rhipidura dahli (assembly GCA_013399225.1). Classification (NCBI taxonomy): domain Eukaryota; kingdom Metazoa; phylum Chordata; class Aves; order Passeriformes; family Rhipiduridae; genus Rhipidura; species Rhipidura dahli. The sequence continues at coordinate 161,054 of VXAC01006091.1, forward strand.
GCCTAAAACAGCAGGCAGGGTACAAAAGAAACATTCTTGTTTCCCCACTCCCCTGCTCCCCAGCACCTTTTCTACTCCTCCTGTAATAACAGCAGTGATTAGGGGAGTTACAGAGGCTTCTGGTTTCATCTCTCCATCCCCAGCTGAGGGACCTGGCAGCCCAAAGACTGACTGAAGGAAAGTGCTGAAGGAAAACATGAAATGCCAGAAAATGAAGGAGGCAGTATATAAAAGTGGAGAGGATACTGTCACACTTGGGGATTTGGAATTCTTGGGAATCTCATGTCAGTGGCAATGAATTGAGAGACATAAAGTAGGAAGAAAAGAGACAAATCAAAACATCAGCAGTGGCAAAGTCAGTTGCCCAGAATCAAGGTGGTAACAGAAGCAAAGTTTGTCTTGAGAGAAAGCTCTATTTTAGAGAAGAAATGCACATAAATGACACAGTTATTTGATTTTCCTTCTGCTGTTTTATATGGAGTCATTTCTGAGAAGGCTCCCCACTGATTTCCAGCACAGGTTACTATTGTATGCACTGACACAAGGTGACCATGCAGCTCAGGAGGCCTGGACCAAGGTTTTTATATCTAAGCCATGCTGACACCCATGTGCTACCCAAGAGTTCAGCTGGTCTGGAGGAAACTGTCTTTTGCTGAAAAAAGGATCTGCCTGTTCCTGCCCAAGAAATATTTTTGTCCTTACATTTCCTTTCTATGGCTGAGGAAACACCTCTGAGCCTATGACTCAGCTCAGATTAATGTGTTCATTCTCCTCATGTTTCAGAAACCTTCCCAGCCCTGCACCTGCTTTCTCTATTTAGTGGGCAAACACTGAGAACATCTGCATGCACCAGACAGACTTGATACAATGGCAGAGTCTCACTTTTAGCATTGACAGCGCTGCTTTACCATGAATAACAAGTAATTATAATACCATGTTTCATTACAATTTAAAGCATTTTAAAATTCTTTTTAAATAAGGTTTGAGAATTCCTCCTATTCAATTCCATGTTTTCAAGAAGAAAGGAAGGACCTATGCCTCGTGCAGTTGTGATTGAGCAAGTTTGCCCCTGAAACACATACCTTTTGCCTGTGTCTGTCTGAAATTTATTTTCTCATGCCTCATTTACATAGCTGCTTTGCCTGTGTTTGTTTTACACTGATTTCTCTATTTCCTGTGTGGATCTCTAATATCACCAGCATGTCCTTAAAGTCACTTGGCACACCTTGGAAACTTGAGGACAGCTGGCACATTACTCTACATACCAGCAACGTGCTGAAATGGATTCTTCCACTCTCATTGATGCTTTCTTATTGTCACCTTAAATGCTTATTTTCCTCAGATATTTCAGAATTCAATAGGGCATGGAGAAGAGCTATCCACTGATGCTGGAGCACTTAGACCAGTGGAAGCATCTGTAAGGGTGAATATTCATCAACTAAATATTAATAGGTTAGTTAACATCCAGCTGGCTGAGCAGCAAAAATATTTATGCTGTTCGCCAAATGCATTATTCAATTCACTCTCTCCTAGTCAGTCTGTAAACACACCACGAGTCAACACAGCCATAGGCACAGAGAAAGGAGCAGACCGGCCTCCTCCATAACCTTGCTTTTGTATATAGTCTGCTGGTTTGCTTTTTTTGGACTTGGGCAGTTATTCTGAAAGTTGATTAGATTTGTTTTTGTTCTGATTTCACACTGTCTGTGTGCCAGATTTCTGACTGTTCCTTTCAGTAATATAGATATAATAATGGATCTCATTATTATATCTCATCTCCTGGAATTTGCTGGGGTTTCAGAAAGGACAAGAATTGAGGTTTTTTTCAGTTTCTTTTCTCTACTGCTAAGTAGAGATTCTGTTTCTGCTGCGACAAGCAGAATGAGACACGCAGCGCATAAAAAACTCCAAGACGCTGTCTGACTATGCTTCTGAATTATTTTTTTTTCTTTAGGAAAGCAGAAAAAAGTGTCATAATTTCCTATTTGGATCTATGTGCAACAACAAGAGATTACCATTTCCTTGCCAAAGAGACTCCTTTCATCTGGCATCAAAGAAATAAAACCTATCAGACACAGATGAAGTATTAGTTCCTTTATCTCCCTGTAATATATGTTTACAGTATTAAGGAAACTATTGTGATTTCCATGGTGATCCTCACCAAAAGGTGCCTCAGACATGTCTCCATCTAGCTTTTGTGTCTCAGTGGCAATATTTTTAGACCAAATAAATACTGTTTTCTACTGTAATGAGTGGTCTGAGTAACAGCTTCACACTTCACACCACTGTGGGGGAAAAATGCTCTGTTTAAGTGCTGCCCAACTCACTGCTTCATATTCTGCAGCATGTTATTTTTCAGCTGTGGTCAGCTTATTCACTGTACTGGGTCTGTCTCAGTCTTCCTATTTAATGCCAAGAATCTCAAAGGAAGAACTACTGCTAGCAAATATCAGGGATGGTTTCTAATGTTAAAAATTAATGTTGTGGATGACATTGAGACAGCTCAGTATTAACATCTAAAATGAGTAGTCTTGGACTTCTTAAGAAGTCCCCTTAGTGACAGTAATTCATGGTGTGGAGCTGAATTCTGTCAGCCATCCTGATAAGCACACAGAGTAAGTTCTGTAGGCCAGGGGATGCAGGACGTGTGAGCAGCTGTTAGAGATGCCCCTGGCAATCAATGGGCAGCATGAGGTTTGAATTCAACAGATTCTTGGGGGTAGCCAGAGAGCTGTGAAATGTTATGCACAAAAATGTTCATATAATTCTATGGGTGTATTTGGAATTTTAGTGATATTGTTTTGCACAGCTTCCAATGTCCCATTTCTCACACTGTGATGTGATATGAAAAATGCACTGCTGGCCTCTGGGAGCCAGGTGCAGTGCAGTGCCAGGAGGGGATGGTTGTGCCACTGGGCCTCAGTCCCCTCTTATGGTACCCGCAGTTGCCACAACACTTGGACAGTGGAGTGGGACCACAGCCCCCTCACACCAAGCAAACCCACACACAAAATCATCTGCAATGGGCTGAGCATCACTGCACTCTCAGCTTTAAACTCAGTCCTGACAGCACCAGGAAGATTGCACATGGACACAGGCAAGCATATAGATCCAAAGGGCAGCATTAAGGATGAGAATTTTAGGAGAGACTGTGCAACACAGAAATACAGACTTTCCAAACACAAATAGGATTGCCTTAAAGTTGGGTATTTAATTATGTGTCTAAGAAATCATATAAATAGCTTATTTTCCAAAACTGCAAGAGCTGCCCTCATGACTAAAGATGTAGAGGGTTGGCTGATTGCATTTGGGACATGGGGTGTTGTAGGATTTTCCTCAATAAAGCACAGTGCTGAAATGCCACAAGATTTTATGGAAATATTTTCAGTCAGTTTTATACCAATGTGCTATGGCTTTCTACATTCTCCAGAAGTATAACAACTCTTCATGATTTTTATTTTTGGATCTTAATGGGAAGATTTCTTTATTCATCCAAGGAAGCCTTCATTCTGCCTATCCTAATCTTAATTCAAAAAAATACTCTGGCTGTCACTTACATTGGAGAAGATTCTTATCCTGTCACAGTCTCTTCTTTGCACATAAAAAGAGAAATATTGCTTATTTGCTACAGCTGCCAAGAAATGCATTTTGAATTAAACAAGGCAATGTGACAGGCTGAGAGCAATCACATGAAAAAAAAGGAAAAAAAAGAAGAAGAAAAAGAAAGCATGCATACTGGAAAAATACATCACATCCAGTATCTTCCTACTGGCCTAAAAAGAGATGAGTAAGCTGAAACATAACTTGAAATTATGAAACATTAAAGTGGAATAAAGTATATAGTATTCAGTTACCTAAAAAACGAATTTAGTACTTTACTATTGGCAGAAGCTAATTAGTGCTAAAATATCACAGCAGCATGTCAAACTGAACAGTTTTCACAAAGGGAGCACTGAACCTGCAGAACTCAGTGTTACCAGATATCCATAGGTCAAATATTTAGCAACTCTCAAAACCAAGTCAGCTATTGAGTAAAACTATGTCTGAAAGGAAACCTCTGTTTAGGTTTAGGGGATACTTTGCCCAAAGGGAAAAGCTGTGAGTGGAATATACTTTGTGTCCTGAAATATGAGTGTTTATTTTCTTTGTAAGGCTTTTGTCATAGGATTTGGCTGTGTTTGTTTGCTGTTTCCTGGCATCTTTGAAATACAAGTAAGTGTTTCGTATCTTTTTCAGGTTTTGTGTGTTTTTCTTACACCCAGGCAAAATTTTTACTCCAGTCAGAATCTGTGTGATGCCACATCCAGGAGGTCACACACCAGGACCATGAGCATTGGCTGGATGCCCTCAATGTGCAGATCCCAGTACTGCTCATTTCATTTTAGGTGACAGGCACTGCTTAGGAAGAGCTTGTGTGCAGAAAACATGAATGACCAGTGCAGGCAAGGTCTGGGCCTCATTGGGCAGTAACATAAAACCTCAGCATTAAGTTGCCTTCGCTTGGAGAATCCTTGTGGATTTAGGAGCACAGTGATACTGAGGAGAAAATGCAGGGGTTGGTAGGACCACTGAGTTGTCTTTGTGTGAAGCAGACCTGGCTGGCATGAACTGGTGTTTTGCTGCTATTCCCTTCTTACACCAATGGATGCATCTTGCACTCTGAGCTTCCCAGGCTTTGCCCTGTTCCCAAAGACATGAGCTTAAAATATTCATTACTTTTGGAAATCAACAATGATGGCCAGTAATTCCAGTGAAGGGTGAGCATTTACTTCCTTCCTGATTATATACAACGTTTTCAGATGGAATACTTATGGCTGGCTGAGTGACAAGTTGGTGGTGATTCAAAACCAGGACACAACAGAGCATCTGAGATTTAAAAGGCAGGGCAGTGCCTGTCTCCAGCAGCAGGTGGCAATGCAAAATGCTTCTTCATTGCAGTTAAGAAAAAAGCAGCAACATTCCAGAAAATACTCTTCAAGTCTCCTGGAGAGAAGTTATACAGATTCTGTGTTACAGATCGTGTTTGGCTGTTCATTACAATTGCACTGAATTTCCTAAAAGTCACCATGCCCCCAAATCACACAGCTTTCAATAAGAAATTATAGGATGCCAAGAAACAGAAAGTGTCCTTGACAAATTCTGTCACAGAACAATCAGGCATTAGAGACAGTGATAGCTGTGTGCAGCTGACAGCCCAGGCTCTTGGAACAAAATGGACAGAAAGTTCAAGATTCTGTTTGGAGATGTCTCATTCTCCCTCCTACTAGCTACTTCAGAGCTGGGGAGAACCCACCAAAAATCAGTATTCTCATGCAGGTTTTTGCTCAGGCTACTCCAGTTCCCAGGTCATCTGTGTTGGAGCAGAGCTGCCTGGTGAGCACACGTGGGAGGTCCATTCACACCCTTTCTCTTTTACAGCATAGCAATTCAACCCCATTTTTTAAAATTTATTCCAGTGTTGCCCTAATAAATGCCTGTACCAGTGGGAACGAGGAGGCAGGCACCAAACTGTGGTGTTTCAAGGACATGTCTGCACAAAACAAAGTAGCCTTTTTTTCTGTTATCTACGATGTTGCAAAGAGAGAGCAACAGCAGTGACGATCGTACTGGGGACTGCCTTGATTTTATTTGGTCCTGTGGTAAATCTAAGTTCTGATTACTAGCACGGAATTACTTTATCTCCTTGACTCCAGAAACCATTTGTATTCATATGAAAGTATTAAATCTCTCTTCTTGCATTCTGTTACAGTTCTAATTTAATTGCAGAGAATGAGCTGTTACAGTTAATGTACAAGTTCATTGAGGAGAACTGTGTACAGCATTCTCAATGCAGTGCCCCACCGAGTAAAGGTAAAACATGTTGCTGAGGCAACAGCAAGAGACACAGGGGAAAAAATATTCAGGGCAGATGAGAGGCAATATTCATCAAATGAAATATAAATCTGCAGGGAAAGAAAAGTCGTAATCAGCCCTCAGATTTTAATCATAGAAAGGAGTCAAAATTCAGCCAAGAAAATAAAATTTTTCTTTGACAGTCCTAGCAATGTAAGACAAAGTCACAGTTAACTAAATCAAGGCATGATTCAACAACTATTACAGTTTGCTGATGCCAAATGGAGATTGAGGCCAACATGTTTTGTCTGCTTTTGGAGATCAACCAACTCTTTGAAATAAAACTGCTGCAGAAATATTGGACAGCAGTGTTGTATTTTGATAAGAGCTTACTCTTTAATTTTTACTTCTTTACTACTCTGCTCTATAGTGTCATCTTGCAGAACTGAAGAGGTACACACCTTTGGTCTAATTATCGGATGTCCCAATACTTTGATGTGGTAGCTTTAAGCCCATCCTTTTGCCTACATTAGCACAGCTGACACTCTAATACACTAGGAACAGAATTTTTACCAAGCTATGAGCTAATCTGGAAAATTCCCACCTTCCAGGAAGCTTTGTGAGAACAGACAAGTAAGGAAATGGCAGTAACACACAAAAAACTGTGCTAGAGTCATAAGATTTGCAGAAAAGTCACTTTCACTACACCAGGAAGAACTGTTTGGGGGGTCTGTAGCAAGAAAAGCTGGACTACAGCTTGCTGCAAATGACATGTCACATCAGCAGACTCTTCAACTTATACACTGAGTTTCAGGTGCCATTTTCAGCAGTTCAGGGACAGCGTGAGTCCCATTATCACACAGCAATGTTCTGGGTGAGGCGTGAGCATCTCTGCTTGCTCAGCAGTTTCAGCAGTCATTGCTGCCACTCACTGCCCAGCAGAGCTCTCATGCAGGAATGATTTCTTGTCTGAGTTGCTCCTACCCTTACTGAACATTGACCATAAGGCTTCAGTACTAGATATGGCAACTGTCCTTAAAGGGGATATTTTTCAGTCCAAACAATAAGCAATGAAGTTACTCTTTTATGAGAGCTGTCATATTCCAAAAGTACCAATACAGTACTCATGCAAGGGCCATAGATATCTCTTTATGGATGTCTATTCATTTATTAGTTCTGTTTGTCTTAGTCAATTTATAAACGAGACTGCATTATAATGCCATGGTTGATGGCAATTTACTATTTAATATGTAAACATTTTTGATTAATAAAACGAATAGGTGTGAATCTGAGACTTCTAGAAATTTCTGTACAAGCAGAAAACAAAGGCTGCCTGTGTCCTGTCACTGTGCCCCTCAGCAAGGCAGCCTTGCTCTTGCACAGTGTATTTCTATTACTTTATGTGATACCTGAATTTATGAACTCCTTCCTGAGGTACCATCCTGGGGGTCTCTGTCATAGTGTCCCTTTTCAATGTCAGGTGAAATTCTTTACTTTTTTTAAGGCAGATGACCAGCATGTTTACATGCTCCTATTCCATGCCACCTTCCCAGATGTTCCAGCACAGAGCACAAGCAGACAGCACAAGGCTTACCACTGCAGCAGTCAATGGGCAGGGACAATTCTAGAAGGTATTTGGAAGTCTAAAGAATCTGGAAGCTTACCCACATCTGTGTATCTTTAGAGATCCTTCATCTCACAGGAGATTCATTGGATCTTCCCTGCTCTGCCACTTGACATACCTGAGCTGTTGCCTCCAGCCAGCATGGTTGGGCTGACAGAGGATCTCCCCAGCCTGCTGGACACCACGGGGGGGCCCGGCGTTCCATCCCATTCCTGAGCTTTCCCTGGCTCCCTAGAGGAAGCTGTCCCGTGATGTCCTCTCTCTTTGTTTTCCAGCTTCGGTAGTGGTTCAGTGCTGTGACTTCTGATCTTCAGCTCCTCTAGTGGCTCTACAAAATACACAAGTGCACATTTCATTAGAGAGTGACTGGTAATCATCTACATAATGCAATAACCTTCTGCAAAATACTCCATACATATCATAAATCATAAATCCTTTAAGGGCAATTTATAGCATGGTTTTACCATCTAGGCCAAAACCCTGTAGTTTATATAGGTTTCAATACACGTTTTTAATTATTAAATGCATACACCATGCAGCAGGTGGATAAAATGTAACTTTTCTGTTACAACTTTTATATGCCAGGAAAATAATTTTGAAAATGGTTTCCTACCAAATTGTGGTTTATTAAGAATTTATAGAAATACTTGAAATCTTTCCAGCTGTCATTTCATTGGGAACAAGTCCTCCTTCAGGCACTTTCTAAGGAAGCTCTCTCCTAAGGCAATATTGTGCAAGCAACGTATCTGTACTTCTCATAAGCTCTAATAAAAGCACACAATCCACAAAACAAAAGAGCACAAATCCATTTTGGGTGTGCCCAGCACCACAAAGTAGGGAATGAAATTGCACTTGGCTGGAAAATCCTTGGAGTCAGACAATTACTTTCTGCTTGCAACACCACAAGTCAATGAAAAGAGGAGCAATTCGAAACACAGCTGAATGACTTTTTTAAGTGAAGCAGAGATGTCTCCTTTCTTCATGGCTGGTGATTTTCTGTTCTTTTCTCAAGACCCGAATTTCTTTTCTTGCAGGTTGAGAAATGCATGGAGAAAGAATTCACTCTTGCTCTTTTCCATCTGTAGCTGTGAAAAATTCACATGGAAAAACTAGATACAGAAGAAACATTAGATTGCTCTTTAGTTGTAAGAGCTAATTACAGTGCTGATTAGTTATTCAAAGCTGCTGCTTATCTCCTTTTGAAAAAAAATCAGTTCTCACTTTGGAATTTTATATCTCAAACTCAAAGAGATGCTTACATGATACTCTCAGTTCTGGTCACAAAGGTTCAATAATCAACCCCCTGATGTACCTTAATTTCTATATGTATCTAGTGTCCTGGAATCCACATTTTCTAGAGATAACAATCTTCCCTTGAGCTCTATCTCAAAAACTTTTAGTGGCTTCAAGGGACTTTAGAAGGTTTGAGAGAGCCAAGCACAGAGAACACACCAGGAGCCATTGAGAGGCAGGAGATGGCAGCAGCTCCCTGAGGGACCCAGGCTGGATGGCGGGGGCCTGGCTGGGCAGGACTGACAGTGTGAGCAGCCACTTCCTCTCCCAGTTATCCTCACGGCCAGGAACTGGGACTGTTCAGCAGGGATCACCACCAGATGATACAAAGCCCTTTGATTTGCTTGTCACACACTGTCACCCGTGGAACAGCAAACAGCGGAAGATGCACTGTGGGACGTGTGGAAGGTAGAGATCCCACCTATGCACAACAATGATGAAATCTCACGTGGTTTTGGGTTCTTTAACATTCCAGTCTGCAGATGAACTTAATGAGTATCAACACAGTCAGCCTGGGGTTTCCTCAAAAAAATGTCATACAGGAAATATGGAAAAATACCTAACTGGATACGCAGTGCAAGATGTAATCATTAGTTTATTTTGTGAATTACTACTGGTTTATAGTAAAATTTAGTGTCAATGATATCTTACTACAGCCTTCAAGTAGTAACACTCCCCGAGAAAATGATCAAACAACCCCAGGCTGGAAGTCGTAAATAGGATTCAGTGACATTTTATGTGACAAAGACCTTCAAAACTCAAACCTCCTCCATGAACTTCTAGGTCACTTACCTACTTTAGTGTATGCAAAAAGACACTGCAATGAAAATCCAAAGTGTTTGTTTTTCCTGGTTGGTAGCCCCACCAGGGTACAAGGCTGAACAACAGTCTGTATCAATATAACATGACATCTGCCTTTCAGGGACCTTTGCTACGAGATGTCTGTGACACAGATCTGTCTGTGACTCCACAGAGACACCTGCTAATACAAAGAGCTGTGCAAAGAGAGAGAGCCCAAATTATTACCAGGATTTGAACTGTTTCAGTTGACAGCATCGAGCTATCAAAAACACTGATGTACTTTTTCACATAACAGATGCATGCAATCATATGTGATTTTTTTCTTCACACCAGTAACATTCACTTTAAGATACTACTTATGTGGGAAAAGAAAAGATAGAAACAAAGTTTCAAAATTCTTTGGAAATGCACGCAGTTCTTTTTCCCACTAGCACAGGATGGTGCCTAGATTGCAGTTATTCTTCACAGTGAAATGAAGAGAAAGCCAAAAGATTGGAACATGTTTTCAGAAATCAGAATTGGGCCCTGCAAGTGCCCAACCAAACTAATGCAGCATTCAGTAGAGTTAAGTTACTATATCATCCAGCTGCTCCTGGAAATGCTGTGATTACCTTAGTGAAAACCTTCTCTGTGTGTGCCTCATTGACACTACTTGAACACCACCCCTTGAAATTTCACACACATGCAGTCAGCCCTTGTCACAGTGGAAATGCTCTGGCTGAGTGTGGAGCTAAGGATTTATCTACTTCAGTTTACTTAACAGAGAAGCATTTGTACTTGTTGCCTAATAAAAATGATTTGTGCATTCTCAGTTTTATTGTCAGCTGAATCAAAGCACAGCAGTTCTCTGCAACCAGCTGGAAACTGTGGAAATATTCAGACTAAATAAAGATTTGGTTTATAGTCTAGTTCTTTATAAGGTGTAGAAAATCAGTTTTCAGCTGGCTGTCTAGACTTTGAAAATTTACATTCCACTATCCTTTCTAGGGGGATTTTCAGTTCACAGTTTATCTGAAAAGTAATATATACTAAAAATGAAAAGCAGATTGAATCAGGTTATAATGTCATGTAACCCATCACAGAGCCTGAATCATTATTATTTGGTGATTGCTATCAGTAACACTGATACACAGACAAAAAACAACATGTCAGTGTTTTATGTAGTTTTCTGTAATATTACTTTCCAGCTCACTTGTGAATACAGAAAAATGAAAAAGAAAATTATTGCCTCACTTTTACTCAAACATTTTGGGGAGGATTTCAGAATAATTTCATCTTTTTAAATAAATGACAATGGGAATCAAACTCAATTTAACTCAATTAAAAAAACCAAAAAACAAAAAACAAAACAACTTAAAAATCACTCTGCTACTCCTTTGTTGACTGAAAGAGCACTTCAGTTCCAATGTGCCCAGGACAGCTCCAGAAATGCAGAATGCTCCCCAGTCAGGTCTCAGCCCATCACTGGCACATTTGTTGACTGTCCCAGCCACTTGGATGTTTTTATCTTGTCAACTACTCCCTGCTGCAAAGGTAGCAAGCTCAGTGGCACAAATTATTGTGTCTCCTAAGGCACATTCCTTGCTCCACATTTTGGCTCCTGCAGCCTGGCACAAGGCATTGGCAGAGAGCAGAACATGCCTGTAGCTGCTGGCTGTGGTTACCTGTGGGGTGGGGATCTTATCATCCACTGAAAAGTAAACCAGGATATTTCACACACAGTAACCTTTTATAGAAGCTACAGCAGGATTTAAATGGCCACTTCATCCCTATTGATCCCATACTGAAAACAGGAACTCTTGTCAGTCAGATACATCTCTGTACACACACACACAAACACACAGCTGGAAGGTAACAGTAGCTGCTGCACGGTTCTTTTTAATTTTGTTTATTTGGGCAGTGCAGAAACATGGCTCAGATCTAGGTTATCTTGTGCTGTTAAAAACCTTAATTTGAAGTTGAGAAATTATGCTGGGAGTTCACTGAATCATACAGTGGCCACCAGAAAGTCTTTCTGCTGTCAAATGCTACTTTTTGAAAAGCTGAAATCATTATGGAAAGCACCTTTATTGTTCAATACTTCTTCCACCAAAATGATACATAAAAATTTAAATTTCAAGAAATAATTCACTGCTTTAAATATTTATGGACACAGTTGGTTAAACTGCCATAAAGGCACTCAAATGTTTCAAGCACTTCCAGCTGTCACTGTATTTCAATATTTAAAGATATGCATTTTTCTTATTTATTTCACCTGAATCTCAGACTTTTCAATTTAAAGCATAAGATGGTTAAAATCCCTTATGAAGTACATATTTTACAAGTAACTGGCATGTACAATCTCCCCTGTAGGAAAGGTTGCCTAGTAGCTGTGCACGAGGCAAGGCTGGCACGTGAGCTGTAGTACTGGAAAACCTGGAAATGCTGAGGGAAGTGAGAAAAAAACAGAGCCCATTGTAACTTGGACCTAAGAAAACGGAAATTACAGCTACAGAAACATCTTACCTAAAAAGCTATCATTCAATGAGTATAACTCTGCAGCCAGTCTGCCACTCTGCTCTTAAACACAAATTAATTTCAGGTCCAGGTGTCTTCTTAGTGTAATGCTAAGTAATAAATGGCAAAACCTTTATTACTGCTTGGGGTTTAGGGGGAAGAAAGAAAAACTATTATCTTAAGGAACTTAAAATAAGGATTGCTTTATGACATCTCTCTCAGCTGTGAGCTGAAATGTATAAGATAATCCATACATTATTAATTTATTCCTTTTCCCCCCCTTTGTTTTGTTATAAACCCAAATAAATAATATATCACTCTAGGCAGAGCTCACATACTGGGGGAAACAAATGGTCTAAAATTCATCATTCCCATTCAGGTGCAAAGCAAAGTAATTTGGGATGGGTTTTAGATGTGAGCCAGAGCTCCCAATCTCCCCCAGCTTTGACATTTCAGACCTCACCTCGTCCGGCTGCAAGGCAGGCGTGGCCTGGCTGAGGGAGCAGGAGCCCAGAGCACCCCAAGGGCACCTGCAGGGGTGCAGGTGCAGGGTTAGGCTGCAGCCAGCACGTGTGAGTGATGGTCAGAGCTCCCAGAGACGTGCCCAGCACAGCTCCACCTGTGTCCCCTCTGCTGCTGCTGGCACCAGGGCAGCCTGTGCCCCTCTGACTGACCACTTCCACAGGCACTGCATGCAGAGCAGCACTAAGCCTTTCAGAGAATTCCAGAGTTTCTTCTTCCTGCACCCTAGGGCTTTTTATTTACCTTTACTACACATTTAAGAATTAGAGCCACCTTTTAATGGACTTCCTGATGTGTGGTGCTTTGTCTATCTATACAGCTGTAAATTTATCCCAACCTCTGCCAAAGAAAAATAACCACCTATTAAAACCACATGCAAGAAACACGGATGACACTTATTGTCTCAGCCATTCAAAAAAAAAAAAAAACCCAAACTATATTATACTGTCAGTGAAACCCATATCCTCATTTTTATTAACTATAGTGGTTTGTCTATTCTGACTTCATCCGCTTGCTAATTAAGCAGAAGTTTGCTTTGCATATCAATTTTTAATACACCTTTTTTACAGTTAAGTGAGAGTTGCAGCAGCCAGCTTGTTCAATTAAAAGCAGGTCTGACCTAGTTCCGTGCAAAATCAATAAAAAGCCAGAAAGAGTCTCACAAACCATCTAACATTTAGGAAGAAATGGCTGAACTGCTTCTTGGTGTTCATGGAGCACATGTTTTTGTGAGCAGGGTGGGGCTTTTTTTTGTTTTATGTGGTGAAATCCAGTGGAGATCACATCTGCCTGCTACAGACAGCAAAGGGAGGAGAAGAGGGATTACTGAGAAAAATGCACTTGGTTGATTTTCTGTGGCTGTCCCAAACCTGCTAAGTGTGCAGTCCTGGTTAGGAAAACAAAACAGGAAAACAAAAAGCCACAATACAAGAAACTGAAGACTAATAAAAGTATGCATAGATTTATACCAAAATATTTATACCATTGATTTATCAACCAAGGCTTTATAATAAAAAATATTCAATGAAAATTATGAAAGTTATGATCTGGTCAAAAAAATAGAACAGAATTCTTTAAGTTTCAATAAACTTCAGCTGGCAGTATTAGTCCCTTAAAAGATTAATTTTAAAAAATTCACCATTGTAAGACATATTCAACATTGCTTGATGTCCTATGGTAAGAGGAAAAATCCTCTTGTATATTGATTAAAATAAAGGAAAACCTATTTTTACTATTAAACAGACAGACATTTTCCATCCCTGGAAGTGTTAAAAAATGTGTGGATTTGGCACTTGAGGACATGGTTTAGTGGTAAACATGGTACTGGGCGGACAGTTGTAATTAATGATCTTATAAGTCTGTTCCAACCATAATTCTATGATTCTATGATCCAAGATGACCATATTTCTGCATATATTACAGAAGTGATGACAATCGCCTGTTTCCAACAAGGCCATCATTATTTCTTAATTATTTACTCTGTGCTTGATCTCTGAAGTGTGCCTATTCTGCTGCAAATCACATCACAGCCTCGTCATCTGGCTGAAGAGGCCACACCTGGAAGATATGCACTGTACAGATGTACTACTAAAGCAAATAAAAGCAGTGTCCTGAGACTCTCATTACCTCAAACAGCATTCTTGGCACTCTATTAACAAGTTTTCTACTTAATTCAGACTAGTCGCAATTACATAATTAAGCCGAACATTTTATTCTCTGACATTCACTGATTTTTTCTTTCTTTATCATTTTCCTTTCAGAGCTCAGAATGCTGGAAATTGGTGACTTGCACTTAGAAAAACCTCAGCAGAAGCCTGTGTCCTTGGGTGCCTTTTTGGGCAAAAACCTAATGACAGCAAGTCAAAGGGAATTCTGTTATTGATTTCAACAGAGCAAGGGCTTTCCTTCCAGCAGTTATTAGCTGGGGCTAGCCAGCCATGCTGATTCCTGGGAATATATGGAATAGCTGATCATGGGGAGCTGCAAACATTTCTCTTACATAGTTTGTGCACCCAAATCTGCTGATAATCCAGGCTGTGGTTTCAATTAAAAACCCAAATGTGTGCACATATATTTCATACTCATAGGTGGGTTTGAACAAGGTCTGCAACTGCAACAAATAGGATTTCAGTCGGAGAAGGAAGAAGCCTAGTTTGAAAAGTCTGAGTGTGCCAGGCTTGTGCAACTTTGTTTTCACTGCCATTAGCCTTGGCCTAATTAGCAACATGCATTGCACACCAGCACAGACTTCCATGCCCACCCTAAACCCCATTATGACCAAAGAAAACACTGTTAATGAAACCTGTAATGAAACTGTGGAAATCAGTAGCTGTAAAAAGTGGCCCAACTGTAACCTGGCATTTGATTTGAAGAGATGGTACCTACTTTTATTAAAAGGCTTTCCTTCTCAGCCCTGTTCACTTCACCTCACACTCATTCTGTTTTTCAGGTTCTTAAAATACCCTTGATCTTTGGATGAGGACACGGTGGTTTGAGGGGCCTGCACACATCCTAGCACACTGTGTCAAGAACTCAGAAGGCAAGAGTGAGCCAAAAGAGCTGAAGTGCAGAGACATTTCAAGAAAAAGGTTTTTGCAGAAAGTTCATGACCTTATGTTTCAAAGCTTCACTTCAAAAACATCAATCTTTCATGGGAGTCCTGACTATATTAAACTTGTCAACACTCTTTTGTCAAGTTTCTGCTGAAAAACAGCCTTTGAACTATTTCAGGAGATTGAATGTAAGGTTTTTCCATTGTCTGAATACTTTAATTTCTTCTTAAGTGTGTGTTTTTACCCAGATTTAGTAGTAAATATTAGAAAATTAAGATACAGTGAGGGATATGGATTGTGGAAACTGGGGACAGAAACCCTTCTGTTCACAAGTGCACATAAAAATATCAAAGTTGAAGTGAAAATGGCTTTCCTTCCTGACTATTTTGTCTATGGTTTAACTAGCTTTATGAAAAACATTTTTATTAAGGCACTTCTCTTTACTGGTTTCACTAATGAATTAGAAAATTTTCTGTTCTTTATTAGAGCACACATGTCAACTGCACAGCTCTCCTTTTACGCAGCATGTTACCTGTAAAAGGGAATCCTGACACTTCCTGAGCACTGGCTTCATCTGAATTCTGCTCTGTTTTACCAGGCCAGGCACAGGCACACTAACATTGCTGTGTAACCTGTGTGCCAAGCCTAGCTGGGTCAGGATCCCAGGCAGTTTTTGCTCTGCAAGTAAATACTTAAGATTCCTCCCTGTTACAGGATAAAACCTTTATGTCATACTGGCTTCCTATGCATTTTGACAAAATTAATTATTTTAGGCCCTCCCTGCTTTCTAATTAGAGGTTTCATATTGTGAACTGGTTTTATTCTTGCTAGAAAAGCAACTGTGAAGCCATGCCAGCACAGACTTCTGACATTGAGGAAATAAGTAGAATTGCAGATGGTCTTGTAACAGCTCTGGCTGATGGCTGTGCTTGCAGGCTTTACTATTATTGCCTTCACAAGTGGGCCAAGCAGCTACTGTGGCTGGCACAAGGCTGCCTGTACTACAGCACATACAAACTACATACAAATTACACAAACATTGCTGGAGCAGTAGATTAGACACAGATTTCCTGGAAGAAGGTACTTTTTGAATCACAAATTCGAATTCACGCACAGAAATAAAGTAATTGCCATCTCCAGCAAAATTAAACACACAGCTTCTCTCTTTCGGATGAGTAGTTACAAGAACAATGGTTCTCCTTGCTCATTTTTAAATGCCAGATAAAGTGCTAATTGCATGTTACTGCTTTAACAGTAAAATAATTATTAGGGATGGATAATTCTGTTCAGAGGAGTGAAAGGAACATGAACCTTCACATCAAATTGAATGTAAAGGAACCTGATTTTTTAATATGCATGATTATCCTCACAATTATTTCCTCAGTGTTCCTGTACTTTTCACCTTATCTATACCTAGCATGTTTGTACACCCCAGCAATTTCATAGTTTGATATTTGAATCATTTACATGTATAACCTAAATAAAACTATTTCTAACACTTTGATTTATCTTGTTACTGATAGAGTCTTGGAGGGTTAGAGAAAATTTCAGGGAAAGCATATCTACCTTTCCTCCATTAAGAGCCTAAGCCTCTTTATCAGAATATTATGTCTTCTCCCAAGCAACTAATGAAAGCAGATGAGGAAATGGCCTCAAATTGCAGCAGGGGAACTTCAGGTTGGACATCAGGAAGAACTTCTTCACTGAGAGAGTTGTCAAGAATTGGAACAGACTGCCCACAGCAGTGATGGAGTCACCATCCCTGGAAGGGGTCAGGAAATTGCAGTCTATGCTTTGGTCGGCAAGGTGGTGTTTGGTCAAAGGTTGAACCCCATCCTGAAGGTCTTTTCCAGCCCCAGTGATTCTTTGGGTAGATTAGATAATACACTGACAAAAATGTGCAGCATATCATGCACTCATTCACTACTCAGTGTTTATATTATTCACTGCAGCATTCCAGAAACCAAAGTACAGAGTGGCTTTGCAAGGAACAGCAACCCAAGACAAGGAGAGGACCCTCTTGTACTAATTTATAATTGCATCCCCTAAAGCATATCTTATCGATATCTTCAGGGACATTTGGATTGGGTCTTTAATGATGGGGTTTAAATAAATGATCTTGCTCAGGCAGTAATCAAATAAGTCGTGCCAAAAAGTGTGTTCTTTAAAAATGGATATGTAGAACACTTAGCTCAAGATATTGTCAGTGTTTGTTACATGGCTCAGTAAGGTAAAAGCATTTTAAGAAACATAAAGAGGATAAAAAGCAGTCAGAAATACTGGATGTTTTTGGAATTGAGGGAATAAACCTTGCTCCTTTCTTTATTCCGCACAGAGTTCCCACCATCTTCTCTCAAATCACACGGGTTCTAGAGCTGTGTCACTGTAAGAACAGATAAGGTATTTAATTAAACCTTATCCCTTGCAAAGATGCAATAACAGCAGCTCAAGAAATCATTGAATAGGTTTTCAGATCATAAGCTGGCATGCAAAATATTTAATTTAACAGTGACCTCAAGCAGCTACTCTAGCTATGATGCAGATATTCCAGTTACTGAAGAAAAAAAATACAACTTTTGTTTGCAAAACTGCTTTTTTCTCTCATGATTAATTTTGAGGAAACTGTTGAGATCATCTCTGTTTGAAACTTGTGCAATATTTCACCATCATGAATAAAGTTCACAGTCCTTGGTAGTGGTGGTGTGGTCTGGGTGGTTTTGATTACTTTTCCTAACCAACACTGGGATCTCCTTCTCTGTGATTTGGTTTAAGCAAAGAGACTTAAATACTATGTCTGTACACTTGCCTGTGGAAAATGCCAACTGGGGTTCAAAGTGCTTTATTAACACTGTTCTTAACAATAAGCACAGATCTTCCTACAAATTATCTCTGGTTTTACTTTTAGGACTTAAACAAAAATGCACTAGAATCCTATTGCAAAGAAAATCTGACTCTTAATGCAGAAAAAGATGCATTTCCAGGTCCAGTGCTTGGTTATAAAGAGACGTTCTGAAAGAGCTGGCAGCTTGTCCTCTCAAGCCACTGGCACTGCCAGCCCAGCCGGCTTCATCCGATGTGTCTGCGCCAACTTCCTGAGTGGAGGCTACATAAATAACCCTGCACCATTCTATTAAATCACAGTAGCTCCATCCCCAGCCTCCTTTTTTTTTTTTCCTTGGTTCTTTCACAATAGGACCTGATACCCCACACTGACACCATGACACCACATCCCCTGAAAAAAACACAGTGGGAAATTTTAAGATGTATTTAGCAGCTTTGCTGAAGCCAATATATGCTTATGGAAAACATCACTAGATTAAACATTTCTTGCCATTTAGATTGAGCACCCATAGGTTGGTCATAAATTGTGTGGTCCTGCTTGAAACAGAAAGGCAATAAACTCTCCAATTCAGCATCCTGCTGTATCACTGCACCATTCTGAATACAAGCTGTTCTAGTCACAAAGGACACATTTATTTTCTTGAAGCCAGAGACACAGATGGTATAAACAGGAGTACCTCTCCCGATTTCAAATAAAAAGTGGTGATTTATAAATGCTGAGGATTTGGTCTAAAGGTCAAGATATTTCTCTGGCTTAGAAAGCTCTGTTCAGGGGAGTGGGGAAAATCAATGGCACTTAAAACTGAGAACCTATTATCATTACCCACATCCTTAAGTGCAGCACATGTTCCTTTGCTTATTTACAACACAGTGAAGTGGGTGCCAGTAAGTGAATTTAAGGCATTTTTCACCCTCTATTTTTAACAGCTTTCAGATATCTCACATCTTACTGTACATTAAACCTAAAGAGAATATGTCTTTTTCATTTCTTTACCTGAAACCATATTTTACTTGAAATATAACACAGAGACAATATCTTTATCTCTTTTTCACCCCTTACAAGTTTATTTCTTCTTCAGAAAAAGAAATTTTATCAAACAGTCAAGTAATATAAACAAAAGAAATAAATAAATCTCTATACATCAGTCAGAGACAGCAGCTGTTTCCAGAAAAACCTGAGCAATTCTTTATGAAATTATGTCTCCTTGAATGCTTCTGCAAACCCTCAGAATCCCGGGAGGGCCTGATTTCCTGATGAGCCTAAATTGCTGAATTAGAAGGGGAGACAATGCTATGGTACCAATTTGAAAAAGTATTGCATATCATCTCAAAATGCTTGTTTTCTGTTTTAATAATTGTATCTAACAAAGACATACAGAGGAACATCCCACCATCAGTGACTTGAACAACTAAATGCCCTTAAAATGTCCATTCTCACTTTTGTGTGGAAGAAGCAAGACAACAAACACTTAGCAGGCATTTCAGTCAAGGAACAGGTGCTCATTGATTTATCCAATGGAAATAAGTTCTTAAACCTGACATTACCCCTGATGCTGAGGAAGGGTGGAATTGCTGGAGTGCAATGCAAAACGGGGCAGTGATGGTGGAGCTGTGGCATGGAATTATCACACAGGGATGTGCAAGGTGCCACAGGGCTGCTGTGGGTGCTTCTGCACATTTCACCTTTGTGCCTTTGCTTTGCAGCTCACTCCTTGCTCCCCAGAGTAAACAAGTCCAGGTGAAATGTTTTCCTGCCTTTTGTGGGCCTAGCTGAAAGACCTTACTGACACATTGTGATTTTTCTTGCCAATTATTCTCTGTGATTGATAGTTGGGGGACACACGTTAGCTTTAACAAGAGTTTGCTGCTGGCTGGATTAGCTGCTCCAGCCCAAACCACTTAGTCCAGTGCACACCTTCCTTTGCTAGGGATCTAAGGATTCCTGAGGAAAGACAACAGCAGGCATGGCTGAAGAAGTACTCAAGACCACTGAACTGGAAAGTGAATCTTGTTTTTTCCCAGAAATTTTGCTCCTGAAGGATGCTCATGTGTGGTCACCCCCATGTGTACACTTCAGGCATTTTCAGTGCTGTTCCACAACGTGGCACAGCCCCCAACAGACTTGTCCCTTAGGGAAGGACAGAGCTGGAGAGGCCCAAGTGACCCTGGCAGGATGAGCAGATCATGACCTTTGTGGGTGCAGGTGCCCACAGCTCTTGCCCCAAATATGCACTCACAAGTGAGCCCCAGAAGAAGTATTTCTGATGCTGAAGATGGCTTGCTGATCTCTTGGTAGATCAGAATAGATGTAGCAACATAGCTCTCTTGGGGCTTAACTAAATGGAATTAACTTGCAAGATCATATCCTTCCAGGAGTGGAGAAGTGTCATTCTTTCCAAAGCCCATGCTCTCTTTACCTTTTCCTCTGGCACCTCCCCCTGCTCACACTCCATGTTTGCTTTCAGACCTACTTTCAGGACTGTCAAATGAGATGTGACTGTTTTGATCACCTCATTTAATCCCACACATATCTTGTCTCATCAGATTACAAAACCTTACTATTAGGGAAATGGATGCTTCTCCAGTGATGGAGAAGTCAGTACACCTCTGGCTCAAAGGTTCAGGAATAACTTCAGTTATGCAGTATTATTTCTGAAAAGCTGTTGCTGTCTCATTAAACTTAATATAACATTCATACTACATAGAATCAATTGCTACAATGCAGAAAAGGGACAGAGAATTAGGCTGACATCCCATTAGATAAAAGTATGAAAAAAATTAACCTAGAGGTTAGAAATAAGGTAGGCACTCAAATTTTAGTCTCTAATGCTGACTCAGCTGCACATAAGTTGAGAAATTGATGTAATGAAATATCTATAATGGGTTTTATGTCCAGCCTCATCTTGCAGCCTCAAGTTTTCTTCCTCAGAACACCAGAGGCTGAGTAGGCATACAAACGAGAAGGTATGCACACAATGCCATCCCAATCCCACCCTCCTTAGGCCAGTATTTCTCATCCTAACTCTGTTAGAAATGCATAAATTGAAATCCTGCCCTATATCCCTCATTCTGGACTGAATTCATGAAAATAGAGCTAAAATGGGCCCACTTGGGGTGAATTTTCACTTGATGCATCTTCCAAACTCTGTTCTCCATCACACTGTTCTATCTGACAAGAAACCCAAAGCTGACTGAGAAACTCAGAATGGCCCAGGTTAGAAGGGACCTTACAGATCATCTAGTTTTAACCTCTGTGCCAGGGCTGGGATGTCATTCACTACATCAGGTTGCTCAGGGCCCCATCCAGTCTCGCCTTGAATACTGACAGGGATGGGACATCCAATACTTCTCTGGGATTTCTAGCTTCCTGGAAAGCAGCAGAAACTTAAAAAAAAAAAAAGGAGAGAGAGAAAAAATATCTCAAAGTCTCAGCTGTCTGAAATCAGCCTGAGCTCTATTTTAACTGAGCTCCTTCAGCTCCTCTCCTCACACTATTTGATATGTTTAGATTCTTAATTCAGTGGGTACCAGCCAGGAACAGGAAATGTTAATAATTATCCCAATTTTCAATCACTATAACTGATTTTCCAAAGTAGCACACTCACAAATTTCCTCCCTATATGTGTCAGGAAGGTGAAGAGTGAAACTCCATGTAGGCAAAAGCCAAAGCAGCTCTGAAGCCCTGCAGAGCAGCTTGGGAAAAAAACTCTGAGCTGCTGTGCATAATTTGTTTTGGTCTCACACCTCGTGCCCACCCAGCACACAGCTGAGGTCACTGCTCTCTTGTGCAGTTCATTAGGGTGAACGTTTGCAATAATCACTTGAAGTTCCCAGGAAACTATGAGGCAACAGAAGCCTTAACAAATGGAAACAATCAATATACAGAAAGAAGGGCTGGTCCTGACAAGGATTTACAGGAGCATCTCACAGAGAAAGCTTTGGAGCCACACACAGCCTGAAAGCCAGTGCAGTGCAGATCACAGCAGCCTCCATTCTGCTCTGGACGATTTGGGATGCCTTCAGGCACATGACTCCAGTGCTAGTTCCTCATGGAGTACAGCGTGTTTCCATGGTGCAGAAATGACAGAAGCAGCAAATACAGCTCCAGAAAATCTTAAGAGCATTTCTTTCCTCTCCCTCCATGAAGCCCTCTATGCTGAAGGACACGGGTAGCACAGACAGTCAGTGTGCACAGTGACAGCAAAGGGACTGTGTGCTTCCACACAGCTGGGCTGAGCGGCCGTGCTTCAACACCTTCCAGCTGCACCAGAAAAGGGCACAGTGCAGCAGCCCAAGGACTCCTGGCAGTGTTGGTACCTTTTAAACAGTTTCCCTCTGACCTCTGACACTGTATTTCACAGGGGTCTGCCAAGTGTTAGGGCTCACTGCCATATTACCCCACACAAAAGCAGGAGGGATTAAGGAACAGTCAGTGACAATTAGCAATATCTATCTTTTCTGCTCTTTCACATTCTTCATGTTCTACACCTTCAGTTTTCTGTAGGGTTGTCTCCATCGTTTTGCATTTTTTTTCTTCATAATGTTCCACCAACTTTTTTTTCATTTCTGATTTGGCCTTACAATTTACTTTTCTTTGTTCTTTTCTCCCCACTTTCATAATTGTGGTGTAATGCATATTTAAGATGTTAACAGCATACAAGAGGGTTTTTAGAAAACAGGACAATAAGTGAGCTGCTTATAAAATCCAGATTTGCACAGCTGCAGCCAGTGGATGCTGAGTGTGTTCAGCAATGTTTGGAGCTTCAGTTGAAGCTCATATTCTCAGAAAACATGGCTCTAAGGTGACAGACCCCCTAGTATCACTGATTTATCCCAATTTCTCAATAATGCAAATGAAATAAAGAAATAAAATGAAGGAGGATAAAAATGGAGGAATGGCAGAAAAGTGAAGAAAATAATACAGAAAAGGGGCAGCTTTACTTGTGTACTAAAGCTTTTGACTGGAAATAATTTTTATGTAGTCCCACCTCCTCCTCAAAACAAAACCAAAATAAAACAAAAAGCCCAATCAACCAAACAAAAAAACAACTCAAAAATGACACAAATTAAAACCCAGCAAATACATTTATAGTTTGGACTTAGATGCCAAATTTTCACAAAGTCAGTGGCAGTAACCATAAAGATGAGACAATTATCTCTGTAATTGCTGAAATATTTTCCAAATAGGCTCAGCTGAACATAAAATTTAGTATTGTGCTTTTTTTTTCATATTAGCATATGGTAGTGAGAACTTCAGACAAGTCACAGGGGGCAGAGTCTTGGAAGGCTCCATGAGAAAGTTGCTTGAGATGTGGTGTGTATAAATAATTTTATATTTTAGGAGCAAATATTCTTAATTTCCTAGCATGACTTCATAAGAGTCATATACCTTCTTTTTTTCGTGTTTATTATCCTCTAGATTCTGGAAACCTTTCTGTATGCTGAGAACAAATCACCCTGAGGGGGCAGTCCCAGTTAGTCCCACTTTGTGTTTGCTCTCCCACTGCTTCAAACAACCAACCCAGAATGGTGTGAGTGCCCCAGGCTTACAGTGATTTGCAGGAGCACAGTTTCTTTAACAAATCAGATGAGTACCCAGCCTCCCCTGTCTATCACCATGTAAATCATGACATGTAAATGTGGCAGTCTGGTCAAATGCCACGTTCAAATCTCCCAGTTCAGATTCTTTATGAGGGATAATTTCAATATAGAATTGCAAGACATAAAATGCCGGATCTGTATGTTTTCTGTAAATCTTAGAGTGTCTTCTATCTCTGCAATATCTGAACATAAACCTGATTCTTGCTCAGGGCAGTAATCCCACAGGATTAAGTCATACTGTAAATACCAGACAAATTACAATCGGATTAGATGGGCAGTCTGTTCATTTACTCAACACAGCTGCACTCCAGAGTCTTTTCACCACTGGTGTCTACTTATAACACAAATGTGTTTTTCTTAAAGTAAATGAACACAATTTCAATTTCATATCTCTCTTGTTCTTACCATTTGTGGGCAATAAGGAGCACATTTCTGCTTCCTAAGGAGCAAAAAGAATGCTTCTTGAGAGGCCAACAAAGCTGTTCTCAGTACAGATCTGAAGGGCAAGATTTAGTTTAAATTTGTCTGTGAACAGTCCTTTGAAAGTTTTGCATTCAATTTCAGTCAAGTAGAATAGAGAAAACATATTCTGGAGATAGGTATGAGACAGCAGCACAGATATGCTGAAATTTCCCAGGTCTTGCAGTAGCCATGGCAGGAATTTCTCCAGGTTCCAAACTTGCTTACACTGGTGAGCATGAAAACCTCACTGGATAGATCTGGTGTAGCATGAGGTTCACAGTAGATTTCTGCTCACTTCTGAATAAGAAGTATGTTTAATAATCTTCAGTATTACCTGCCAAAATCTCCCTAGCACTTCACTGAAATTATTTATAAATGTCACATCACATCACTCATAATTGTTCCCATTTACAAGAATCATCTTACCTTTTAGATACAAACTTGCTTTCATCCAGCACACAAATCCAGTGTTACTGTATTTTTACTACTGCAATCAATTAATGAAACCCTACTGAATCATGGAGCTGAAACTTTCATAAAACAGGATTAATGACGGCAGGTCATGAAAAACTAAACACAGATTAAGGGAACTGCTGCACCAACTAGTATTCTCAATACCTTGCTAACTCTATTCTCATCTTCACCTTCTGATTGCAGAGTCATTATTCCTGATGTGCACAGAGATAAAGAAGAATAATACCAAGGCTGGAGAAATGGAGTCCATGAGTCAGGAGGGATGTGTTATAGGCCAACCCAATCCATTGCCACCAAGCTTCTCCATTCTTACACACAGGCATGTCCTCACTCAGCTGCAGGGCTGCGAGGCAGAGAATTTGCCCACAGAAACCCAGAGGGAGTGTCTTGCTGAGCACCCTTGAGCATGACCCACAGTGCTGTGCCCACTCTGCAATGAGTCACGTAACAGAGTGGCACAAACACAACCAGAAATGCAGTGTGGAATTCACTTCCCTTCTGTAGTGATACAGCAGCCTGGAAACCAGAACACTCTCTTTTATCAGGTACAAACCAGCGCAGTTTATCATCCCACATTGAATATGTTAGAGCTGTCACTAGCCATAATATAGTACCTACAAAAACACAAGATCAGCTGCTCTCCAAAGACAGCTTTTGGTAGCGGGTTTAGTTTGCATAACCAGGTGGAAACACCAAATTTAGTGTAGTGGTTTTATGGTCAATTTATGCACTGTTCCCTGATTTCTTTTCTGTGAGATAAACCATTAGGAGACAGCAAAGCAGGCACACAACTTATATGCTATAATAAAGATTATTAACAGACCTAAAAGAAAAGGAAAGGAAAAAAACAATCAGAACACACAGCCAGAACTCCTCTTCCTCCTCCCCCTCCTTCTCCTCTCCCTCAATCCATGTGCAGTTCTCAAGAAAGGAAAAGAAAAGGGTTTCTTCCTGCTTTACGTGGTTTTCCAAACTGCCACCGCCTGCAGCAAAAACAATCCGCAGTAATGTAAAGTCTCTTTTTTCCATAAATCCCCCTCGCGGTTCCTTTAACTCTAGAACATGGGCCAGCCCATGGGGGTATTACTCTTCCGGATGAGTAATTGTGGCTTGAAATTCTAAGGCTTTTTCTCTTTTGCCACCAGGTTTTATAAGCCTCTGCTTTCTGATAAACCTGGCATTGGGCATTTTCTTCACAACCTTTACAAGCCACACATCAAAATTTTCAATCCCCCATGAGTTTTAACTGGACTAAAGAGACAAACAGGCTGGGATATTACAATATTGATACCACAGCAAGGCAAGGAGTCTTTTAAGCTGCCCGCGGGGACGCCGCGGCACCGCCCCTCTCCTCCCGTGGCCATCTTGGCTCCGTCTCACATGATGAGGTTTCCTCTTTCTCTCTCTGGCTCTGGAATCACCATGGTGGAAAATGCTACCATCCCGCTTCACCGCTGGATACAGGGCTGTCTTCTTCAGTTCGACATGCAGTGTGTGCTGGCAGCTGCAGGCTGCGGGCCCCTCCGCCAGTCTCCTACCGGTCCCGTGTGGGACAGAGCCGGTCCCAGAGAGACTGCGCCGGAGGGAGCCCGAGGGCCGCCCCCCCCGCAGAGCCCCAGAGTCCGTGCTGTGGCCTGGGAAGGGGGCAAGGGCAGGGACACCTGGCCCGGCCCGGCGGGGGCCCGGTGGGGCCGTGACTCCTGCCGCCACCCCTAGGCCAGAAGCAGCTCCCCCACTCCCGCCTCCCGCGGGATTTTTTATAGGTAACAGTGAGAGAAACGCGATTCGACCAGGCAACTGTCTGTCATGTCGGGGTTAACCCATAACACTTTTCCATTAGGCCGGTGTCAAGAATTCAATGTCATAAACAGATTTTACTTAAATGGAGGAGAAAGCATCCCAAGTCTGCTTTGCTCTGAGACAGGAGGTGTTAGAACGACCTTCCACTGCAGGACACCCACTGAGCAGGAACATTTCCTCAGCAGAATATTTCTGCAACAGAAATACTGGTGCTAGGTTCTGCTTTCACACATGTGACTCCTGTTGATTCCTAAAGGAGTTTCCATATTTCACTAGCTCAGAAGTACATGGTGTACATGGTGTAAACCTGAAGGCATATGGAACTTTGATTTTATGACACAGCATATGACAAGTCAATATTGGCACAGCCTCCTTCTGTGCTTTTCTTCCTGTATGGGTTTACAGGTTATGTGCATTATAAGGCATGTTGGTTTTCAGATCAATTCACAGCACAGCCTCCCAACCAGTCACACCAGTCCAGCTGAAAGAGATATTCCATGGCCCAGCATGGAAGGAGAGGAATGGTTTACACAAAATCACAGAATCATTCAGGTCCTCCAAGATCACTGACCTTAACCTTTGCCCAAGGCTTAAAACCAAGGTTAAGCTGCTATCTCTGGTTGCCATCATACTTTCCGGGATTTCTGGAGAAGTTAAGGGCAATCAGTAGATCTTTGCAAATAACCCTTAACAGCTACTGTTTGGTTATTTTGCTACAAGCTGCTTAGATTGTCTTAGCATCAATCAAAAAGAAAGGATGTGACATGGTGGGAAGATCCCAACTCAGATGGAACCTTTACAGCTGTGGAAAAATTAACGAAAACTGAATTTTTGCAAGACCAAGCCATGAATTGTACTTCTGCAGTGCAGTATGCATACTTTAAAACCTTAAAAATATAACAATATGAAGGCTGGGGCAATTTTAGCAATAATAATATTTCTTTTCATTACAAGAAATTGATATAAGGAATTCAGACTTCTGAGATACTTAACTTTTGCAAGCATTCGATTTAGTAAAGTACAGTGACAGATATTATTATACAAAGAAGAATGAGGAGAAATTACATCAAGGACTTACTTTCTGCAGGTTCCTTAGATCTTCTGCCACTGGAGGACTTCCTCAGGAGACTTCGCCCTGAGGTGAAGAGGCTGGTTAGCTCCTCCAGAGGACTGGTGGGTGTCCGAGAACGGGAACTGCTCTGAGATGATGACCCGTAGGTGCTGACCGAGACACTGACCATCTTCCCTCCCTCTTGCAATGTGTTTCTGGCTGTAGAATGAGGCACTGATGGAGAGCTTCTTGAGAGACTTCCTGAATGTACAGAGTCATAAGGTGGAGGTCTTTTGAGGCTTAAGGGGGTAAGAGACCTACCCATACTGACAGGAGAAGGTGAGGCAGAGTGACTTTTAGGATAACCGTGTGGAGACTGCGTTCTGTATAAGGTAGAAGGATGAGGAGGTGAGGAGGTGTGCCCAGGGGTGCTAGTTCCATGAGATACTGTCTGGTCTTTCTCCAGTTTTTGATGGCCTGGTGTATGAGGTGGCAGTGAAGATGGAGAAGCTCCAGCTTGCTGTCTGATGTAAGACACATTTTCTAAAACGGGAAGCTTTGTGACCTCTAGTGGAGTTAGAGGAGACTCGTCAGAATTTGGGGAACACTGCACTGGTGCTGGTGGGAACACCAGCAGTGGAGGTCTGTGAGAAAGCAGGTTTGGAAATGGCGGGGGTATGTCACAAAGCAAGCCCTTGGGAGTAGATGGCACTGAAGACTTGGTGAAATCTAGGTCAGGCACTGTGGGAGTAGCACACTGAGAAGAACAAGTGTGATGGTCATATTCACATTGACATTTTGAATCTTGGCCTACATCATCAAATATAGGGTATTTCATCTCCTCATAGACTGCTTCGCTTTGGTCATCCTCATCTTTTTTGAAGTCTCTGAGAATATTCCCAACCATTTCAATATAAACAGGCTCTTCTTCTTCTGTGTCTGGAGCAGGACTGCTGACCTGCGAGAGTGAGGCATCCCTAGTGAGCGTTGTCTTCATAGGGCCATGCTTTTTGATGTACGTTTCATCAAAAGATGTGCTTAGCTGAGTGTTTGGGTTTCGTTTCGGCTTAGGAGGTGGAATCTTCTTTGTATACTCATCACTGTGAGGTCTTGGTTTGGCTGACACTGAAAGCAGAACAAAACATGAACTAGTCAGAAGCCTGTAATGCACTTTGTCAACCACAGGGTCTCTGTTAAGAGTGTCATAATTCTGGAATGGATTTCCTGGGATCAGCTTGTTGCTGGTTTTCTCTGGTATTACATCAATAGAACACTATAAAAATAACACTCAATTCAAAACACTCCTAGACATCCCCCAGAATGCTCTGACACTCCAGGATTAAGTAACTGGTGGGCACTTCCCTTCCTCCGAGACATCTGTTCTTTCCCAAACTCTTTGGGACGGGACTTTCCATTTTTAAATATTATGCTTTTCAAATATCACTGTGGGATTTTAGAGACCCAGAGAGTTGCCGATGACACAACACTAAGTAACAAAACGAACTCCTTTTGGCTCCAAGAGAACAGCTAAGATCCTGGACAGTCATACTGGAATGACACTGATGTAACTCTGCAGTGACAGAGTGATAAATCAAGACCTTTTTATTTATAGTAACTTGCATGAAGCACAACGATTGTCTCAGCACTAACTGAGAGAGAACATACTCATACACAAACTGTAAAATCTGCTGTTGAGATAATCCTAGTGATTTATCTGGACTCTATTGTTAACGAGATTTCTGTTAAGGAATAACAGTGTTTCACAGATTTATATCCTTTTGACACAGGTTATTTATAAAAACCTTGGTTTAGAAATTATAACTCAAAACATTGAGATGAAATCCATTTGAAAGGAGTGGTCAAGGGTTTCTTGGAAATTATCCTTTATGAATTAAACAATAAAGAAACTCATGCAAATTGCATTTTTTTCACTCTGCATAAAGAGCTAATAAAACATCTCATTAAATGTTAGGGTTAATAAAATGCCTCATTAAATGTGTAAGTGAAGTCAGTTTTTATCCTAAGCAGACTCAACAAACTTGTTCAGAAACAAAATTTATCACATACACTAAACCTAGTTTATATTTCTAGAAGGTAACAGATACTTCATTGCTAAGTTCCCCAGTTCAAACAAACACACAAAACTAAACTAGTGGCCAGGTTAGAATGGCAGCTTTTCAGCCTTTCCAAATTTTGTTGCTCCTTGTAATTCACTGCTGCATATCTGCCACTTTGAACTCAACACTCAGAGAAATTTCCAGATGCCTTCTGCTGACCCATCAGCAAACAGCCAGCAAATGTCTGACATTAAACCAGGCAGGCAGCACTCATGGAGTTGAACCCCCTCTTTTAGAAACAGCCTTAGACATATTCCTAAAGCCAGCAGTGAGGCAGTGCTCTGCCAGCTCCAAGACAGCATTTTGAGTCTGGGAGGATGCTGGCTCAGAGCTGGAAGCCACCTGCATTAAAACACTTTACTAATGTGATTTGGTCACTGTCAGAGGAGGATTCAAACAGTGTTATCACTTTGCCACACTTTTGCTTTGATCTGCTAAATAACTTCTGTTCAATTCCCACAAGGCATAGCAGTAAAGGCAGATGATAAACAAGTTTTGTCCAGGAATAAGGAGCTGTGAATGTGTACATATACAAAGAAATGAGACTACTCGTTGTCAGCAGCATTTGTTTTAACTCAACACATAACTAAGGTACAACAAAGCAAAAAGCAAAAGAAATCTTGCCAGAATTAAAAGAAATAAAAAGACTCAAAAAATGATATTATACTTTCATGATGGTTCCAATTAATGTGTTCCACTTTGCAGCAGGCTAGGGACATTCCAAAGCTACCACAGATAAGAGTGTTTGGTAGCTTGATAGTTTTTCACTATGTGGGTATATCCTAATGCATTTTAAATTTGTCTTTTTAATTAACCCAAATTAATTTTCTTGACTGTATTAGGCTAGACTTTTGGGAATAAGATGTAGGCTACCAGAATCATTTGGGCTTTGCAGAAAATATTACTTGTGATGTATTTGACAATACTAGCAGATTTTTCTTGCCTGCTTCCAGCTAAATCACAATTACATTTCAGTTTAGTCTCTTATTTGTACATTATGTTTGTATATATTCTACTAACATAAACTTGATCTCAGTCCTCTCTCCAACCTCTGTTAATTTGATTTACAACCCTGTCAAAAACAATCTTATTCAGATGGCTGTCATTAAAATGAAGACAGTCAATGAAACTGGCACAAACTGCCTGATCATTTGTGAACACGTACATGACCTGAACTCTACTTTAGCTGCTTTTGAAAATTGTGTATTTTGTATACAAAGGCTTCTCACAGTCTTCAGTTCCCTGTGCATCACCCTGCCATAACTAATGGATACCTAAAAAGGAACATTTGCTGCTCCTCTGCTTCCTGAGATCCCTGTTCCCAGTGCTGCCTTTTACATCTTCTCTGCCACAGGTGTCATGCTGAGAATGTGCTCTGTCTTACAGCCTCAACCCCATTCTCTGATGTCTTTATCTGGATGGATGTTAATGATGGATAAAATAAAAAAAAGCTGAGTTGCTCCTGTGCTGTGGTCATTCAAGACTAATGTTAACTGATATTTTTTCTAAAGCTAGCCAAAAGTGGTCACAAGTACAGTGTTTTTAAATTGCTAGAAAAATCATATTTTCCTCTTCCCTCATTTCATTTTCACAATTTTTATCCAACTGAAGAAGTTCTGTGACATGGCCTAAGCCTGTCCTCAGGCACTGGAGTTCCCATATACAACACCCACGGGGTATTACATTACAAACAAGGGAATGAGAAATGTCAAGGAAGAACGATTGACATTCTGCCATCCAGTCTTGTATTTTTGCATGGGTTGAAATTAAGTACCACAATGACACACAGAGCCTCATCTGCCATTGCATGATATATGGCGTTAGCCTAGAATATATTGGTGACATTATCAACAAAAAGGTCAAATGACCCAGTCTTGCTGTATGAGACAGAGTAAAACATGACAAGGTGATTTACTTTCCATTTTCTATCTAAAGCATTTTTCTTCTGATGTAGTTTATTTTACTAAACCATCTATTTCCAGGAGGTGAAGTGTTACTGAGGTCTTTTCCCTTTCTTGACAAATTGAACTTTTCAAACTAAAATTTTAAACTAAATTATTTAAATATTTTATGAACTTTAAAAGGTAAAAAGGTACCTCCTATATGCTGCACAGAGCATGAACATTTGCTCCTATAAGACTTCTTATAGAAAATTCCCAGGTGGATGCATAGAGTAAATAACAAAGAAAGCTTTTTATCATTATTGGGAACAGAGAAACTGTTCACACGTGGTGGGAACTCCCTCAGCTGGGAGAGGACATTCAGGAGGCAAACTGAATTATCTTTAAGAAGGCCATGGTGCAAGACACAGTTATTTAACAAAGGTTTCTACTCTGAAACATAGCTCCATGGCAAGGGCTGAACTCTACAGCACACCTGTTAATGGCCTATGGATCATGAACTACCACTCCAGCCCAGAATAACAGGGAAAAGTAACAGGAATCCTGCAGCTAAACAGAGCTGTGCAAGGCTAATGAAAGGAGCAGGGAATATTTGTACAGTTCCTGTGTTACCAACATTTGGCACGGATAGATGTGCATGAATGCAGAAGCCCTGGCAAGATCCCACACCCAGTGAAGGGAAATTATTTGGCTATCTCCAGAGAGGAACAGGCAAGATTGCTTAAAGTACTTGACATTTATCAGGCAGAAAAAGCATTCAGTGCCTGCTGGGAACATAAACTTCTATGAAAAGCAAACCACGCTGGCATATTGGTGATACACATACCACCGTGCTGTCTGCTCTAAACATGGAGTAATTAAGTGCTTTTCAACATGAATTATTATGTCCTTGATGAAAGTGTTGCCAGTAACTTGTGTTGAGACTCTGCCACTTGTACATCAGAGCACACGGGTCCTGATCCAAAGCTAAGTGGAGAAAAGCAGGTGAGAACTGTTCCTTTCCCCACCAGGTGCAACTTCCCTCAAACATCCTCAAAGTGCACCACAAGCCTCTTGTGAGTGCTTCTATTACAGATACACACAAACACAAGGCAGCACCACGCCTTTGAGGAGTCTGAGCACTCGGGAGGTTGCTCAGGGGATGATGGTCAGCACCTGCTCCATGGTCCTTTGTCCCCACAGGAGCTGCCCCAGCTGCAAGAGCTTGGAATGCTGTGCCAGCACCTCCTTGTTTGCATCAGAACCACCCAAGCTGACAACCTGGAGGCACAACCACCCTTGCAAACACAGGTGAATTCCCCAGAGTTCCCACTGCTTGGGCAGGAACTCTCCATGTTTAGTAGGGCACTCCTTCCAAGCAATCACCTGGCTCTAACAAACTTTAAGGGGAACAAGAGATGCAGCTCTAGTAACTCCAGTTCTCATCTCGAAGCAAGAAGCAGTGCTTAAAATAGCCTCATGGAAGCCCTTCTGAAGAAGGAGAATTTGACATTTTTGAAATGAGATATTTGTAGCACAAAGGTTATGCATAGCTTTCAGACATGCCCAGATAATCTACCTTTCATAGGTAATTTTGGAAATACAGAATGCTTCTGGTATTATCCTTCTGAAGTATTTTTTCATTCTTTAAGGAGAGACTGAAATACAAAAATGTGTTGTCAGATTGTTATTATTTGCTCATGGTATAAGGAGTGAGTGAAAACATCTGAAAATTAAAATTTTGTCATTTTATATTGTCCTTTGGGTATTTTCCAGCTTTTGCATTTCACAGACCAATCCAGTGAATTGTGCTGTTCACTTTAACAAAGAGAATCAACCACATGTAGCAGGAAAATTCCTCCCTTTCAATTTCTACAAAAGGCTATAGATTCAATGGAGGAATGATCTGGGGCCTAAAATTTTTAAAATACTTAAAATTGCAACTTTAAATGCAGAAGGAATTAATCTTGCTTTATTTTGGGGGGTACCTCTATCAAAAAGAGCCTCCGGGAGTGAAAGGAAATAGAATTTCTTTAATTAAACCCTGAATGTGCTGAATACTGAATCATAGATGCACAGATTCTGATTTAGATCACATAACTCTAAAGAGAACATTCAGCTCTAGGGTAGCACAGAGCCTATAGATACATGTGCAAATTCAAGTCTGTGAACAAGCAGTTAATTTCATTAAAGACAGTGGGATTACTCAGAGTTGCACAGGATCTTAAGTGCATTTGTGCACCAGTGCTTATATTGGGTTAGATTTCATTATCTCCATAGATGAAGTTTGAATATTCTTAGGGAAACTGAATTTAAAAAGGCACAGTCCTCTGAACTGTGCAAAAGATCAGCACTCAGGAGACCTGAGCTTAATTCATCTCTTTTTACAGGCCACAGGGCCTCACCTGCCATTTTACCCCTTAATGCCACTTTTCAATATTTCTCCTTTTCCAGGTGAAACTCTAAGGTTTGTTACACATGGGTTTTGTTTTAGTTTATTTGTTTATATCAAAACTTGCACAGGGCTTCCTATCATTGAAAAGGTACAGTAGAAAGCAACAAAAAAATTAAATATAGTTATTGCAGTGTTGAACATGCATCTTTTCTCCTCCAAGAAATACTTGAAGGGTTCCTGCACTGTGAACAGCCATAAAATATACACTCAAAGA
The DNA here is from genome assembly GCA_013399225.1 of Rhipidura dahli. NCBI lineage: Eukaryota > Metazoa > Chordata > Aves > Passeriformes > Rhipiduridae > Rhipidura > Rhipidura dahli. The sequence goes on from VXAC01006091.1 coordinate 195,069, forward strand.
TGCATCTTAGCGAGTGATTATTGAAACATCATCAATAGTTGGAAGTAACATCAGAGAATGTATTTCTCTCAAGAAAAAAACTGGCTCTCAAAATAGCATTGTCCTCATGGACACAAGGCCTTTCCTTCCTCCTTTCCTAAAAGACGCCCTAAAAGAGAGGGAGCACATGGAAGGAATAAAAGAACCATCTGATTAATTCAAACAGGCAATAGGTGGTTTTAGCACAATGGTTTCAAGCAGTACATACTTCTTCCCCCTCCTGAATCTATTAGCTCTTACTGGAAATTATTTGGGCGTTTAAAGAGCACAAAACTTTACAGAAAATGAAAGGACTAAAAGTTAGTATCATAAAATAACATTGACGTGCCACTTGTATGTCTCAAGGCTATAATTAGGGAGACTTCCTCAAAAGTATTCAGGTCCCTTTATTTTGGCTACGACTTCTTTCGGCTTTTAAAATGATTGATTTCTGCTCTAATTCAAAGTGGTGGAGAGCTAGTGGCTGTGGGAGTGATAATCCAGAATTAAACATCAGTACAACAGAGAGCAGAATGGGGCCTGCAGTTAAATCCTGTTCTGCATTGCTCCAGCAGCACAACTGCTGCAGCTGACAGGCACCGTGGCTGGAGACATTCTGCCCCCAGGGTCAGCTCAGGGCTGTGTATCTGGGCCACAAAACTGAACTCCCAGCCCCAGCACCACAGCCCCTCACACTCTGTGTATGCCAGGGCTGCCCTACTTTCCTGGGACTCACAAAAGCCAGCCTTGGCCACCAGTGCCTTGGTGCCAGAGCCCCCTCCCAGCACAGCAGGGGCTGCCAGCCCTTTGCTCTGCAGCATCGAGACAAGGGCAGACCCAGAGGTGCCAGGATATGTCAAAACCTTTGGAGTATCAGCGTGGTGCAGAGTCCCTACTCAAACTGCCTCATTCCAGAGCAGACTGACTTCCAGGTTTTCTCCTCCACAGCCCTTACTTCTCTGTACATCTGCCTGGCCTACTACCCTTTCCTACAGGAAAAGGTCTCCAAAAACTTACAAAACATTACAAAGTGAATGTCTCCTTCTGAATGCCCAGCCTCTTGCTGTCCTATATTTTGAACTTCACATCCTAGTCTTTCTAAAGAATGAGTAACTGATGTCCCTGATTTTTCAAGATAACATTGAATAGACAAAGCAAAGAAAAAAAAAAAAAAAAGGTCTTCGAGAAATAATTACAAGTTATTTGCAATCAAGCTGTTCTGTACTATTCACTGAAGCTAAAAGTTATTGTCAGTTGGCACAGGTCTGGAAAGGCAGAAAAAGCAAGGCTTTGGAAAAATAAGGAAAGAATAGTCAAATTGCATCATCCTCCTTTTACAGGAAAACTGATGTGCTGAGTGCAAATGGAGGCAAATGAAAATCTCATAGTAACTTCTTTTAGGTTACTCTCTGAGTACCCTCTGATGGGTACTCTCTGGGTACCCATCTAGAAAAATATCCTTGAACTAATATGACCAGACACAAGGGGTCAGATCTCTGGCACTACATGTGTTTAAGTTATAAAAGTTCCAGTGGAAGAGGCTCTGAGGACAGGGAAGTGGGAAGATTACTGGGGAAAGATCCTCACGGCTGCCCACACATGCAATGAGTATTTTCAAAGTTCTGGTTCATTCTGAAGTCTGCAATATGCAAAACAGATTTTGCAACTAGAGCTACAGTGACAATAAAAATTTCAGTAACTCTGTGTAGTCTGAAGGAATTCTAGATAGGGAAAGGCAATTGGTATGGAAATTTCTCTACCACAAGCATCATTAGGGAAGAGTGTGCAAACAGAACTACTGAATCATGCATGCAGACAAATTAATTTACTAAGTCTATGTGCTTGTTTGTTAGTGTCTCTTGTGCAGGAACCTATATAGAGCTGAAGCACTGAGAGGTTAAACATGTTCACAGCAGAGTACAGTAAAAGAACCACAGAGCAAAAACATCAGTAAAGCCCCTCTAGTTTATAGCAGCATTTATGGAGTCTTGACTGCCATTGTGAAAATGAAACCTGAAGAGTGTGCTGGTTTACTGTAAATTAACTGCTCTATTCTTATAGCTCCGCACAAACTGACTGCATTTCACAATGAGAATAATGGGTGACACCAGCCTTTCCCAGCCCCCAAATCAGCATTTTTGCTGTGGTGCAGTTCTTGTGGAGCTGCACTAACTGCCCCTTCTCCCTCTCTGCAGCTACCCTGTAGCTTTTCCCTGAATATCACACAGAAGATGGTGAGGCTCTGTATTTGCTCTGAGTTTCTATAGGCTGTGCCATGGGATGGCTGCAAGTGCAGCAACATTTCTGTTGGCCTGTAGAAAGAAAAGATCTCTCCTCTGTCCAGAAAGGGAAGCTTCTGGGGGTTTGTGAAGAGCTGAGTCCCATTATCATGTGCCTTAGACACATATGGCACATGAGCTTGGTGTGTAGAAGACACCACTGATTCTAGTGAGCCTTTGAGAGGTGAGCTGCTTATTCCTCTCTCACCTGCTGCCCAAAGGCACTGAAGAGCCCTGCGCTATCAGCTCCTGTAAGCAGAGGCAGACTCCAGTCTGAACGCAGCTCCTGGCTTCACAGCAACAACACTGCTATTGATTACTGGCTGTGACAGCTGAGGGCAACCATGTGGGAAATCATTTGCCGAACTTCCATGAACTTCTTGGAGAAGGTACAGCACACAGGCTTTCTGACCTAGTGCTCACAGACACACTGAATGAAACAAATCTCTGCAAGACTTCCTGGCTCTTGGGGATTTCTAAAACCAGGACATGCTCCCAAATAGTGGACTCCAACATTATTTACTGGAGAAATGGTAAAGAAGGAAATCAAGCTAGAGAAAGAACAAATGCTAAATGAAACAGTAAGTTCAACTCACCTACTTTATTTATCTAGAAAAATAGTCTGCATTTGCTTGCTTGATTTGTTGTTTTGGTTCATGAGCAACCAGACCAGAACACTAGCAATTACTATATGCAAAGACTTGAATAATTTATCCAAAGAGATGAGACTCTTCATTTTTCATATCCATAGCAATGCCTATCTTTTATTTACAGCTAACATAAGTAGGTCAAATGCATTATTTGCTTATATAAATAACAATCTGTTTGCTGAGCTTCTAAAATAATTGCAGCCCATTAAATCAAACTGGCAGGCCTACCAAGGTGGTCTTGTGTCCAACTATTAAACAGGCACAGCAGCCACACATGGGCTTCTGTGCCTCCTTGGCACCTGCACCAGTGACAAGGAACCAACAGATTTCAGCAAGCCCCTCTCCCCAGAAGTTCAGCGGGCTCTGTACAGTTCTTTCCTTGAGGCAGTTGTACAAAGAGGCTCTTGCTGCCACTGACTGACACATCTGGCAGGTTCTTCCGCCACCACTGAGTTCACATTTCAAAACAAATCACAAAGGTTGATGGCCAGGGTCAGATGAGTCACCACAGCAGGAGCATCAGAAAGCAAATGAGCCACAAGGAACAAGAGTTCAGCAAAAGGGGCACTTTTTCCTCTACCAAATGGCCACAGAGTGACCCTGCGGAAGCAGTTCCTGCAGGTTGTCACCAAACATTTTTGGGTGAATATGATGACAGCTGAAGTGGACAGGACACTGCCAGAGCAGCTCAGAGGCAGGCAGCATTGCCTGGAGTTGTAACAGCAATAGCACTATGGTCAGAGGCTGAGTAGTATGAAATATTCACTGTAATCAGCTTTAGGAGAAATACTTCCCAGCTATTAATTTTACTTCCATCTCCATAGGGGTGACTCCTCTCTCCTCCTCAACTCTAAATAAAATGTTGACAAAATTACAGACAGGCCACACTTTATCAGCTACCTCACACTCAGAGCTTCTCTTTGTGCCTGGCTTCTGTCATTTTGTCCTGCATTTTTTTGCAGATAGCGTAGAGAAACTAGTAGAGCCTGTAATGGTGTTATCTACAAGGGTCAAGCAGCTTGGCCTAATCCCCATAAATTCACCTGGTAGAACTGCAGTGGACGGTGCCATTTTGACAGTGTTTTATGCTTGTTGTATGCTTGCTCCAAACAAGCTTTAGGAGAGCCATCTCCTGTTTCAAATAGGAGGCTTGACCTCATTGTTCCACCTGAGAAGCAAGATGGAGGATGAAAAGCAAAGATAGAGTATAAAAAGGAAGGGGAAAGCAGATATTATTGCTATAACCCAGTGTTTACAGTCTATTTCATTTTGTTGTTGCTCAGAAGTGAAGCTCTTTGCAGGAAATCATCCCCACCACTGAGGCACTGTCTATGGCAGAGCACAGCTCAGAACAGCCTGAGCTCTGTGGGGGTTGTTACACACCATCTCCTGGGACTGTCTGTTCTGTAAACCCATAGCATTCAGCATTTCACAGCTGCACCATAATGGCAGCTTGGATTTTGCCATTCTTATTCACACTCTGCAGCATCAGTGATACCAACAGGAGGTTGGGAAAGGGAACTTGACCAGTTCCTACACTGAGTAACTGCTTGAAGTCTTGTTTTCCACAGTGACTGCCCTGAGTTCACAAATGAAACCCTGCCAGGTGTGTGGAATTTCACATTAACAAGGACAGTGTTTTTCACATATTCCCTTCTCCACTCAAAAGCCTCTTTCTACAGTGCTGCTCCCAAAAGCAGTGTCCCATCAGCTCAAGTTTTCACTGTGAGCAGAAACACTCTCATCATAAGCTGATTGCAAATTACCTCACTAAGCAAAGCTTTTGTCACTGTCTCTGTGTTACAAAGGAGGAATATGTGACAATGAGGGACAAGTCAAATGCTCAAGGTCATCTGAGCCAGTGGCTGTTCCTCCACTTACACCCCTGGGAGATGATGCTCAGTATTATTTTACACAAGTCTCCATTTGGCATAACACTTACTGACATGCAAGCATGCATTTGCAGAACTGGGATCATTTGGCAATGAGTTACTGTAGATATTTGGCCACACCACCAGTAAAAATTATTTCACCTTTAACAGAAAAGAACAAATTCAGAATCATAGAACATTTTGAGTTTTCATGTCTTTGCTTGCAAACATTCATCATTAAGAAAATAAGCAGGCTAGACATATTATCAAGCTTTTGCATCCACATAATCCTATAGCTTCAATTTGTGCTTGGAACTCTTTCCTATGTTTGCTTTTTTGGTTGTGGATTTTTTTCTTTTAATCAAAAGGTTACTTACCATCCTATTCACCACAGTTCAAATATTAAGAGACTCCTACTGTGATAAGAAAAATCCTAACCCCATTGAAACTGAAACTTCTGGCATCACCCCAGTGAGTCTGAGGCAAGGTTTACAGCCAGTGCATCTTTTGGTATTCTACCAAGAGGAAATAGGAGAGAGCTCAATTTGCAGTCATGCATGGAAGGGAGAATGCCAGCAATCTCCTTAATCCCACAAAACTCTGTTAGGGCCAACAACCCAAAGGTAATACTGTTCCCAAGATAGAATTGGGTTTTTCCAGGCATTTTTTATGCTCAGAGAGTCCTGTACTTGTAGTACAGGTTTTGTTTTACTAGAAAGCGTAAGTGAGCTATAATTCCTCAATTGTTATATGCAAAAGGGCTGTGAATTTGAAGGCAGAGTATTTATGATTATCACAGAGAAGTGATGGAAGCTGTGACAAATATTATACCACTGCACTGGAAATAGATATTAAGCCACACCTCTTGCTAATGTCAAGTACACCACGCTCCATCTTTTTACTGCCCACTTCCAAGCCTTTCCCCTCCCTGAGCTAGCAGCCAGCTACAAATCACATCAGACTTTCGGGTATTCTTGTTTGACATGGCAGTGGTTTAAAGTTCTGTCCACTAAAATTAGCACTGAAATTATGCGTGCATAGTTTTATTTCTTCCCCTTTTGCATCTATGAAAAGCCCAGGCTGGTACACTGTGACCTCCAGGCAAGCTGATGGCACTGCAGAAAGGAAGCTGTGCTCTGTGGAGCTGTCAGGGCTGTGCACGTTACCCCAGCCCAGCACCATTTGTACACGGCTGGATGGAAAAGCGTGAAGGGCCAAACACAGTCACAGCATGTCAGGCATATGTCGCCTGATGTCATCCTGCATTAAGCCAAGTGGAAGAGATGAAAGCAGCAAACCAGTGCACCAACCAAGACTGCTAAATTCAAACAATCATTAGAAAGAAATTACCAATGAAATGGGCTGGCCATGACAGGATCTCACCTGGAGCTAGACTTGAATCTCTTGGGATGTGCTTCTGTAAGCACTGTGAATTTCCAGTGAAGCCAATGTGAGCGCAGGGGGCACAAAATGCTTTCAGAGCTCAGTCATGCTTCACTCCATGAAGATTTGTCTCATTTGGTTGTTAAAGTAAGAACAGAATTAGGGCACCAGTTAAAAATAAGGTAAGACAAAGAGGTGGAAATCCAATGTATTTGCTGTAGAATAAAAAGTGCAGCTGTTTTGTGGGTTTTTTTTCCTTTAACTCCAAATGAATTTTGCCAGGCATATCTATTATCACAGACCAGCTCTAAGAGTAAACAGGGGCTTTAGGATTTCAGTCTGATCCTTCAAGCCCTCACTCAATAGTCCACAATGCCTTTAACAGACAAACACACCAAAGACAGTATGCAAAACAGAAATGTAATAGGAGTATTCTCAGATTGTTATTTTTGCAGTTTCAGAAGCATTTCATTTTACTTAACAGTTTGTGATGTGCTGTCAAAATAAGGCAGGAGAATTAACCTGGATTTCTCCTCCCCTCCTCTCCTGGCCTTGACTTCAGAGCCATTCAGTGAAGCAAAATAATGCAAGAATCTAGTATTTCATAGTATTTCAGCTTGTAACATTTCAGTACTATGGTCCCCTGAGGTATAAACAAAATAAAAAATGAAATAAAAGTCAAAAATATGATGACTTACAGTGACCTGCTGACAATGAATGGATTTATAGGTATTATTACCTTACAGTTACAGTAACCTTACAGTTACATAGGGTCTGTCTATCGAGGCTGCAAATTAACCATGCAGTGCACAAGACCACCCACACTTTAGCTTTCTTCAGAGTCTCCCTCTTCATTTTGGTCTTTTCTGGCAGAGATTATTGTTTCAGATGCCTCAAAGAGCAGATCTGGAGTACTTCCAGGGCTAGGTTGGCTCTAAAAGCAGCCTAGTGACTTTCATATGATGTGGAACCTGTGGTAATACTCTCTCCTAGATCCCAGGTGACTGCATGAATAAGTGGCTCACATTACCTTGCCTTGTGCAGGGGCTACAATGATCTGTAAAGTCAGAGGACAGCAGCCTGAGAAAATCTCCCATACAGTATATCTGCATTATGCCCAACACTGCTCTTAGGTTGCTGAAATGGTTTTGCTGATTCCAGGGCAGAATGATGTGAATTCATCAGCAGTTTGGATCTGGAGTGACCAGCCTTATAAACTCTCCTGAGCCCTGGAGCAGTGGGGCTCTGCACTGGGAGTGCAGAAAAGCCCACATGCTCACAGCAGGAGTCACAAATATTTAGCAGAGCTTGCTGGCCTCAACTTAGGGCAGGCAGCTCCTCCTGGACTGGCTGCATTTGCAGTTAATCTGGTAAATCAGCAAAACACTCCCTGAACTCACATTATTAAGGCTTTTCCATTAAGAAGAACATCACAGCTTCCATCACCCTTGAGAGCAGAGCAATAGCTGTACTGCAAGGGAGCTGCACATTTAATTTTGGGCTTTTTTAACCCAGGTTCAGAATCTCAGCAAATGAGCAACATCTTATCGTGAAAAGAGCGAGGAGGAATAAATAAAGCAACACTGTTAAATTAAGAAGAATTAAAAGAAAAGTCCCTAAGTACACAGGACAGACTAGCAGAACACAGCTAAAATACCAACTGCCAAGTCCTGGACAATGTGTGATTCCCAAGCGGGTAACAGAGCTTCGTGTCTTTTACCAGTGCCTGGTCTATTTTCTGTTCAGTGCTTGCAGCTTCCATTAACGTTAATGAGTATGCATATGTGCCTTGAGGGTAAGAACATATTCCCTCTGTGGCTTCAAAACTTGTTTATAAATCCTTCCAAAAATCACATTGTGTTCATTGCTCTGCACAGAAAGCTATTATACCAGCCATAAGAACTGCTGCATTCATTCCCTCCTTTCCCCTTGCCCTTGCTTATCTGAGGGATGAGAAAACAGACCTGGAAAGATGAAGGGCTGAAGAAGGTGGTGCAGGGAAGTAAACCAGCTCTGGGAGCTGCAATCTCAAAACTGACTTGCTGCAGGGAGGGGCAAACTGAAATCTCAGCAAAAGCAGAGAAAACCAAACCCCAAAGCACTGAAAAACTGCTCCCACCACCAACACCCCCAAAAAATACTAGAGGACAGACCAAAATCTTTGCCGTGTCCTACCTGCTCGAATGCAGGTCAGTGGGAACAAGCTGCTTCAGCAACCAAAGGGGCCAAATACAGAGAGAGGTGCTGCTGGGCTGAGTCCCAGGGCAAAGTCAGGCCAGTGCTGCCCTCCACCCTTCGGATCCCTGCGGCAGCAAGGATGCTGAGAGGGGAAGGGCTGGGTGAAGGGAAAAACATGCCAGGGTTCCATTAGGAGCTGCAGGGCTCTAATGCTACTGAAGGCACCATATCCATCCCCATGCAACCTGGACACACAAAACACACACTTCTCTGGAGTCAGGCATGGTAGCTGAAAGCCAACTCCACCTCACTCTGTTGACAACAAGGCATGTGATTCCTGACTCTTCTGGCTTTGACTTTTCCCTCCATCAGTGCCAGCCCATCTCCCAACATGCACAGTTTTGAGTTAAGCTCTCTCAAGCCTCACAGGCTGCAAGGGATATAGTGCAGCATACAAACAATTATGGGTAAGGCAGCACTGAGATCAAGAATCAGATTAAGGAATGTGAAGGAAAACACACTGCTTTACACAGCTCAATACCGGCTCACATTATACCCACACAGCTAATGGGAACCAAGCTGCAGCTTCCCACAGGGGAAAACGCTGTGCTCAAAACACAGTGCAGGCTGTAGGGAAGAGGAAAATGAGCTGTAAAACAGACAGTGCACAGTATGCAAGTATCGAGGCCTCTCAGGCACAATGACCCATTGCAGCTCAAACCAAGCACCTGGCCTATGTGCTGGGAGGATGCCTTGGAGCCAGAGCTCAGGAGGCAGCACATCCACACTGCCCTTCCTGTTCCCAGGCCCACACCCCAGCAGCACTGCTGGCCACGGTGCTGCTGCAGTGCCAAGTGGTCCTCGCTGCCAGGAAGCTCATTGCAAGAGCCATGGCACAAGGCTCATGCTCACTGCACAGGGCTCTGACAGAGAGCACTGCAGGATGCTGCTCGTCAGACCTGCCTCCCCACACCTCAGCCACAGCTCCTGCCACGGGGTGCAGCAGCACTCACGCCTCAAAGACATGGCCCTAAAACTCTGCACTGTGCTGTGTCAGTGCTGGGCTGTCATGGCAGCAGGAGGCCAAGCACACAGCCCAGAGCAGTAGCATCTGAAACTGCCCACAGGTCAACCCACCAGAACTCATCTGCCAGTCCCTTTAGTCTCACTAGGTCTGAATAGGGCTCATTAATGATATTTCTTCCTTTGGTAGGCATGGATGAAAAGATCTGGGAATAAGATCTGGCTATAAGGAAGGACATTTCATGGTTACCACAGAGGACACTATTTCAAAGTTCAGGTTAAATACATTATTCCCTAAGGTAGGAAATAAAAGGAAACCAGCTGTATGCAAAACCAGAAAAAGCACTAAATCCCTTTAACCCAAACTCTGCTTAAGAGAGTAGCAAAAGTTGAAATTTACAGTGAAGATCCACCAGTCCAGCTGAGAGAAAACTAGATTTATGAGAGAGACCAGCTGGACTGCAACCCTGGTTACAGTTACTGTAATTGCTTTTCTCCAGAGAAAAATTTTCCTTACAAGTTGCCCACCTTCAGAAATTGCTGAGCTCTCTGCAAGGGCTTAGAAGGCAGCAGCAAGGATATCTTCTTCCCCAAGACACTTGGAAGAAAAACACTAAACAAATTGAGTGGGTTCAAGAGGTGGGTCCCCTGCAGGTATTTTCTGACATCAGAGATAAATTGTCCTCTGGCTCTGGCAGCAGCAGAATTACAGCCATGAATAGCATTTTGAAAATGCAACTCCGAGTTATTGACTTGTATCTGTGTGCACATGTTTGAATGTACATGCAAGTATATAGAACCTGCGTTTTCATTACAGGTATATATTATACATACATAAATTAAATTGTATAATAAAATCATATATTTTATGTGTATTTCTTTATATAATGTATTACTCCATATTACTAAGCAGAATTTTAACAAAAAATTAACTTTCAAAATACAGTTCACTTATATCTCTCCAATTTTAGTTGCACTGCAGCAGATCTGCAAACCTTTCCTGTAGACATGGAATGATCATATCAAAAAACACTGCTTGAGGCTGGTTACATCAGCCAATAATGCTGTTTTATTACTTCCTTTTTCTGTAAGATTGAGCACTGGAAACAAATCAATTAATTACACTCCTGCATTTTCTCAATAAAGAGCCTTTCAGGATCAAGATTAGATATGCCTTCCACACTGAAATGTTATTTTAAATTACCCTTTTCAGTTCACTTCTCACTTCCAATGTGTGATGCATGGGGCACAGCTCCATTTGTTTGCTGTTCCTACCAGAGCTTGAAAACTCTGAAGAAAAGTCAACCCACATTTTTAAACACCACTTTCTAGAAATCTGTCACAGAGGAGAAATGCACTGGGTGAAAGGCATTCAGTGGGTGCATATGAGAGGCAGTCAGAAGAGTAAAAAATGGAATATTAAAGCACAAGAAGGGACACAAAGTAGGAAACACAGCAATGAAGCTAAAGTCAAGTTAAGGAGAGTGATGCCTTCAGGCTGGAGAGTGCTTTTTCAAGCAGAGCCAAGGTAGGCAGGGATGAGCCAAACAAACCCAAGTGTTGCCACGCTGCTGCACAACGAGACAGGGCCAATATGTGCCACTGCAACTTAAGGGAAGATTCTCACACTCCCACAAATACGGAAGCCAGAGCACTCACAGGAAAAGTGCACAGAACCGGTGTGGGTGTTGCTGCTGCTATTTGTGCTTCAAGAGGAAAAGGTCTTTCAAGCTCATGACCAGATTTCTTCTGCACCTTCTGCACTAAAGTCAGACTCATGCTCAAACCAATCTAATGTTATGGCAGATATTATGATGGGATAAATTCAATATTTTGATTTCACCATGATCAAAAATAATATCAAGGTTACTATCAGTAACTGCTTTTGTTTGTATAAGCAGGATCACTATCAAAAACCAAAAAGTAAACGTGTTTAATAAAAATTAGTGGTGAGGCTGTCCCTGGTTGTCTAGAAAATGGAGCAAATTCCTTTTCAAAGTAGCCACAGGGCCAGACAATAGACATTACAGTCTGAATTATTCTGCACAGCCATGAAAAAAAAATTGAGCTCGGAACAATTTTGTGGCAACTCCTTTGGAGAGATTCCACAATAATTAATGGAGAAACAATAGGCTTTTTTCATTATTCTTTTCCATAGTTCCTGGAAAAGGCTGTAGTCATTCAGCTTGTAAATACCACAAGTACATGCAAATGTGTGAGATACATGCGTATACAAATATTTGGGCACAATATGGACAACAGTGACTGAAAATTAAACCTGCCTGCTCTTGGACTTGAGCTTTCAAAGACCTCCAAAAGACAACATGAATATTGTCTATGGACTTTCTCGCCTGAAATTGGGAAGACAAAGATTTACAATACCTTGAATTCAAAGTTTGCTACTAGAATGAGAACTTCTACACAGGTGAAAACATAACCAGTGGCCCACAAAAAAAAAAATAAAACAAAACAAAACAAGACAAAACCCAGACTAGGAGAATCACAGGATTCTCTGAGCAAAATTTCAGATATTAAATTTGCTGGGAATTAATTTTAGAGCAACAGTAATAATTTCATATTCAGTGACAAAGCTTGTCTAATATTTGTATCAGTTAATACTGCAGATAATGAACTTTGACTTTAATCTGTTCTGCTCATCCTTAGATGTTCTCATCAATGTATGACCATAGTTTTTATATAAACATTCCTATATTAGTCAGATTACTGTGAAAAGTCATCAAAACAAACACATTACCTTGGAGTGCACAGGTGATAACAAAGCGTCTCCTAGTGAGAGCAAAACATCTCATAAATCCAGTATGTTCATCTAAACACCATATTGTGCCACCCTTGAGTATATCTGTGTTAAAAATTTGACTGCTTCCTTAAAAAAAACCAAACCAAACCAAAAAATCCTTGCAATCTGATCTTTCTATGTATTAAACTGTTTGGTGAAAGCCCAGTATACACAGAAGCAGAGCAGACATGCTGAACACATGAAAACAATGGTGTGATTAAAGGGTTCTGTCAATTGAAAACCTCCAGGAACTTTTTCATTTTAGCCTGAAAGTGCCCATTGCTGCTCTACATGCAAAGCAGCAGAATGAACATAATACATGTCATAAATTAAACATCATAGAGTTCCTTAATGTTCCAGGAAGGCATTTATTCATGCTGAAAGGTAACATTTAGGTATTATCTTTTATGCTAGTGATGGAGTATTACTCATTCATCAGTTCATTCCAGAGATCTTACTATGAATATTCAGCTCTTGATTACCATAATGAACCCAAGGTGCTCTGCCAGACTTAGACTCTGGTATAGCACCATTGTCATGCAGCTGAACCAGAGCAAGTGAGGCTGCAGTACCACATATGTCACTCCTAGCCTCAAGTGATGGGATAGATCAAGCTCAGCCTGCATGGAGTGGAGGAGGAAAAGTGTCTTTGGAAACAGAACTGTCAACCAATTTCAGACTTTCAAATCGGTCAGAATGGACATGACTACATATTCCTTCCTTGGACTCAAATATCACATGGCAGAAGAAGACGAGGGAAAGGAAACAAAATTTTCAGAACCCTCCAGAATGATAATAATGCTGAAGAAAACCTAATTCTGTGAGGACAAAGGCTGCTTAAAGGGTCTGCCATAACTTGTGTGAGGCTGGCAAAATATTTGGATGTATTTCAATCGTCATTATTGTTACTTCAAGTCTTTCAAGTTCTCTTGGTTCTCAGAAAATGAAGAAATGGGCTGGGATATGGATGTAAAACAGACTCCATTCCTAATCATCCTAGAAACACTGCCAAGGTCAGCTATAAGGAACAGCACAATGTACTGTGTGACTCAATGCACACTTGCAGGAACAGTCATTAAACAAGTTAGAAAACATTAAAGCCTTTCCTACTGCCCTGTCTGCAAAACAAATTTCATCTAGTCTTGGTGATTCTGGTTGGGCAGGCTCAGGAAGGAAGAGTGCTAAGAAATATATTAAAGAATTATAAAAAGACTTTAAAATGTAGTATTTTTTAAAAGAAGTTTTGAGTAACGCAAGAGTTCCTGCCTTTCATCTCAGAGCATATCAGACCAAGAGGTTTCTGCCATGCATTCTCTTATGATACTAAATTAAAATTTGAAAGACTTTCTGATAAGAAAGAATTTCTAATAAGAATTTAAATCTCAAAGTTAAATGGTTTCTGTGTAGGCTTTGGTCCAGTAAAATTGTGGAAAGCTGCGTTTGTTAAGGACAGCCGCTTAATGTTTGCATGTGTCATGTTAGTCTGCATGGAGTTGATGTCATGGTCACTGAAGAGGACAAGCTATGGAAATGATGAAAAATGTCATATGCAAAATAACTACCAAGAGCATAAATAAACCCACAGCTTTATTCAGCACTTGTGCTCAACCTCACAATCATAGACATATGTGTCACCATGATTTACACATTCATTGGCATCTTTATTATCACTGACAACTTTTTTTAATCACATTTACTTAAAAGGGGTCATAGCATGGATGTAGCTAACAAGTACTTCTGGCCACACCACCAAGCAAAGGGATGTGCACAAGGAGGACAACGTGCTGCGTGGGATGTCAGAACTGATGGGTAACACAGCAGTGGGAGACACCAGCACTGATCAAAACCATTTGTCCTTAAGGGTTCTTTCTTATGGTTCACACTGTGAATCAGAGTCATCCTGATCTCTCCTAGGAGGGTATACAGCTGGTCCTACTGCTGCACAGAATGTGTTTCCAGCATGGAATAAAGGAAGGAGATGATCCCCACAGCGCTAGCTCATCTTTAACAGTGCAGTGTAAAGAAGCAATATCCTTACTAAAACCATTTGTTAATTCTCTTCTGAATGCTGCCCTGGCTTAAATATAACTGGGAGGAATGGGAAGAGAAAATGTAGACTCAGAAAAAAAACAGAAGCTTTGGGCAACATATTATATCATCCTGCCCGAATTTTTACTGTTGGATGATATTTCTTTGCTGTGGAGTTTCAGGGCCCTGCAGTATTCTTCTTATTAATTTCTGTTCTTCACACCTTTGTTGAGGAGAACCCTTTGCATGGCTGTGGTGTTCACCATGCTAATGATATGCTCAGTGGTCCTTGGCTGGTGGGCAGATAACATTGGCCTGTGTTCCAACTGACAGCAATCTTGTCTCCCCTTCACTTTGAATAAATGCAACTCATTCTCCAGTACACATCCAAACCATGTAGGAGGTACAGTTCTGTGACAAATGTCAAAGGCAAAACTATCCAATATAGTTGGATAGCTGGTCCAAAATTTAGACAGTAGTGATCTAGGACACCTGTGTTGGCACAGTTATACAAATAGGGAAATATACAGGTAATGCTTAAATGCAAGATTATCAACTGGATGATCTTGAGACTGGTTCACCAACCCCATTTTTTCCCAAAGAATTATGGTGTTTACCTTCAGTCCTGTCTGGTAGTTTCCCACTTTTGCTCGTTGTTCCAGTGTTGACTGTTTCAGACGAGGTGCTCAGTTTGGTGTTGGGGTCTCGCTTCGGTTTTGGAGGCGGCTGCTTTCGAGAGCTGCTGCTTTCATCATCGGTTCCTCCAACTGAATGAAGAGACTGGGATCTGACGGTAAAGCCACTGGAGCAGGGGTGTGGCAGTCTGTCCTGAGGAGCAGGCATCGTCATAAATCCCATGCGGAAATGTTTCCCCACGTAGCTGCCTTCATTTCCTCTTGCTACTTCTCCACCTATGCTGTAAGAGAAAATACAAATATAAGAACTGCCTGAACTGTACCCGGAACCAAGGTCTCAGTTCTGCCTGTGATGAGAGGATCATGGTTTTGAATTTGAAAACAAGCAATGCTCTTCTCTGAAAACCAGATGACTACTAGAAAAGTCTACTTTTCAACATAAGCTGCCAACAACTGAGACATAGATACACTGCTATGCACTCAGAATTGTAGAAGAAGAAATAAAGAAAAGCTTTTGTCAGGTTTCACAGCATTGTAACTAGAAATTTTCTACAGAACAAATTTCAAACATTGAAAGCCAGAACTGAGTTTTCAGGAAAAAAAGAGACTGTGAGTAGGGCAAAGAATAATACTTTAGATATACAACATGGTGTATTGATCCACACTCCCTGACACTCATCTTTGACTACAGATGCTCATGTAGCTTGGGAAGCAAGGCTTGTGGGGTCCAATCAATAGTTTCCCTTGAGACTGAAGAATGGTAAAGAAGAAATGTTCTAAAAATTACTTAGATCTAGGAAACTCAGCATCTCATCAAATCCACATAAATCTGCACCACAAGCAGCTCCAGACTAGTAAATTACAACTGTAGGGGAAGAAAAGGCCATGGACTGTGGGACATCAGGAAGAAAATAACCTCCAGCTATTCAGAAACACAGGTACAGAAGAAGGAAAGTTCAACTGAAATAAGTCCTATCATACCAAGCACTGCATTGTCCTCTGGGTGACATAACTGAAAATTTGATATAATTCCTATTCTACTTATACTTATCAGTTCTGAAAAACAGCTCTTACTGGTGTTTATACTGCAAACCAACAGCACGTTTCAATTCAGGCAAGTCAGTGACTATGCAAAGAAACTCAGCAACACTCACAAATCAACATGGGCCTCTTTGCAAGGGGATTTGAAATGGTACCACTGTGGACACATAGAAATGTCAGTACAAGAACTGTGAAGCATCAGAAAGCTCTAATTAGCTCCTGTTTCCCCTCCACAGAGAGGGAAGCTCTAAGCAGGGTCAGTGTACTTCTCTGAAAGTTTCTTACTCGATGTTGCCTTGGGCTGGTGTGGTTTATTTGGTGCTGGAACACATTTTCTTTTTAAAAAGACAAGAACGTTTCTCAAGAACAGTGTGAAGAGTAAGCAAGGTCACCTCATTTCCTGATACTGTCCCCATCTTCACTGCAGGTAAAACACAAGCTGTATCTAATTGTCCTAAAAGCTTCAGACTGGCAACAGGCAATATACAGCCTTGTGCACGATAAAGCAGAACCTTTGTTTGCATATTATTCTCCCTGCATTTTTATTCCATTTCCTCTCCAAGTGGAGATGTCCACTTTCAAATCTCGTTGACAACAGAACAGGTCTCACTGACCATGTGCCACTTCCAGGGGCATCAGCACCTACCCAGATATGTAAACGTGTGCACACACACATGCCACACATATGCACACACTGGTCCATGTTCATAACCAAGTTAGTACTAAATCCTAATTGGCATCAATTCCAGAGAGATTTGCAGCCGGAAAGATCAAAAGGTAGAACTCATTAATTTGAATATTTCTAAAAAACCTGTAGCTAGTTCGAATGATTAACTATGCCTCTACTAATCGTTCATAAATTGTTCTGAAAATAATATAATCCTCTGACACTGGACTACAAAAAGGGCCTGTCATATTATTTAAAGAAGATTACTATCCAAACATGCTGAAGAATGCAGGTGGGGAGTCTGCTCCTTTCTTAAGTCCATTGGATAATCATGTTTAGCAAAGAAAATTTCAGTTTGCCATGTCTCCAACGTTACAATTCTTAACAGTTTACACTATTTAATTACTTCATTGACTTCACTGCTGCATGAAGGTGTTTGAATCATCCACTATAAGCCAGGTTCTGTTCTGGATGCACTTGCACAAATCCCACTGAGGTGATATATTTCAGCCTTTTCCTAAGAATACATAGAACTGCATTAATATGAAGCATGGGACTTTTTCACTGCATCTTGTACTCCAGAAATTAAAACTTACAAAGTGTACGTCTGGTGTCTAAAGGCACTGTCTCATTAAACAATTAAATCACATCCTTTCTTTTCCTTCCCCTCCCTTAATTTTTCATTTTTTACTGAATTTCAGCATCACGTATGAAAACCTCACCTGCTTCCGGCACTTCCCCCAGAGCAAAGAGCTTATAGCCAGGTCAGAGAGAGGTTGCAGGTACACATGGGAATAGAACTTGCTGTTCAGTATCACAGCTGGAGTAGATCTGGCCTTGCTTTCCTACATCCCCTGCTCAGCTACCAGGCAAAACCAGCAGGGCACCATTTTCCTGTTTCTGGCCACATCTAAAAGAGAGTCCATTCATCTTTGAGCTCAGGAGCCAACTCTCAGCTGCTGGTTAAGCACTGTAAAGCAGAAGCTGAAGAAGGCTAGCCTCTGATCCTTGGTCCTGGGCCCATTGACCAGGATCACATAAGGCTTAGGCTTGTTAATTATGCTGGCAGCGATTCCCTGTGTAGGGCAGTGGGTGTTTTCCAGCTGAGCCTCCCCAGTACACACTAGCACAACACAGGCTGGGGTGCCAAGTTCACACTTCAGCAATGCACACCAAAATCTCCCGTGTGTAAAGAGAAAGGAGTAACTCCAGAATCACACCTAGAGCACAAGCTCAAGAGTGGGATGGCAGATTTCAAACGTGGCATCCCCTGCCCTCAGGCAGCAGCATCCTGAAGGTCCATTTGGACTTGTGCAAAGCTCAGTGCTGCTGTTGTTACATCATGAACCCAAACAGAATGAAAGGATTTATTTATGTCCTTGTCCTGCTTGCAACCACAGGAATTGGCTGGGGCTAGTGTGGGTCCCATTACAGCACATTAAGCTGACAAAGATTGACACATACCTTGTTGTGCAGCAATGACTACAGAGACAGAGAGAGAAAGTAACTTTGTAGGTCTCACTCCATTATTTCTGACAGGAAAGACTCTGTGCTCCTCATTGTACTGATAATGAGTTCTATCTCATTTCAAAACTGTATTATGAGAGTTGCTGCAAGTATTACATAGTTTATTAATATATATGGAAATGCAGATTTGGATTATTCCTCTGGGAAGTTTCAATTTGAACTTGGCCAGGATCAAATGCTTCTCTGACAAAGAATTATGTACAGCATTAAATAACTGTTAAAAATGCAAGACATTTGTCTGCAAAGAGAGCCATGGTTATATAACAATAAAATTAATCATATGATCATTCACATTAAACACATCAAAGCTGACTTTGCTGAAAAAGCACTTCAGTGTTTGCCCAGGTCTACTGATATATGCTGCCATGGGTGGAGAAAAGGGCAATGCCACAAGGTTGATGTCCGACACCTTTAACATGATTATTGTGAACCTTCTCCTTTCAGAGCCACGTTACAGGACTTTTCCAAAGCCCAACTAACCAGGCCAATGCAGACCACTGAGTGCTACCAGGTTACACACTCTCTCTTTGGGTGCACTGCAAGGAAAGTGAGCTTCCCATTCCCCTTTTTCTTCCAGACAGCAATGGAATTAAATCACTACAACAAATACCAAACCAGCTGGATCTGTCTGAAACCAGTAACAGCAGATTTCAGCTTTCATTTCTGAAATACGAACAAGAGATCTGACTGGTCAATCCAATGAGTCTCATTGTATCTCCAGTACAGGTTTTGTCTGCCAGCTGAGTTTTTTGAGGTCAGAACTGGGCTAGCATTAAACCACACTGGCCTTGCTGCTCCTACAGCAGTGTCAGCCTGCTGGGCTCATGGCAGTGCTGGACACATCACAGCTCACTTCTGGTGCTCTGCTTGCTCTGTCCTATCAAGCAGATACTGGAGCATGGATGTAACTACAACACAGAATAATGGAAGTGTTTGTGTCTTTGAAGAACTATAGAGGAGAAAGTCTTTTATATTATTCATTTCATTACACATAACAAGAGTGAAAGTTACAGAGGAAGACTAAACATTAAAAATGAACACAGAAAGCACTCTAAGTGCAAACAGCATGGAGAAGGTCATGTCCACCTTGCTTTGCCATGAGTCAGAAGGTTCCTGTTGACTGTGAACATATTTTCAAGTTGTTAAGTTAGAAAACTAAAACAAATTTTCTTCACATTGCTGCAAAATACATGGCAAACAAAAAGTATCCAGATAATGTCTGCAATATTTTGCATTGCTCCTATTTAATACTGCAAAGAACAATTCTGATTTTCTGTGCAGTTTCATCACTTGGTTCAGGCAGAAACAGAATTAATTCCTGGAAAACAAATTAATAGTTGTATGAAAACTTTTGTTTTACTTGTTGCTACTGTTTAAATATAAACAAAACAGAATAATAAATCCTTCAGTCCAGCTGTAAGGAGTAGACATCTTGGGACTAAGACCATGAAGTCAGAATACCCTGGAGATGTATTTTCTTCCCAGCCATCTATCTTATCTACTCTTGTTCTTGGTTTTCATAAAAAAATTCTCCTATCAGTTTAAATTTACACTGGATTAGTTCCATGCCTCAGGCACCAAGAACCACTTCATAGTTCTCCTCATCTTTGTATGGTTTCCTTTTTATTTCCTGTGCTTCTTTACATGAGATTTTCTGCTTTTTAGACACAAGTTCAAAAAGGGAGCTACACCTGACTATGAGATTTGACCTGCTAAGCAGGAGGAGGGAGGATGTACTCTGCTGGTGATGCAGCATCTTTCCAAGTGTTTTGCCATTTCTTTGCTGTGATATATTCCAGTCAGGGACCATAGAAGGTCACCATCCTTCTAAGTGCCGAATTTCCAGGAAGCCAAGAGAAACCATTTCAATAGCAGTTGCTTGCTCCTCTTGTGCTTGTTAAGAAGACTCATCAGAAGAAGAGTTGGCAGAAACTGAGCTGGGAGTCTCTGCAGGCTCCTCTGTGGGAGTGGGGAGAACTATGAATTACAGGGCAAGTGAAGCACATGGATGGCCAGGCTCCTTCCCTCTGGGGAGCTGCAAGCCCACGCAGAGCTAACCCCCCCTGACACGCTTCTAATCTACCACGCAAGCAATCTGAGTCAGAGACGGAAGTCACCAAAAAATTCACTGATAACGTGGGAAGAATTTTCTGTAGAAATGACTAATCATCAGCAAAACAAAAGGAATGAAAATACTTAACTGAAGGGTTTTACATGAGCTGGCTTGACTGTGCAAACAGCAGTTTATCCCATGGTGCATTTATGTTTTCTGGGTTAAGAGAGTAGCTACTGCTGTTTTAACCATTTCCTTGCTCTCACAGCAGTGAACACCCAGCTGCCCAGCTCATATCAAATGTTCTGCATATGAAGGGCTGAAATGGCTTTGAAATGTCTATTCCCCATCAGAATAAATTATACACACATATACTAAGGATGACACATTTTACTTTGTATCTGAGAAGCACTTTCAAGATTAGCATAAATTATATTTGTAAATTAGAGGTTGGATGCCAAAACAACAGAAGATATACTATTTTTATCCCCCTAAACATGATTTCAACAGACCATGAAATGTAATACTGAAGAAATAAGGACAGGATCACAATCGTGGATACAGGAACTACACACTGTAGGTATGGTTTTACACAAATCTATACCATTTTTATCACAAAAATTAAACATGCAAATTACACACAAATACACATTTATATCTATTTTTTAAAAATAATTCTTCAGAGAGCCCCCTTCTTATTCCCAAAGAACATGTGGACTTTTTTTATGCCTGCCTTTCTTTTCTGAAATACTCCAAATGACTCATCATGATCGTAAATCAAGATCCAGAGGATAACAAGACCATCCTTTTAGATATAGGCTAAAGCGTAAACGAGTCGTGACAAAGGTCAGATTTGGAGCCATTTTGTGCACCTGGAGGGCTGCCTAAAATGAGCAGCCAACATGTCTATACACATCAAACTTCTTCCCTCTACCATTGCCTCTTCTTTTGAGGTAGGAGATCAGGTGCTGCTTAAGAAGTCAGACCTCTCAGGATATACAGAATACATTAGTGCTACAAAATAAAATTTATTCTTTTATCCCACCTGTCAAACCCACAGGCCCAGGGTTTGATCCTGCAGACATGCAATGGGCTGACACTCTCTTTTTGAGTACATGCATTGTTGCACTGAAACACCCAGGAAGCTTTGTGGAAATCGCTTGTGCTTCATGAATCTGTTGTAAGCAACAGCACTTGCAGATGTGTGTCCATTACCCATTTTCACACTGGCTTATTTCTTTAAGCACTCTCTGCTACTGTTGAGAGTCTGCCATCCCCAACAGGACTCACAGAAGATTCTCCAAAAGAAACTGAACTGCCCCACCACACATTGTGGCTGCACTGTAAAATTAACTGAGAACCTGGGGAGCAACCAAAAGACAAAATCCCTCTGCAGAACACAATGGATAATAAAAGCAAAACTAACCAAGACTGTCCACAGCAGAAAATTATGCCAGAAAATCTGATTTCAAATGATGATCTGCTATGCTCTGCAGGCAACTACTTTTATAATGCAAAAGTTTGAAAATGCTAGCAAGAGTTGGAGTTTTGAGGATAGAGGAAAAAAACCCAAACAAAATCAAAACAACCCCAAAACACTTTATGAGAAACACTGATAAACTGACAACATGGAAAGGAGTAACTGAGGAGTAGGGACCTTTTTGATCCACAGAGAACACAACAAAACTGTTTTTTGAGTCTGAACAGAAGCGCAGGTACCAGCTCTATTTTTCACTGGCATTGCTTCTATTTATAGCAGACTGTCTTTTAAACCAGGGAATAAGGATGCCTGCACTGGGCTGAACACCCACGAAGACCTGACACTGCTCTCCTCAGAAGGACCAACTCTCACTACTGTATCTGGGGCACAGGCACTCCAGTGCTGCAGCCTCACATGTGCCTGGTGACCAGCTGATGCACACGGGAACGTCTGTGGGTTGTGAATACACAGCACTGAAGAGGCTGGAGAGAAAAGTGCTCTGCTGTTATAAGGCTACAGTTATTTTTAATTTTGCATTGGGAGATGCACAGCTAAAAGGCAGCAAATGAAAGCTCATATGTTCAGAGTCACCTAGAATTACACATGGAGCATATACAATGTTTAAACTGAGTGCAAATGCATGTTTGCGTTAATGGGCTGGGGTTGTGCATGCTGTCAGAAATGGGTGGAGCTCAACCAAGGCTGTGTTTTTATCACATTCACTGGAAAACCACTTGGTGCACACTCCATTCTGCCTGAGAAACTGTGGCTAAGTAAATATTTCAATGGGACATGGGAATAAATTAACATACAAAATAATTTTTGAGCAATTCTGTAAGAAAATGTTTCTTCAGTTTTGCTTCAAAATTTTAATGGAAAAAAAGCCTGTACACAGTAAAGAAGCCTTTCTGTGGATCAGATGCTGTGAGAAGTTAAAACCTGAAGAAATGAATGAAATATGCTGAAACTCTAAGACAGAGACCTGTAAACCAATGCTCTGTGTGGGCTGAGATGTTACTCTGGGTCTTACCTTTCCAAGTTCAGGCTTATTTTAAACACTGATTGTACAGATGCTCTTCTTAGTCCCTTGAGCAAACATGACCCTACTTTTCTTTTAAAATCCAGGCTCAAATTGGATTGACAAGGATGTTATGGTTTTAAAGAAATGCTTCCTATGGTATCCAGTTCCAAAGAGAAAGGACTCTGAAAGGACTTTTCGATCCTGACTGGCAGTGAACAGGAAGAGCAGCATTTCTGTTTGGAAGAAAAACTCTTTTCACTTTAACATGATCCATTAGCAAGACATATAGGTATTTTTTACACAACTAGTGTAGGTATTACCATCCCTCTGTTTCTTCTGATGTCTGGAGGAGAGGTTTCAGCTCTTTTTTAAGAAATACTCTGTATTTTAAGTGGACAGCAGTGAGCATTTCTGCTTTGTGAAATGAAACAGACTCAAAAAACTAAGTGAAATATTTTTGACTGGTGTAATAAGCCCAGAAAACAGGAAAGGGAATCACTCCACAGATGTGTATATTGGTGTCCCTCCCTCCTTCCTCCCTGGACAGTCTCAATCTGTTAAATAAAGCTACAAGAAATCCTGGACATCAGTATCAACGGTTCTTATTGTCAGAGCCGGGAGAGGTTTGTTCAGTAAAATAGAAAGTTCTTCTGAAGATCTCCCTGCTTATGTCACTTTTCTGTGCGTAACAAAGTGATCATTATTGCCACAACAGAATATTAATGTGCTTCACATCTAAATTTAGAAATAATGATATTAAAAAACTCTTTCCTTGTCTTGATGGATGTCAGTTTCTTAGCCAGGGTTGTCAGAAGCTGCTTATTTTTTCAGAGAAATGAATTAAAAACAACATTTTATTTTCGGAAACACAGTTAATTTAATGTTGCATGTCAGAGCATGTGAAAAGCAAGTGTAGTGGGCATACAGGTAGTCAGGACCTAGTGGTTTGAGTCAGGAAACTGAAATAAGCCAGCCAGCAAAACAACGTCTTTCCCCACTCATGTGTGATCCTGAACCCTTTCCACACAGAGGCCTCCCACACATTCATGGCATCTCCCTGCATTTCCTGTAGAAATCAAGGTGAATTGTCCAAATGCAAAGTGCAGAAACTCTTTTCTCCTCTGTATCCATGCTCAGAGCTAATGGGCCAGATCCAGGGACTCCAGCAGTCTACTAAAGGTCTTTATGGATACAGGAATTTAACACCAGAGACAACTGACTACAATAAAAGCTCACCATAAACTACCAAAGGTGCCAAAAATCAGCACATGCTGATTTTCATCACTCTAAGAATTACTTTTGCAAATGGGGATGTTCAGATAATTTTGGTCACTGCTGTGTTGTCCCTTATTTTCCTGCAAAAGTAGCTTTTTGCCAAATTTTTGAGCAATAACTATGTCCAACAAACTCTGACAGCGAAGGAAGATGGTACTTAAATGCTCCTTTAGGGATATGTACTTATATTGCCCAAAGGGTCATCACTACAACCTATGAAGCTGCAGTGAAATGGAATTTTGCTAAAGCAACAGCTTGTTTTCCAAGCTGTGAAAGTCTGTGTGAGGATTTTGTCAGGGACATAGAACAAAGAGCAAACACCCTTGTAACCTGCATTCAATGGTGTAATACTAAATTAAGTGGGGAATGTACTAGTTTAGTTCCCTGCATGAGAGGTGATCAGCTCTGTGCTGTTCATACCAAAAGTGTGTAAATTCCCTTTATTCCTCAAGCAGCTCTTCAGAGCTGTCATTTATTGTGTGTCATGTTTGAAGTATCTCAGCTTGAAGAAATAGTGCTGTGTGTGCAGTGAGGTGGTGAGCTGTGGCAGCTAGGGTCACACAAAGTCTGGACTTAATTTTACATAAACATGACAAACCAAAAACAATGTGCTGTTGCTTGCCTTTCCTCAAAGAATTATTGTTAAAATCTACAAAGTTGCTGGTAATAAGCTGTAGTGCATGTACATTCCCAGGCTGCTTAAACTCCTTTGGAAAGTCTTCTACCTTGGAACAATAAACCTGATAGAATATGAAATGGATTCCCCTCTCCCAAAGCTATATTGCAGGCAGCAGCCTACTTTAAAATAAGTGAACGAGGAAGAAGCTCAGAGGCAACTTGTGTGTGAGCTCCAAGCACTGCTGCCCAAATCAGTTATCAGCACACCAGGCAGCACACAGGGGACGTCTCTGTCCCTCAGAAGAGCAACTCAGCTATACTTTTTAATTATTTTTTTTTTAAACCAAAGAAAACACTGTCCTCTGATCCAGAATACATGATACCCCTTTCCCTGCCCTGTGGCCCAGTGCCCACACAGGAACCTGTTGCTCTGTCCTTACTGCACCAGCTACCCCAGAGTTTTCTGGTTTGAGATGCTAAGCCAAAAAAACTTCTTCAAGATGGTCTCATGCTAAAAACCTTAAACCAGAGCAGCCTCAATTAAAACATTTTGGGCCATTATGTATAGTACTGGAACAGTAGACTTTCAAGTCCTACAGAAAGCTCATGACAACATGTCTTTTCATAGGCAGTTTCACCCACTTAATAAATGTAGTAATGGACCACTGAGATTAAGGAATAGAATTAGAGAATCATCAGGGTTGGAAAAGATCCTAAAGAGCATCAAATCCAGCCATCAACCCAGCAACACCACCATGTACAGCACTAAACCACTCCCCCAGTGCTAGGAAGGATGAACCTTAACTGGACTTTGCACACACATTTTTGTGAATCTGTGTGTGAAATGGTTTTGTATCCTACATAGAATGGCACAGAGAAATGTTAATGTTCCTGGTGATGACCAGCTCATTATTCTGGTCTCTAGAATCTCCATTTCATTTTTAACTCAGGAAGAAGTGAAAGATAACAATTGTTAAGTAAGAGCTATCAGCACCTAGTTATTTAGCCAGTGAATACACTGCTTTACAACAAAAGCGGATGATTAGAGGTAAGAAAAGATAGATGCAGCACAATTACATTATTGCAGCTCTAAAGTGCCTTCTAGAAACTTTGTGGAGGTAAAGGGTAAAATCAGCATATTTCCCATGGTGGGTTTTGAGTTAAACAGTTACCCGTTTTGCCTTATATCCACAACACACTTAAAATGAGAGCCAAGGCATTTTTATAGTCCTGCTACTGGATTCTGGAACAGAAAACTAAATGCAATCTAAAGTTTCAAGACACTAGAAAAAACTTGGGAAATCAAAACTATGGAGTTTCCAAGATGTTTGTGAGTAATCCAAACTGACACTTTTAATCCAGTCCCAGATATTAAACAAGGGCTATTTCATAGGTGTATCAAGTAAAATTAGGATAGCTTTGATTCAAGACCCAGAACAGCTTCAAGACGACTCACAAAATAATAGTATGAAGGAAAGAAAATATCTCCTAGGGAGAGATTCCCTCCTGTGAAAGTGACAAAATTGGGTTGTCTACTAGATGCTAGCATCTGTAATTCTCAAAATGCAGATTAAAAAAAATGTAAAGTATAAATTTTCACAATACATTGGGGTTATTTATGCATATACCTAGTAATCTGTGTTTACTGCCCTTCAAGCTGCATGCAAAACCAATTAGATCCCTTTTTAGAAGTGATAGTATGGAGCATGCAGATCCATAGCTTTGATTTAAAGAGTATGACAGGCAATCATTGTGTGTCAGAGGAAGCCCACATCAGCAAAGAGACATGTTAAAGCCACATTTAAATTTTCTTTTTTAGGACTAAACAGATGAGTGTTTCCTTCATGTTCTGAACACAGTGGGATTAGGAAATAACCTGAATTTCAGGCTAGGAGAAAATGGATTGCTTCAAATTATAGGAAAATGAACAGCACTGATTTTATTCGTCACTTTAGCAGAATTGAGTAGTGCATAGCAGAAAAAGGAAAGCCAGATGCATTTCCAAGTCCATTATATATTTCCATTTATTTCACTACCAGAAGTAGCATAACAACTAGAAATTAACTGCATTTTTCACTCTCGTGAGATAAACATTAAATTTGGCTAATGAACTGAAAGAAAAAAGGAAAGTCTATGGATTAATATTTTTTTAAATGATAAAATGAAACAGGAATACAGCCAGGAAATGAAACACTGGATTCTTGTATTAATACTGATGTACAACAAGAGCAGCTAAACATCCATTTTAAAAAGACATCGATATTACTTCCACAAAAGGTTTACACTGGTTGTGAGAATGAACTGAACCTATTTCAGCTGGGAAGAGTCTGATTGCAAAGTCACAGGACTGTCAAAGATGCAGACTAGTAGGAAGAAAACATCTAAACTAGTTACATTTTGCTTTTGAAACCAGAGGCTCAAATCATTATGTCTCAAGTTGGAAAAAAAACATTTCAAAATTGAGAAACCTGATCAGGACTCCCCAGTTCCCTCTGTCCCACTACCACAGTCAGTCTCCTCACATCCTTTGTCAAAGCCAGGCTCAGATCTGTCCCACTGTGCTTTGTCAGGACTACAGAGTCAGAGAATATAAACAAACTGCCCTGTTTTCTATGGAAATAAACAAAGGTCAGCTCTTTTCCTCCCAAGTCCAGTCACTCCGTTACTACAGTGAATATGAATGGCTGCACAAATGTCTAAGACTGTCCCTGGAGAGGAGCACTCTGTGCCCTCTGATCCTTGTGGCCAGGGAAAATGTGAGCCAGACAAGTTGCTATCCTGCTTTTTAACTGCAAAGTGCAAGGTAATTGAGAATCAAACAGAGCCTAAATCACCCAAAATACAAAGTTCTTGAGATTCAAGCTCCCCAAAACTTCCTTTAATGAGTTATACAGAGGTGTACTGCTCACACATGTCATGCAGAAAGCTTCGGTCTCAGCTAGTGCTGTTTCCAATGACAATGTTCCAATACATGATTCAATATTTCTATTGGTATTCTTTGAGAAAAATGACCACTGTTGTTCCTTTTTGTTTTGCTGCACTTTCTGTCATTTTGCTAGCTTCCATCCCTAATATGTTTTATTATTATTCAGGTCCTTGCTCAGTCTGTCTGTTACCTGCTCATTAGAACTCCCGTGGTAGAAAATGTTCCTGCAAGAACCTAATTCTAGTATGTTTCAATTTATTTTCAGGCTGAGTGAGTCTAAAAGCTCAGATTATTAAGGTGAGCTTGCAGTGACATGTTTGATAGACTCTGTATTTTGTTGTACTAAGGCAAAGGGAAATTCATCTATCAAGTTTTAACTTTATACTTGGAAGGCTGAACAAAAAATAAGTAAATCTAGACCCTCAAAGAAGCTTGCCTCCACTGGGGCTTAAAGTGACTTGTAGGTCAATGGCCAACACTACTTAAGGCATTTTTTTGTTACACATATGAGAGGGATGTATTGAAATTCCAATGCAAGCTTGTTCTTAGGACTCGTACACAATAGAAACCCACTTTGGAATTCTCCAAAACAGCTTTAAAATTTCCAAACAGGTGTCTTTAGTTTAAATTGCTGATAAAACCACTGAGTGGGTCAGTGAGTTGAACCTACAGCAAGCTCCAGCAACACAGAATTTTTATATGCAATTTTAGGGCTGAGTTCCCTACAGAATGACTGTAGAATTCTTACTGCACTGCAGTTATGGCTATAAAATATTGGCAAGGTTAAGTAAATTACAAGATATTACATGAGAAAGGCCTCCTATCAGGTAACATCTGGGCCTCCAAAATATTCAGAACAGGCCTTATTACTTGACTCCACTTTATTTTGAAACCATTTATTTACTAAGACTTAAATTAAAGAAAAAGAAATAAGAAACAAAATTCTAAGAGTTTAATCATAGCTGAAAGGTTTACAGCATGCACATTTTCTTCACTTTATTATTAAAAACAGCAGCAAAAATTGACTGTCATACTGAAAGGGCAAGAGAAAATTAAGCAGTGCCTCATCTACTACTTCCAAGTAAATTTTAAGCACTCCAGGTTTTTTAATATAAATGGCAATTTTATTGCTGGCATTAGAGAAGTAGTTATCCCGATCTCTGAAAATGCCTACCAGTTTCTGGGCGAGTCTGTGGAATATGTGTAAATGATTAACCACAGGCAAGGTCAGCTCAGACACAGAGCAATTACAGACTGCTGCAGAACCCTATGGAACTTTAAAGCCACAGGCCTGCAGAGGCTCGGGATTGAGGGATGAAAACTAAGCCACTGGCCAGCCACTCCTACCACAGCAGGGTGGTCTCAACAGCCTTTTTTCTCTTCCCCTGCATTGAGTTTTTCTCATTCTCCAATGAGAAGGACCAGTGCGCACATATCCAGCAGACAGTACCATCCCAGCCAGCCCCTGGGAGGCTCTGGTCTCCACAAGAGCTGTAAGAGCCCAGAAGCATCTTGTCAGACCAGCCAGCCTGAGCAGAGGGAGCCTGGCTCTAGCCCAGTCATGACTTAATGAGAATATCATCTGCCTTATTACAAAAGACACCAAATAAAACTGGATATTTAGGACTTAAACTGTCATGAGAGGGAAAACTGCTACTAAATATTAGCTTATCACTAGGTATCCAACCAATTTCACAGAAGACTAGCAGCATCTCATTAGGTTTATATATATAAACTGTCATCTGTTCAGTCCATTTATAAAATGTGGGAAGGCAGCAGGAAACCTAAGGATTCATGAGGAGATCTTGGAGAGAAACATACACTGCTCTTTCTCATTTCTGTCAGCCTTTGATTTTAGCCTCATCTTTGCACAGCTCTTTCTCCTCCTTTCTATGTGCCCCCTGTTGCTGCAGAACCACCAGTCACCCTGTGCACTCCATGTTAGACACTGAGGGAGCTCCTGTGCAAATGTTCAGCACCACCACAGCTGTCAGCAGCTGTATGCTGGTTCTGACATTTTACAACACTTGATCTTAATCTACAGACCTTAATCTAGGGACAAAGGGAAAGGAGGGCATGAGGAACACAGGGGAAAGCAGAGGCAACCCTACAAAGGTTGTTTTGACAAAGCAGAACTAGGCCCACAAGAGGAGCTGCAGGGCAGCAGGAGAGCAAGGACTTCAGAAAACCCACTGAGTACACAGGATCCAGATAGGGCAGCTGTCTTGTATAGTTATATAGTCTCAGGGACTTACACTGCCTTGGCATGTCCTGATCATTTCCTCTTGGATAGCCACTAATCTCCCATTTCAAAGGCTGGCAGATGATGCAGAACATGCAGCTGAGCCAAAAGCTGAATTCACATCCCATGATTCCCAAGCTGCAGTTTCAAACCCAGAACCACCCTTTGTCACACATCTACTTTTCTCCAGGTGCTTAGAGTTTCACCTCTGAAATAGAAATACTGTTCTGAACAGAGCCTCAGAGCCCTCAGGGAGAGGGGCACCACAAGGCACACACACCAATTCAGGAAGGAACTGCTGATGTTATGAAGACCCCCAGTGCATTCTCTTTTGACACAAATGACAATAGCAGTTTCTCAGGAGAAGAACAAGTCTTTGGCCTGAGAGCACAAAAGGGGTTTGCAGCCACAGACCTGGAAAGAAAAGCAGAATATGTTCTTGGCTTATCTACAGCTGCCATCTTATTATTTCCCACCTTGCTTTCCAAAGTTCCCCAGCACACTAGCAGGAGAAGCAAATCCGTAAAATGCAATATAAATACAAAAAAAAGATGACATAAAATACCTCATATTGTCATCATGATACAGCCCTTGGCCAGCAACCTGTGAATCTATTTGACTGTTTGGACAATCTCTTCATAACAAAAGACATGATAGAAATGCAAGAGTGTCTTCAGTAAACAGGGTGAAATGCCAAGGGGATCAGTAACAACTGGAGAAAAACAAGTTATTTTGTTTTTCACAAGCCAGATAAACAGGAAGAAGAAGATGAAGAAGAAAGGGAGAAGTCCTGCCCTAAGCATAGTAAGATGCTTCATGGATGGATGCATATTTGCTGCACTGCAGATACACTTACACATAATAAACCTGAACTCATTAATACTCAATATTTACGCTTAGCTTGTAACTTGTCCAAAAAAGCAATTATGATACATCATGTTGATGGAGAGTATGAAACCATTAAAATTTGGATCACTCACACAAGATACTGAGTCAATGCATAGTTAACAGTAAAATCCTTAGTACAGTACATTTAATGGGAATAGTCCAATGCTTTCTAATAAAGCAATGCAAAATCTGTTTCGCTGTGACACTGCCCTGGTTCCAGCTGGGATGGAGTTAATTTCTTCTCAGTAGCTGTTACAAAGCTGTGTTTTGGATTCCGAATGAGAACGGTGATGATAACAAGCTGATGTTTTGGTTCTTTGTGAAGTTGTGTTTAACCTAAGTCAAGGACATTTTTCCTTATCTCTTGTTCTGGCAGTGAGGAGGTATACAAAAAACAAACAAACAGATGATCAAAACCCCAAAAATCACCCCAAAAATCTCCCCAAAGACAAAGTTCGCATCGCTTATCTAATAAACTAAGGGACAGGTCTTGGGACTGAACTTTGGTTGCAATATTTTCCCAGCAGCCTAACATGTTACAGGTGTCATTTGTGGAGGACTTAAAACAGAGATGAGCTGGTAGCAGCAGCACCTTACGCCTCATCATGGCAGCTGAGGGGAAGCTATGCAAGAAGAGACCCCTCAGTGCCCATCCTCAGCTTGTCTCCAGTCCATTTGAACGTCTTTGAGAAGGGGTTAAACAACAGAAATTCCTTGGTTGGAAACAAAGAGTGGAGCTGTCAAAAGTCAGACCCTGAAACGTGACAGTCACAGTTCTCTCTTTCACAAACACTCGTAAGAGGTTAACCATGTGGTCTTTTAAAAGGCAGCACATTCCCTGCAGAAGTCATTGTCCCTACAAATGCTGCTGGATATGGCTTCCAGCTCCTACAGCACAGTTGCCTTGGGATCAAAGCCTGGTTGAAGTGGAGATTGTAGGTCTTGAAATTACCAACAGTTACTTAAAAGACATGTAGCCTAAAGCACAGTCCAAACACACTGGAGGGAATCTGATACAAGCTGATGACAGACACAGGTTTTAGGGGAAGTAGCTGTACAGTTTGGCACTGGGAATACATCGCTACAAGAACATGACCTATACAAGTCATGGGCATCCCTTTGGATAACCCTGTATATAAACACATGGTGCCACTGGTAAAACATTGGCTGGCAGGATAAATTCTAAAAGTCATAGTATTAAATCAGACATTTTCAGGGCTCAGATCCAAAGATACTAATCCTTTCATCAGGATTCAAACTGGCAGTATTCCATATAGGAGGACATTTGTTGTCTCTCTGGACTGGATATAAAATTCATGTTTTTAAGAGAGCAAACTCTCTCCTACTCCCAACTCCACTACTGAGAAAAGGCATAAAGCCATGTTTATCTTCTGTGTGTCTCCAGAATTACCAGAGTGCAGTGACAATGCAATGACACTATTTAAGAAGATGAATGCTCAGATATAAGGCTATGTACTGTATTTCAGAAAGCCCTGTGATGGTACAGGAGCATGCAACATGTTTGACCTACATCAGGATCAAATATCCTCACCTACTGTGTTTTGATACAGGCTCACCTTACTACACGACTTGATCAGAGCTTTGAGTTCACAAACAAACCTAAAGTTTGTATGTAGATCCACTGACACGGCTTTCAATGCTAGCACAAGAAGAGTATTCAGAATTTCTTTGTTTGGAGTCAGGAAATAATTCCAGTGTTCTAGATATCACATCATGAAACTGCTCACTTTCTTCTTTTGCAGTGACCACCATTCCCTCACAAAACTCACCTAACAACAAGCAGTTCTCCAAAACAAAAAATGCCATTCTGATAGAGAAAGATGATTTGATGATTTAAGTCAAACAGCAAGTAAAACGAGTTGGAAGTACTTCAGCATATTCAATCTATGATAATTTCATTGAGTTTCTGTTTTGCCTTTTGCTTATTCTTGAGGCTGAGCCTAAGAATTTATATCCATGCTTAGATCAAATTGTGCATTGCTCGTTTGGGCAACCACATATTGTAAATATCACTGTATGTATAAACAATAAAGATGTCTTACGCATTTCTCTTCTCAATTCCTATGCACTAGGATGTTTACAAGGTAGCCAGAGGCAAATAAATCATCATTTTCTGTGGTAGGAAGAAAAGTATGATCATTATCTTGAAGGTTCTATTCACCCTAAAAGCATGGGAGAGGAGTGTGATACTACCTCTGAGAATAAAGAAGTTTATTAGTTATGGAAGTGCTTCATTGATCCAAACACAAATCACAGTTCAGGTTTACCCAGCTATAGAAAGCCCAAGGAAGTATTAAATGAAATGTTAAAATTAATGTCTACATTATCTCACAGGTAATTTAATTAATTATTAAAAAGAAATTCCTCCAGTTCTGTGTTGTTATCACATGTGGCAAGTGAAGAACCTCAACCTGTGGATTTCTATATGTATAAGCAGAGCATTTTCAAGGCCAAGTTTTTTCTACTAGTATGTATTAATGGATCTTATAATGTGTGAAATATAGTTCAGGCAACGCAGCCTGAAAACCAAATCATTTTTGCTACACATACTCACCAGGTCAGGATGGTAAGTTTTTGGATAATAAGCATGCTTTAAAAATAGATTTCTGTAATTTAAAAATAAAATCAAGACTTGATAAGCTGTGGTTTAGCAAAGGATAAAATGCCTTGTTTTCTAAGGAGAAAACCACTTGTAGAAGCATAATATAAAGTATTACTTATCAGAAACCATCAAACAACTCTCTATTTTCCCAATGTTTTATAAGGCACTTTTGTGCACAATACCTAAAAAGACACGCTTTGCATTAACACCATTATTGGAACCCATGGTCCTAGGATATAGTGTAAAAAGCATCAAAATCCACAGACTTTATAACTTTGTTTATTAGTTTCAGCTCAAAGAAGTGTCATGGAATTACAATAAAGCACGTTCTTTACTCTTTTTTCAAAGTCAAGTAATCCCTGTCTTTTCAGTTTTCTCTCATGTTGCTTCTAGATGGAGTTACCTTGTCAACAAAGTGTCATAATATTTCTTGAAAGTACTTGAAAATACTTTCTAGATGTGTTCTTTTAGGATAGATTAAAGCACAATAAGCTATTCCATTGCCTTTGAAAAATTATAGTAAATGATTGTAAAGCCCAGTAGTAAATAATTGTAATATCAATGAGGCCTGATTGCATACTGCATCAATTAGCAACAGGATGCATCTTAATGTAACCTTCTCCAACAGGAAGGTAAGGAGGATGGGTGCAATAACCCACTCAAGCCTGCAAATATCAGTCACAAGCCCTCACCTTGCTTTTGGACAATTCAGACCCTTTTCTTCCAGCCTGCACCATACAAAATCCAGAAGAACTGGCCAGGGAGAAATGTCAATGAGACAAGCCAAATGGGGAGCACAGATCTTCAGTGACAAAACTACTTGCTCCATATGAGCAACTCTGTTTTGCTACTTCAAATGCTCTGAAGGAATGGGAGCTGCTTGGGGAGTAGAGTTCAGTGCAGCCTGGGAAAGGCAGGGAAAGTGATGCAGCTAATGGGGCTGCAAAGCTGCTGCTATAGTGCATGAGACTGTCTCTGTGAAGGGAAGGCCTGATAGCATCCTTACTCTTTTTATTCTTTCTCTAGAAAGGGAAGTTTGTTTTATAACTAGAGGAAATACTTTTGGATCTGTGAACTGCCACCAGCTTTCTGGGATGCAATACATCCTTTGAGCCTTGTCTACTGCCCAGCCTGAGGCCCTCATGCAATCCAGGCCCACAGGTGAGGTGATGACCCAGTTGAGGAGATGGATCATCTCATGAAATAGGCGTTTCCTGTTAGGAATTTCCTGGCTTTGTCTCCCCAAACCAATCAGCAGGGAAATGATGTGCCTAATTTCTGACTTTACAAACACTAGAACAACTCCCTTGTCTTTCAAAAAATATCTCCAACTGACCAATGCATAACCTCAGGTAATTAGGTAGATTCCTAAATTGCAAATACCCAAGATTTGTCTTTAATCTCAAGGGAAAGAATAGTGACAGAGCTTTTAAAAGATTTTCAGGTAATTCATAGAGATACATGCCTCATTACAGTCATCTTAAATGCAGCAGAATTGACTGAGTTGGAGTTTCTGGAATGAAATGAGATACAACCTAAAGCACGCTGAACAGCCCTTTCCTAAGCATCTCCCGTTTCCTACTCAGCCTCCTCAGACAGGTGATAAATGCAATCTCTCAATTTATTGGGTCATATTTCATCAAACACAAATGTACTTGTCACTATACATCTGTGAGCGCCCTACATGGCCTCTCCAGATTGTGCTAATGGGGCTGCAGCACAACAGAACCTGCTCAAGTCTCCATTAAGCAGAACTCGGGACAGCAAGGGATGCTGACACAGGGAAACAGTTTCATCTGGCAATTAATTCAGGGCCTATGTGGAAAAATAAATGATCTATTTCTTCAGAATACCTCTCTAATTTAATTCTTAGCTAAACAGCAAAGCAGTTTCTATTCTTTCCTGACCTCAGAGATCCTGGGGTGAGCAAATCCCTCAGTCAATACCTGAGGTAATTCACTCCAATCAGGGATCAGTTCAGACCTGGTCCAGGGCTAAACATTAGAGAATATTCCCAGACAGCAAGATTCCAACTGGGATGGTCATACTAGAAACCTAATATGCTGCATTGCTAAATCAAGCAAGATAAAGTCACTTTTATCTCTTTACTACTGCAATTACTCTCAAAGGTCTCGATACCCATCCCACAGACCATGAAAAAGCAAGAACCCAGAGCTAGTCAAGAACACAGGAAGCCAGCTACTGATAGCCTCTGAATTCTAAATTAAAGATCCTCAAAATAAAAAGAAAATAGTTTATAAACTATTTAGCAGCTCAATGATTAGCCACAGAATTATCCAAACATTTATAACAAATTTATAACTCTATTAATAAAATCATAATCCCCCCTTAAGCAATTTATAAAGCAACATGTCAATTATTTGCTGTAAAAAATACTTTATATTTTAACTTCTACTTAAGTAGCTGCAAAAATAAATAACTTAACAGCCTGCAACCATGTTAGTTTGGCACAACTGCATTTGAATTTAACTCTTTATAAAAAGAAGTTAGGATTTACATTCATTTTCATTTCAGAAAAACAAAAGAATATACTTTTATTTCCTGTCTTTATAGAACAGGAAAATTGGGAAAATTGATAGGGATCAAGTGGGGAATTCCACCAAGAAGTAGCTGAGCTTTGCTTAAGAAAAAAAACATAGTTGATTTCAAAGAGAAAGATAGTGGTAAAATGAACTATATGGGGAAACCTGACAGAAGCTTGATAACTTTTAATAGTTATGACACAGTATTGCTCATTGTACAGATCAGCTCTAATACATTTGCCATACCAATTGAACAATTACAGCTATAAAAAGAAGTAAGTTAATTATACATGCATATTTGTATGTAAAATAGGTAAGAGTATGGGGTTGTTTTTCAGAACATGGCCAGAGCTATAGTTTTGGAATTGCATAGCTGATAATATTTCTATGCTTTAGATATGCAGCAGAAAACATGTGGACTGGTTTTACTTAATCAAACAATTTAAAGTTTGAACTGCTTTCTCATTTAGCTAACAGCATATAATAACCATTAGAACGAGCCATAAAGTTATCATCTTATTTGCATGAATACCATACTAGAGGAAATGAAAGCATTCCAGATTTACACTGTCATTGAGAGGAAGATCAAGTCCACAGTGTATAAACATTAAAAAGACTCTAATTAGAATCAAGTATTTTTGACAATTTTATTTCCAGCTAATTAGCGCTGATGTTTTAGTACTAGGACCTGGCTGCACTGTGTTCCGCAATAACGATGATTCATATCTACATTCAAATAAATAATTCAGCAAAGGAAGATGCATAGAAGTGCTTTTGTTTATAGTGCTGTCAAAATGAAATACTTGGGGGAGAAAAGAAATGTTAATCGTCATCCACTTTTAACAGGTCGAGACTAGACTAAGTGCTATTTACAGGGAAGCAGCCGCCCTGAAGACTGGGAATAATTAGCCACCAGAGCAGGTTCCCTGCAATCTGACATGTGAAGGCCAATTTCTGGTGCATCCACACACTCCTACGTCTGCAACGGGAGAAACAGCTCTCTGTGCAACTGGGAGACTGCAGCTCCAGCAGTGTCAGTGTGTGACACATTTGGGTGGCAGCCTTTCCCAAGACTCTCACAGGGAGATGGAGGTTCTGCTGGCAGTATGGGGGAAAGCCCTGCCCTACATTCTGTGGGGGAACAGGGTGATGCACTTGCACAATGCAGCACCTGAAACCAGAGCCAAGTGCCAGGACTGTGCTCCACCATGGAGCTTCTGCCACACTCCCATGCAGGGGAAATTGCTGCCGGAATACCCCACACCTGCTGTAAGAATGCAAGGGTACATAGAATCTGGGGGTACAAACACAACAATATGGGATCACTGCATCTGGAAATGTGCATTTCGTGTATAAAATCTTCTGTACATATGCAAAGCTGTAAAGGTTAAACGTACAAGCCTCAATATTTAATGCAGAATCTGTAGATGAAGTGGCCTGGAAGTAAATTAACCACAGAGTGACATTTCACAGACAAACCCCAGAAATATAGTGACAGTAGGAAGCAGACAATCCTGAAGCACTGTTGTGCACAAAAGAATTACTACAGCTAAGGTCATTTTAAGAAAGAAATGATCTCTGGGCATGGCTGCTATCAGAAATGGCAGAGGGAATAAAAATTAAACATCAGAACAGTCTAAGATTGCTACGAAGGAGAGGACAGGCTATTCAAAATATGGAAGACCTTCCTTCATCTCTTTGTTTAACCACACACACTGCCTGAGAAGACTGGCTTAATCCTTCATATCATCATTTATAAAAGTATTCATCCTGTCCTTCCACAGCAGGTGCCCAGGCCATTCAAATGTGTAGTTATGCACATTCAAACTGTGGGACTAAAATGAGATGGATCCAGAAGGGTTTGCCCCATTTTGCAACCCCACTGTTGACATCAGGTACACTGTGGATCAGAAGGTGCTCCAAGCAGCAGCATGCCAGTACTTACACCTCCTGAGGAGAAGTGGGGCATTACAGTTACCACTGGTTCTGTTTGCTAACAAAACCAGTTTAACGTGTAACCAGCAGCAGCTGCAAAACAGAACCATATTTCTCCTCCAAATTTCTATCACTGTGTATAAACCACCTCAATGAGTACAAACAATTGTAATGCCCTCCTCTGCTCCTCTGCAAGTAGCCATATACTGACCAGCCAGAGTAACAATCCGATACATGAATACCTTGGCGGTGATGTTTCTCTTCCCTTGTCACAGCCCTGCTTTGGGCCAGATTCCTAGCTAGTGTAGGCTAGAGAACACGACAGGACTAAAAGAATGACACTGACTTATGGCAGCTAAGGATCTCTGCTCTGTTAAGTATGAGGAGGAAGAAAAAAGGAAATTTATTAGTGCAGTTACTTTAAAAGGCCAATTACAATTTTATTAGAGGAAAAGCTTCAGCAGTTTTAGTTATTTACAATTTAACAACCATGCTATGAATTAAATTGACATAAACTTTTTTACCCCCCAAAATAATTAACACCATAAACAATAAAAATGAATTGAATGTGGATCAAGTCAGTTCAGAGCAGGCTGGTGGTATTTTCCATTTTGTGAAGGCTTTAATATTACCACTTAAATGACATGAGCTTAGACATTCTGCTTCCTTTTACCATATGTCACTTTTATTTTGCCCTTCTGGATACACGTGTGGAAAAGAGCAGGCCTGATGTATATTGGAAAAGTTAAGTAATTCAATTAATTAAAGCCTTTGTTTTTACATAGATGACATTCATGAAGTGGGAAATAAGAAATTAATTCTAAACCAATAATAAAGAATCAACACCATTAATTAGATCTTTAATAATGAGTGACAGTAATAACCCCAGAGAATAAATTCCATTTTAACCATGGCAGATAAAAGCTGATGCAATAGACTTGTGGTTTTGGTTCACTAGTAGAGATTCACATACCTGACCTGGTATCTCACCTGAGCACAGTAAAGTCTATGCTGAAGTCCCAGACAAGGTACCAAATTTGCGTGCAGTCATTGATTCTGCTGGATGGAAGTAATTCAGCTCCTTCCTTACTTCCAGAGAGCTGGCATGAGCAGCCAGAGTCTGATTTCACACCAGTTTAACATATCAGTAACATTTCAGCAGTACAATTCAATCACAAACTATGCTATCACTTACACAGATAGCCAGCCAAGGTGAAAAATCAGGCCAAAAAGACAATTCCAGAAGCAAGGTAGCTATCGCCTGGAGACAGAAAGGCACCTACCTCCCACGTATCCATGCTGCACAGAGAGATTTGTTTCATCCATTCACCCAGAACAAGCAAACCCACAAATAGAAGAAATGAAGCATTCTGCTTGAGGCTTGGATCCACAGAATAACTGTCCATCCCCTCTGTCATGGGCCTATTAGCAAGCAGCTTCTACTGCCTCAAGGGAAGAGGCAAAGTGGGGTAAGACAGCTCCACCACACCTACATGTACCTGCTGCACCAGCAGGACAGGCAGGACTGGAGCCAAGACAAGAATTGGTTCTGCTCTATCCAGCCAGCTACAACTGCTTCTCCTCCCTCCCTTCCTTATTTCTGTAGCTGTTACCCCAAGCTGCTAGCCCAGCCTTGTGTTTTGGTAACTCCACCATGGAATGGGAGGAAAGTGAAGGCATCTGGGCCCTGTGGCTGCAGTTCCTCCCCAGGCACAGCCCTTCCCCAAGCTGCTCTTGGCAGTGCCACACAAAGCAGTCTAATACCTGAAGGGAAGAAGAGCTTGCAATCCCCAGTCCTGAAGTGAAGGCACATTTATTTTGAGAAGGCTCCAAATGCAGCAGAGCTCCATCCTTTTTTTGAGAAATCCAGTCAGTCAGTCATTAAAACTGACTGGGTCTGGGTGCTGGATTCTGCTCACTTGCATTTTACAAAGCAGCCACGGCAGCTCCTCATTTGCTCCTCTGTGCAAATGTTAGCAATTACAGCTCACACAGACATGAAATGCAGGTATGCAAGCTTAATTAGAGCTGAAAAGATTTAAAGACAAATATTTTCCTTAGAGAAAACCCATCTGAAACCATACTTCAGACACTAGCTTGGACAGGTTCTTTGTGCTAAAAAGAGTTATCCACACTGCACTGTGCTGGAAATCTTTAAGGAGAATAAAAGAATCAAGAGCTCAGAGCAAGCTTTAATTCCAAATGCGCCACTGATGTCTATATTCCTGTGATCTCTTGACACATTTCTTTAACCAGCCAGCTGGGATTGCAGCCAGGCCAGCAACATTTAGTTCCAGACTGGAGGAAAAGCTATTTGCGCATTCAGCCCTCTGCTGAAGATCAGCAGCACTAATAGTAATGTTATCTATAACAATGAATTAGAGCTCAAGCATTAACAAGCTTTTAGCAGATGTATTCATTAGGCCCGACTGCAGTGAGTCTGAAACCAGGCAAAATGCTGTCACCTGCCTCCTGTGACCTGACTGTTACAGTTCCATACAGGCAGTCTACTGCCATTTAAAGTAAGAGGAGAGGTATTTTTGAACACCTTTGATCAGGCTTTTTTCTACTTTTTGCAGAAATAGCTGAAAATAAGGAGTGTCTAGTGCCATGTCATCCTTTCCCCTCACCTACCACTTGCACTGACTGATTCCAGAGAAGAAAATTCTTCAGCTGATGGCGGAAATCCTGTCGCTTCATTGAAGATGGTAGCACAATCCAGGTTTACATGCTTGAAAATTTGGCTCAGTAAGGAATTTATCTGCCATACCAAAATGTGGTCCTGGATAGCAATTTGCCTCCTCTAGGTAAAATAAAAATCCCAAGTGAAATTTGTTTAAAACACTAAACCAGAAAATTTATTTTCTCAAACAGACCCCATGTGGAAACTTCAGAAGTCTGAATCTTCATAAGCAGATTAACTCTGGCATCTCCCACCATGAAACAGGAATATTTAAATCTAAAAATAGTATGCTAAAGCTGTTTTAAGTTGGATAATTCAGCCGGAGGTGGCTTTCATTTCATCTAGCTCTACCTAATTTGCTACAGCTAAAACCTATTTGAGACATGCTGAGCAAAACGGACAAGCAAAGCATCCCCTTGTTCACAGCTTAAAACTCCACTTTAAATCTTGCAAGTCACTGCACACAGCCTGTCCCATATTTAAAAGGTCACATTTGACCAAGCTATCATTAATCACACATCCTCACAATTTAATCAATTGCTGGAGAGATTATATTAGTAGCTTTCTGTAGCAGCACGCAAATCTTTTTGCCCTAGTTCAGCTTCTTTCCAACAAAGCGAGTCAGTTTACAGCAGCAAGGTGAAAAGCTAATGCTCATCTGTTGGAGGAGACAAACATAGGAGATGCCTCTTCCTTTTGTTTTTCTGCTTAAAGATCAAGGAGAATGTACATAAGTATGGGGAGGCTGATGTTTAATTATACAATAGCTATGGAGAGATAACAATCTCTTTGAAGTGCTTTAACTTCTGTGCCACTTTCTCAAGTGAAAAAGGAAGGAAGATACTTATCATTTTGAATGATGCCAGCTTAGATGTGGGGTAGGAAGCAAGGGGGAAGAATGTCACACTAAGGAAAATATATATTCAAATTGATTAATAAATGTAAACACATCATTAGATTAAATAGCAGGTTAGTTTCCTGACAGGTAGGTTGTCAGGAGGAGAGAAAAGAAAGAAAGGAAGATCACAAACCCCAAACAAACAGTTGCTAAAATACCAGAGTTATTTGGAGCTTGATTCTGTTTCTATTTGTGTGAGTGAGAATCCTTCCATCAACTGGATGCAGCAGGAGCAAGCCCTGGGTTGTTTTCTGCCATTCTTTGTGTCACTGCCAATTAGCCAATTCCTACTTTATTCAACTTACACATAATTAAAGTCTAGATTTTAGCCACAAAGTGATTCCTCTTCCCTGTTTAGGATTAGGTCAGAAGGTCCTTCATGAGGGATTTCTTGTTTCTGGATATTCTGGCCTGGGGTAGGTAGGGATACCTTCATGCTACCTGAAGAAAAATTGTACTTTCAGCTATGGAAATATCTAGAAGTAATCAAGAAGTAATATTCTGTAAATGCCTTGAACTGATCAAATCTGGCAAAATAAAAGGCATAGCTTTTAGATTAATAACTTCTTGAAGAGGAAGGCAGAGTACAGTGACAGTTTTTTCCTTCCACTAAAATCCTTTATATATGTGTATTCTTAGTAGGTAGACTATAAACTTTAAAACAAATCTTTAGAGAAGAGAAAATCTAAACCAAGAACATAAAGAAGAAATTAAATTCTCTGTTATTTACTGAGGGATCAGAAGTGTCCAGATGTGAATTTCTGTGTTCAAAAACTCATATTTTTTTAGACATAAGGAGGGCAGAATTTAGTAAAAATTATGGATTGATAACCTAAACAATGTAAGTGTTGCCAATTAAATTATACAATTGATTAGCACCCATTTAAAGCCAAGAGGGAAGAGAAATATGATAATTTTAGATAATTTAAGGAAATAAAATAATTTAATTTATGATAATCTCACAGTGTGTGAGAGGACATACAGACTGGTACCTGTTTTTGAGGGCTCCACATCTGATCACATAATCTTCAGCTACTGCATGGCCCTCTCCATGACACAAATATTTATTTAATCTTACATACCAGATGTAAGAGATACATGTAAACCTGTATGTGTTTTAAAATGAAATGTTGCTTAATTTAAAAAAAGCTTTTTTATTAAATAATATAGAATTTCTATATGCCATATGACACACGTGGTTTGATTATCATAGCAATAACTTCCACGTATCTCCGTGTATTTGCAAATACTCCCTAGAGACAAATAAAAGGACATATGGCATAATGGCATCCCTTCAACTGTAATCATTGTTACTTGTACACATTCAAGTATTGTAGGTGAACTGAGGGCTCGTAAAAGACAAGCCCTTTAATAAAGGTTTTGTCATTCAGACCCTACAAAAGAGGTTACCTTATTCATGATGGTCTGTATCATTTTGCAGTGGGGGTGCAGCTTTAGGAATCACCTAGTTTTTTGACAGCAAAACTGGCTTAAGAAGCTCTACCTCCCCTTTCCTTCTTTCATAGCTCAAAAGTCCTTCAGCTGGGCTCATGCTACAGTTTGGGTTAAAAACAACCCATTGAAATTTCTTTACAGTAAACATACACCTACAAGTGTGCTCTGTTCCTACCTTGGAAGGTTTATTTTTGGAACTAT
Source organism: Rhipidura dahli (assembly GCA_013399225.1). Classification (NCBI taxonomy): domain Eukaryota; kingdom Metazoa; phylum Chordata; class Aves; order Passeriformes; family Rhipiduridae; genus Rhipidura; species Rhipidura dahli. Next base: position 238,007 of record VXAC01006091.1, read on the forward strand.
CTCATCCCATTCCAGCAGAACAACTGGTTACCTCCTATTTGGAAAACACAGCTTTATTTCTGTGGCTCAGAGACAGGCAAAGCTTATGAAAGCATCTAACAGGCAGTGAAAATTGAGTCCAGAGTTAGATCTTCAGTTAAATTTTTCCAAATTTTTGAGAGCTGTCTGGATCCAGGGAGTTATGACTGTAGGCCAAACACCAAGGTTCAGTGCCTAAACTCACATATGGAATATGTTTTTAATTTAGAAACTGGGCCAACATCCAATAATGGCAATGAGGACAGTCATTTCTACTCTCCTTCCCAGCAAAGAACCAGTGGGTGTAAATGAGGGAACTATTTTTAGTACAACAATTGCTGTCTGATGCAATGATGGTAAGAGGTGTCTTGTGTCTGATACCAAGCAGGGATTGTCATCCAAAAATTACAGCTTTACATGAAGCTGAGTCTCCAGCTTTCACCCTAAGAGATCAGAGTGATCCAGACCCCCTGAACAAACCATCCAGATTCTCCTCCCAGCACCACAAATAGCACACAGAAACAGACACTGCCTGAGGAATGCAGCTTGAACATCACACATCTCAGAGGAATCCTCTAAATTCTAGCATCCAAATACAATCTCAGATAGTGCCTCAGATTGTCTCAGGAGCTGCACTCAATACCCAAGCCTTCAGGAATGCCATTCTAGTGTGAAGCATGAGGCTGGTTTAATCTTCCTCAGAGCTTCTGGGTGGTGCAGTTATACAAATATCACACAACATTATTATTTATTGCTTTCCAAACAGGAATAATTAGGATGTGTGTTTTTCTCATCAAGATGCACATTGGTAACTCTGGGACTCCACCACGTGTACCTATGTGTATACACAAAAAGTGGAGTTTGCTTATCACTGCAGATGTCTGGTGCAAAAGATATCTGATGCCTACAAAAACCAAAAACCTGGAACATTAAACATGCAGATGTAAGTAGCAGTTTTAAACCATATTCTACTCCCCCTCCAAATAAACCAGCTCAGTATCACTTTGAATCACACTAGAGTTAGCAAGCTGTTAACCCAAGCTACTGTCAAAAAGGTCTATTGCTTCAAAATTTACATCTCCATAGATGCTTAAGGACTGCCTTATTAACTCTTTTCAGGACTCATCTTCTCTCTCTAATGAAAACTGAAAACTTGATGCCAGTTATTTTCCTACAGGTAATGGAATTATATGGCTTCTGAACTTCAGTCTGCCTCAGAATCTGCAATTAAGGGGTGCTACCTCCATTTTATATTTAGAGGTTTTTCCATTACTAAAAAAGTATGACAAGAGATAGAGGCAGAAAATCAGTCTGAGACTCCTAAAATAATCAACGATCTCTGATTCAGAAGCTTTCAGCTTTAGATGATGGAAAAGAAACCCAAGCAGCCTTTCTCAGGAGGTGCAGAGGATGGATACACCCCAGCAGTCCCACTGAGGCTGAGGGCAGGGTCTGTGGGCAGGACACTCCAGTGCTGCTGCCTCCAGCATCCCTCACACACCACCACGGCCCCATCGTGGGCACAGCCACAACAAGACATGGTCACTTCTGCAAGGACTTCACAGTTGGAATATAGCAAGCAGGCAAAGGTGGAGAGCAAAGGAAAACAGGTTTAGTGACTTTCTTCAGGTTTCATTTTGCAACAACAGCAGAGAGAAAAGAAAATGTTTCTCTCCAAAGTCCTACTTTGGTAACTTCTTGTCCTTTAAAGTGCTGCTTATGGCAGGGGAGTTCAAATGAGTCTCTCCAGCCTTCTTCCTCTGGACAACAGGATGCCCCCCTTTAAGCTCTTGTCTTACTTATGAGGAGCTGAGAATTTATTTACACCAGCTCAAGTCCTCTTATTGGACACTTTTCAAATGTATATATAATTACCAGGAGATCTTTTTTACTATTATTTATGTTCCTGTTACCATCTCCTACTCCTCACCTCTTCTCCCTTCCTGAATATCCAACTCCCCTGGAAATCAGATGCAGTGCAATTTTCACAAGAAGGAAAGCAGCAAAGAAGCACATGCAAAAATAGTATTGCAGGAGGAAAACAAAAAAGCGAGTAAACAAAAAACATGAACAAAAAACCACAAACAAACAGGAAGAAAAGACATCCAGTTAGGCATAAAAAGATTTCCTGAGAAAATTCATGCAGAACCAGACAACACTTGATGTTTGGACTTACAATTTTAGGTCCAAAAGAACCACATCTATGTGGGCTTCTGCTTGAAGATGTAAACAGCTCCAGCCCCAACAATGTTTTTATGTTAAAATCAGCACTGACAAAGCACGACATAAATATTTTTTGTCTCACACAGGAAAGGATTCCATTTGCTTTGGGAACTACTCAATGTAGTTCTCCTACCCTCCAACTTAAAAGTTTTGTATAGTAAGAAAATAAAACCAAACACCACGATCACACACAAAGAATAACAAGCACAAAACAACTCACGGGTACTCTATAGGCTGAAATTTGTTTGCACAAATTATTCAGTGAGCCCTTATGAATAATGAATGCATTGTGGAAGTCACGACTAGCTTATGAATTATTTATTAACTGAAATATGGGCTGAATTTGTCAGATAACCTTATTTTCCACAAATCATTCAACCATCTCCTACATTAAATGGTACCAACTGGTCTCCAAATAGCCCTACCTGCAAAATATAATCTCTGTTTTTTTGTGGCATGAGAGGAGCTTTTTAAATCAAATTTCTGGAGACCTTCCATAATATTGTCTGTCAAAGCTTTGCTCAAAAAAACCAAGTAATTATCCAGAACCAATACTAATGCTATCCTATATTTTAATTACCAAAGGCTATAATGTGACAGTTTGGCATCTATCCTATCAATCCCAAGTCTGAAAAGAGAATATGGGTGGAAATTACCTACCACGTAATACTTTAGGAATAGTCCTGCCAATCACAGTTCCTTTAAAAGGAGTCATTATTTTTGAGTTGTCTGGGAGAGAGAGAATAACTAAAACACCCCAGTAAGTGAATGAACATGACCAGAAATTTAAAATATTTGAAGTGTTTTAAAATGCTTGGGAAATTAGTTTAAACTTGACATTTTAAAACATAGCCTCTTTTCTTGAAGGTGTTGCTCTACAGCCTGCTTAACCAAGGAACCTGAAAGTAATTTATCAGTCTATATAAAAATCTTCCTCATGGGAGGTAGTACTGGCACACAGAAATTGTCCTATTGGGTTGAAATCTGGCCAGCCTGCTCTCTTTGGCACCCACAGTTTACAGCTTGCAAAAAACAAGGCAGCAAGCAGCCAGATCTCCATCGTGCTCACAAACATCAGAAGAGCAAGCTGCTGCTCTTGACCCAATTCCTCCCTGGTGCCAGAGGCACGTGGAGGCGTTTCCACCGCATCCCTCCAGATTTCAGGCGCTGCTTATCTCAGTGCCTTTCACAGCAGTCACAAGGCAGAACGAAACTCCTCTCAGCACCCTCTTTTCCCGAGCATCCCAGAGTCAGGTGAAACCTGGCTGAGCGTGAACGAGGAAACATCCTCTCCAAAAGCACGGCGATTTAACAAGCCAGCCCTGCAAGGCGCAGCCAGCAGCGAGTTTAACACACCGCGTGGGGCGCGCTGCCTCCGCGCAGCGCCCGCGATGCGCTGAGCGCACCCGGCAGCGGCAGCGGCTCGGCCTTGGCACGCGATGGCAGCGCCGCTGCTCCCTGAGCCCCTCGCACCCCCGGAGCACGGGGACGGGGAGCAGCTGCCGCCCGCATCAGCGGAGAAGGAATCAGCATCCCAGGTGGGATTTCATCTCCCTCGGGCTGGAACAGCTCCGCATGCTAGAAAGCCGCTAATGATCAGGCACTGATAGTGCTGCATTTGTTGCTTGCTCATGCAATTGTAAGGAAGGATTGCTGCTGTAGTGCCGAAAGACCTGGGGTGCTCGTGGCCTTTTGTTTTGCTTGCTGCCGTCTCTGGCAGCTTCAGCAGCGTGATGGCTCATGGCAAGCAGCAAGCACCGAACTATTTATTCGGGGTACAAACGAATAACTAATAGGAGCTGAATCAGGACCTCCTACAATCAGCACTCTTACCCTAATAATGTCAAAATGCAACAGGCTACTCACAAATAAACCATGCAGGGATGAAAAAACAGCACTTCCCCAGCGGTTTATTGCAAGTTAAATTCAGGAATAAGTTCATCACAAATGTTACTCCAGTAAATAAAGGAAGTTGCATTAGATTTCATGTTAGCCTTCACTGTTTCAGGACAAATTGTGAGTTTGGGAAAGTGGGAGAATATATTGAATATAGATCTATTTATTAATAGATCCAGTTGGAATATATTTCTGGTTTCTCATCTGGACAAACACAATGAAATCAAACTGGAAGCAAATTTAACGTCTTCTGCAGTTGTGGGTGCTTCATTCTCTTTTTCTTTATAAGTACTATCCCAGTTCAACAGGTATTCTACCATGGCTGAGACACATTTATTGCAATAGGATGTGTTATCAGCATGGTCAGGAAGCGGTTCACTTGAGGCAATTAGAACTGACATACGAGCCTTCATTATAATTACAAAACTGTGAGGGTTTTTGACTACACAGCCTTTTTTTCCACTTTGGATATAGTGTGACCTGACCACAGACTCATCACACATTCCCATTAAAAATCAACAAAAAACAAATCAAAAGCATCAGTCTCCAAGGAAGAGGATAAAGACTAAACTGTCTTAACAGTTTCCTCCATGAATAGGCATAAAGGCCCTAAAAGAATAGCAACACAGCTGTTACAAGTGGAAATCCCATCTTATGAAAAACAGTCACAGACTGCGCCTTGTTGAGAAGACATGTCTCCTGATGCTTTGAGGCACTTGATAAATAAAAATAAAGTATTTATTTTTAAATGCAGAGACTGAGAATTCTACTCCTGAAATTATTTCCTTTAGGCTGAAAATTAAATATTTAATCATGTATGCAATGAGATTCTAAAACTGCAGTGGGAAAAAAACCAGGCTACTTTTAGGATTAAGCTAAATTTGCTGCTGAATGCTTCAGCAGATTATGAGAGACATTTGTTCTAAAAAATGCACAACTGCATCTCCTGTTTCCCTTCTGTGTTCAGGTGCGTGGGCTCAGAGAGGGCTCTGAGTGCATCCTGTAAAAGCCTTATCCACCACAGGCTCAAAATTAGCATGTTCCACTGTTTCCTATGCGCACACAGAGAGAAAGATGAAAAGGACTGGAAGAAGTGATTTGCATCACTTTCAGCAGAAAGTATTGCAAAGAGACAAATGAGGACACAGCAGTGAAAGCAAAGCAAGTACAAAGCTTTAGGTGAGGCAATCGGAGAGTGTGAATCATCTAAGAACTTTGCCACTGCTTGTCAAACAAATTATTCAGCAAATTACATCTGCTGATCTTGACTGGTTCTAATAAGTATCCCAAGCTTTAAACAACACAGTGGTAAACCAGCAAGATTTGATATCTTTCTATCTTGTGGTCTCATAAACACAAAGAAGAAACTGAAAATTCGTGCAAATTGAGGATACCACTGAGGAGGCAAAGAATCAATTTTGATTAAACAACCTGAAATTTGTTGTAGTTCAAACTAAAAATAGATCAATGCTTTGACTTCACAGAGAAGGAGAGACAAAGAGCAGGCAGTGCATTTCTCTCTCAAGCTGTCATTTCATGCTCACCCTTTTAAACAAGTTCCACTCACCTCAGCTTCCTTAAGGCTACTGCAGACTTTTAAACCCAAAGCCTTGGCAGGTCTGCACCATATGGAGACTGCATCCCCTTGCAAATTCTAAGTTACTTACAGCCATACAGTAAACATTCAGGCAATCCTATTCATCCAGGCACCTTCTGCTACAACTTTAACACCTGGGTCATATAGGTGGAGGCATTTACACTGGGACATGGTGCAAAATTTAATCTGAAAATGGCTGAATCTGAGCCCCATCTGCTCAAGGACACAGCTATGGCTTGTAAAGCCAAAAGATCTCCAGCTTGACAAACCAAAAGGTGACTGTTGTGTCCTGTAAAACCTTGCATTCACCAGAACTGCAATGCTCGACACACACATAAAATTGCCAACACAACAATAAATTCATTTAAACTGTGGAGGCTGCTAGTCTCCTGAAGCATTGGGATTGTCCAAAACCAGTCTGTCTGGGAAAGGCTACCTTTAGCAAACAAGCACCTCCATTTTCTTCAAGTGTACATCTGCTCTCCTGCTTTGATCTACATGACAAAAAAATGGGGAAAAAAAAATTCAGATATGCAAATAATAGCAGTAATATTAACAGTCCTGGACTTAGGTCAGGAACAAAGGCAAAGAACAGAAAATTAAATGTTTTAAATGGAACAAAGCTCAATTCACTCTTTCAATGAAATTAAAAGGCCTTCCTCAATGCCCAGCCTAGCACTATAACTTGCTAGAGAAAGATTAATTTTAGATCTTCTTAGAGATCTTACACTTTTTTTTTTCCTGAGAATTGACAGAAGGTTTCCACACACTACAGAGGACACAGGAGAAATGACTTCCACTTCCCAAACCAAGAAATGGAAAGGGTGAGTTGTAGGACTGTGAATTGCTAACAGACAATTGTATCTGACCGTCCTGTTCTTTTGTTTTGGCAGAAAACAACTGAGAATTCCAATTCCTCTGCTCCCCTCTCTGTTCTCCTATTTCTGCTTCACTGCCTCTGGTGGTGGAGAACTTCTTGCAGCAGGCTGACAAGCACTATGGAACAAATGGCACCTTAAATCCCTGATGGTTCATAAAGCATGTTGAAATAAATGTGGATCAACTACTTTGGCCTTTGGGTCAGATCTCAGTCTGTGAGGTGTATCCTAACTCAGGCTCCATTTTACTGTCCCTAGACTGTTCCTTATGCACTCCACTGAAAGCCCACACAGGCACATTTTCTTGCTGTCACCAGGACAGAAAGCACAGTAAACCCACAAGACAGAACACCCATCCAAAGGATCTGGAGATCGACTGCCTTACAGGGTGAGCGTTTTAAGCAAGTAGGCTGAATGTTCCCAGTAGGTTGGTTGGTTTGGTTGGGGTTTGGTATTTTTCCATCCCACTCCTACATTTTTACCATATTTAATCTGGAATCTCACCTTATGTGAGAAGAAGATGAAAGATTTTTCTGAAAGCTAGGCCATCTGCAGCTTGCACCACTTTTGACATTGTTTTAGGTCAAGAAACAACTTAATAGTGAGCATATCCACTGAATCCGTATTCAGTGGCCACATTTGAAGTTTTTAACATGTAGATGTTTCAACATGAACTGACCTCTAATTTCAGTATTTTAAAACTACATATAGAAAGAAAAAATATGGACTTTGCCTTTTAAATTTATTTCACAGGAAAGAATTTTAAAAAACCCAAACAAAACCAAACAATGCTGATTTTGGTTTTAGTTCAAAAGAAAAATTTGAAAAGGGTAGAATTTCCTACAAATCTGAATTTTAAAAGTCTACATTTTTAAAAGTATACATAATGCTTTTTCAATTCATCACAATTATTTTGTAGAAGAAAAACATAACTGTGAAGCTGAGAAAAGACTTAGTTATTCCCTAATGATCTGTAGAGCAAGAAAGCACAAAGACAATAGATGCTGGGTTATTATTTGCTACATTTGGAGGCATTAGACCAGGAGAATTCTAAACACTTGAAATATTTTTATTTTTGCATGATTTATCTTATGTGTTTCTTTGCCTTGCTTTGATCTTATCTTCTTCAGACCACCTTTCTTGAGCTCTGCTCAGTAATGAGGGAAAATTGTGGGGATCTCTACCTGTAGATTTCAAAGCAGGCAGCTTCTAACTCTCAGCAAGCTCTCACTGGGCTGTTCAGATTGGAAATAGAAAAAGCAACATTATACAATATTTCTGCTAGAGCTCACTAGAATACACACAGGCCTAATATGCTCTTTAGGTGCGATAAGAAAGCAGCAGACAGGCTGATAGAACTTTCTAGGGGAGGTAATTTTTTGAACAAACAAGAAACTAAGGAAGAGAAAAATTTTTCCAGTTTACAAATTTGTCCTGATATTTCATCCTCTATCAACAGGAGGAAAGCAAATGGTCTCAAGATCGTCACATGGGTGTACCAGTTCTTTATAAAAAAAGCAGATCTGAATTTTCTTTCCTTTTACATGGGAGCTCAAATGTATTCAAAGGCTAATATGCTGAGAACATATTTTATACATTACTTTGTTTAGTAAAGATCATTGCACAACCAGTATACAAATACTGCTGTAAGTACTCAAAGCTGTGTCCCAACCACCAGAAAAACCCTCTGACTCCTATATTCACTTAGTTAAAATAGAACCTGGTAGCCTCCAACAGACACCTGGACTCGTGCAATACTTGTTCTAAACACAGGTAATAAGGATTGAAAGAAAGCGCCTTGTTGTTGTGTTTTTATTTGTACAAATGCCTATCCTCAGGAGCTGCAGGCCCATGCCAGGTGGCAGCAGCTCTCTCCTGGAACGCAGGGCAAAGCTTAGCTCTAACTCTGAGAAAAGCAGCTCTGCCTATGCCCTGGATTTGTGCTGCAGTGGTATTTGCAGCTGCCAGAGGACCCCAGATGTAGAGCTTTCCACCCAGGCCACCTCCTGGATCACCCCAGCCTCTGCAGCCCCTTGCCTCCCTCCTGTCTGGCTCAGAGAGCAGGAGGCACCACAACACTATTTTTATGCACACCAGCTGTTGCATAAGCAGTAAACTCAAGGACTGTGCAACTGCTGGTTGCTCTGCCCCTTAAAACCTATCCAGGACAATGCCTGACAGCAACAGAGAGCACTGAGGATTGAGCTCAGGTGAACACTTCTGGTGGCCATGTGGAATTTGACCTCACACCATAGAAACTCTTGAGGCAGTTGTGAAATCAGACACAATCAAGTACCAAAAAAGCACAACAAATGTGTCAAGCATACTAAAGGGCAGCAGGCACACTGACAGCTTTTTCCACCAAAAGCAGAAGCATTTCATTCTCTCTTAGAGGGAAGAGATCATGGTATAAACAAACATATGGAATGATAAAAGACTTCCTAAAATATGATTTAAAAAAAAAAAAGGCAAAGTATTGGGTTTTTTTCACATAGAAGATGAACTATATGCCCTTTAGTCATAGAATTAACCTTGCAGTTGGAGGTTTAGTGAGACTATACAGCAGGAGCTGTGCTAGAAGAAAAATAGTACTTGTTATGCAATATCTCAGGAACTGGCCTGCTGTAGTTAACATGTATACATGTAAACTAACTGTTAATGTGCACCCAACAATTATTTACAATACAAACAGACATATATTCCATTAAAACAGATCTGAAGGTCTCTTTTGCAAATACGTATAAATTAAAGTCACTGAACAGCATCACTTTGTCTCAACATCTCCAGAGTGTGCATCCCAGTCATTTAGAAGGCACTTCATTATAGGAGGCCTACAATGAGGCAGTTCTGATGGCCTTGCCATTAAAGATAAAGACTGAAAAAAGCTTTTTCATTCCCCTTATTTACATGAAAGGGACAGAAAAAGGTTAAAAACAACCAACCTCCCTTTCTGTTTTTCTGCCACTGCACTTCTTTTGCTCTTAAAGAGCACCCCAAAGTAACTGAAAAACTGAAAGGAAAAAAAATAGAAAAAAGTTATGAGATTCTGTACAAAGAGGGGGGAAAAAGTTACTGATTCAATTATTTTGAAAATACTGATTTCAATTATTTTCTCATTAATTGGGCATCCAGAAGTTGAAATGTATAAAGGAATACCATGTATCTCACCTTATTTTTCCTTACTACGTGTTTAGTGTGAAGTAGAACAAAAGTTGTCACACAAAAACAAAACAAACCAGAAAGTTGGCAGCAAATCCCTTCATGGCATGGCATCACCTTAATCCCAAGGCTTCTGCAGCAAGACACAACACCCAGGGGTGGTTGAGCAGTCACAATGGATCGCCCAGGGACAGACTGCACTGACAGCAACTCATCCCCTTCTCTTTAGGCAGCCCCTCAGAGTTACACGTGGGAGCCAACTGCAGATCACTGGGGCCACACAGAGAGAATCAGCAACCACCAGAACGTCCTTGCTGAGCTCCCATGGCTTGAGACAGCTTCCCAGAGCAGTCAGCAGGTGTCAGGAGGAAAACTGGGACTTCATCCTTTAGCTACCAAGTACAGACTTCTGCTGTTGAATCGACACCAGTGGGAGTTAGAAGAATGTCCTGTGACACAGGCCAGTGTGCCTGCAGCCCTGTTGCTCCTGATGCACACTTCAGAAGAGGGGTTTCATCAGAACTTTACCAAGACTCCTTTTGCAGCCACAAGGATGAGAGAAAGAGCCAGAGTGACACTGAGGGGTCGATGCTGTTTCCCTTAAACTCCAGCGTACTTCCCTAAATTGCTGTCTCAGAGGTGACAGGCAGTCACACAGGTGACAGTCTCTAAAAAGAAGGACTTGCCAGATAAAATTGTTCTGGGACAATTTTTATGGGGATGTGACCTGCAGTTTGACATTGCTGAAGCTTGGTAAAAACCATCTATTTTCATGTATCCCGCTGAACTTCAGTGAACCAAAAGATTCACAGTCCTTGTTGGGGTGAGGTGCAGAGGCCAAAGAACACAGTCCAGGACAACCTGTCCCAACCTTCCCAGAGCAACATCCCACACAACTGTAATGCACCTGTACAGACATACGTTAGCACTAATAGCTCAGAACTTCTCACTGAACACAAACTCAGATTTGAGTTTACTCTTAGGCTGGTCAGAAGCTCTTATTCCTTTGGTATTGTGGGGAGTTCAGTTTTACAGCTAGGGTTTCACATTGGCTAAAAATGAATATTTATTTCCATTTAAGAAGGAGCAATGGAAGAAGTTACCATTCTGAAAGCAGGGGCAGAAAATTCTGCTTCTCTGTTTACTGCCCATATTTAATTTAGCAAATTCACGCCTTTAAAACCAAGAAAATGAATAGCTTAGGAGGGCATAAATCTTGTATTGCCTACATGATAGCCACAGTGACAGAGGGAAATGAATTCATTGGGGCACACACTTAGTTTGCACCCAAAGTTAATTGTAATACTTACCTCAAAGTGCAAATCAACACAAAACATTTTAGAAAAGGAAACATATAACGAGTCAGTAACGTGTGTTGGTCAACCTTACATTAACATCAGCACACATAAATAATGGCATCATAACACAGGAACACCAAACACTGCTACTTTTAAAGAACGTGTCATATTCAAGCAAGCATGGCTGTTAATTCTCTTACTCGAAACACTACCTGTTTCAATGAATTTCATTTTCTCACTTTCTTTTCTCAGTTAAAAAGCATGCAATGTAATGTAGACCCGGGGAGTGAGAGGAAAATGAAAATAACCTATATTAGACATTTAGGAAGAAACCAGAGGTCAAAGCTCTCAGGTCACTTCCAAATGCCCTTAAAACTGCATTTGACAAGAAAATGCATTCAGCTTTTTTTGTTCATAGTTTAGAATTCAGGGCAGCCCACAGTTCTCCCCCTTCCAAGTGCTTGGGAATGGTAAACAAATTGGCAGATAATTACATTCCGTCTCTTAGCAACCCTAAATGTCTTGCAATGAAGTTATTGGGCTTTTTTTTTTTCCTGGTGTCTTGTGGCAATGACATTATTTCCACAAATTTTAGACCCAGTCTGACAAACCCACTTCGTACAGATCGCTTCGAACCTCCTGGATCAGCACACAGTTTAATGGCAGCAAAGATCAGCTAGTGAAAGCTACCATCTTGTTTGTAATCTCTTGGGGAGACAATTCACAATAAATATATGCTGAGAACAAACAAATGACTAAGTAGGAAGAGGCTAGTCAAAATATTTTGTCATGAAACTAAATAGCCTTTTCCCCTGCCATAACTACAAACAAACAACACAGAAACCTGTGGTTTAAAAACAAACCTTTAGACAGCAAAGTTCATTAGTTAACTAAATAAATTAAATCTGAAATTTTAGAACAGAAAAGAGGTTTGGGCCAGTTTCTCAGGAAAGGAATTGATTGTGGTAATCTTTTTTGAAAATGCAATCCCCACTTGTAGGCATGAAGGAATTTTTTAAAGCTGGTTCATGAAAGGGGAAACATTGCTGCCACTCCTCCCCTTCTGCAGGCACAGCACAACACAGCAGCAGCAGACTGCTGGGAGCAGTTGTCAAAATCTTCACTACATTTTAGTGGAGTGGAGAGGGCCTTTGTTCAGTGCCTTCCCCGGAAAGACAATCTCTAAGTTTTTTTTTCCCTCTTAATAATATATCAGAACAGGTATTAATAACAAATAAAAGATGCTGATAAAACAGTACTGTCATAAAATAAAATTAAAACAGTAAACTACAATACCTTGTTCTGCCAAAAGAGGTTTTTATTACACATTCCCTTACATGTCTCCTTATTTAAAGGCTAATTTTGTATTGGAATCTGTGTACCATTGCTGGCATAGGTACATGGATACACACTTTGTCATTGTCCCTAATAACACAGATAATATTTCTTCTCTGTTTAGTAGTCGATTTAGGTACAAGTACCTCTCTAAATTAATTCCCAAAGCAGGTTATTGTTCCCTTCCCACAGATCTTCCCCAAAATGGTAACCAAACAATAAACTCATTTGAAACAGAAGGAACAAGCAGTCTCTCAGTGAACAGTGTTAATTATCAGCGTTTGCACCTTGACTGATTACTTGGGAAATTAAGATGAAAATCTGACGGCTTGAAACTGGACACTGAAAATAGATTTTCCTCAAGTTCAAAAGCAGCACCATAAATCACAAAAATTAACTTCAACACATGGACTTAAGAGTTGGTCTCTCTATAACACTTGATAAATTACATCTGCATAGCAGACAGGAGCCTAAATAACTTCAAGAGGTTCTGGCAATAAGTAATTAAGACAAATGCAATATTTCACAGTGTTTTGTTGCTGTGCAGAGTGTTCTCCATTTTAGTCAGGCACCTGGTGGCTCACACAAAGTTCTTGCCACAAAAACCTCAGATTTCCAACTAGATGAGAAACAAAAACCACATTGCTTCAGTCAGGCATCTGACAGAGGAGAGGCAAAGAGAGGGGGGAAGTGATTCCTTTGCATTGTTTCAGTAAAGAATCAGTTTTTCAGGAGCTCCTTTCCAAGTACAAACAGTGCTGGTGGGCTGCAGAGCTGACACTGACAGCAGCATATGCTGCACCTGCCCTACAGCAGAGGAGTCAGGGCAGCCCTGCACTGCTGCTACTCTCCCTTTGTGCGCATTAAGGGGCAGGCAGACCCTTGCTTCACTCCAGCCCACCCTAGAACTTCTCCTTGCACACCACCACTCACTCCTGTGACACTGCAGCCCTTTTCCCAATCAAATGCCACACAACTCCTCTCAAACAAGCTAAGTTAGGGAAAACTTGTTTCAGTCTACATTTTGCAGGGTAAGGAGCCAGAGATGTTCTCATCATCATCATCAGGTCTAAGAGGAAGTATGTAAAGCAGCACAGAGCAAAGGTGTTTTGGAAATGCTTTGTTGATAGTAAAATGGACCAGGGTTGCTTTTGAATTTTTTTGTCCGGCTCTCATTTACTCTCCTGAAATCTACTAGAATCTAGGAGGTAAGAGCAAAAAATGCTTCCAGAAAAACAATATATTCACTATAATTCACTCAGCTGCAAAGAGCCCCTTAATGTCTAATTAAAAAAAAAAAAAAACCCACTACCTTCACACATAGATTTTTTTCAAATGAAAGATAGACAGAAGGAAAAAAAACCTATGAGCAAAGCCTTTTCAGCATTCATCCCTTTTTTTAAAAGACTCTAAACAGCATCTAAGAGGAGAAGGAACTCAGGCAAGACGATGCTGGTGAAAACACTGATGCTCAAACCCAGTCTCCCTTTAAGGAGCTGCCTGGGCTGGAGCAGTCACATGGCCACTAGCGTGTGTGGCTCTGTGCTCAATAAGCCATGAAGCTCTCTGGCTGAACCAGCGTGTGTCATGTGAGCCAGGGGTTGCCATGGCAAGCACACATGCGGCTCCTGAGCCACTTCAGCACTGAGGCACTGCAACTCAGATTAGCAGGGCACGAATATGATTTCCTAGGGAAAAAAACCTGCACTTTGCTTTGCCTAATAGTTTGGATGTGAAGCTGAAACAATTTAAATTATCTCTGAAGTGGCATTTATGACAAACTTCTGAAAACCTTTTAATCTCAGAACAATAACCAGGTAACAAACACCAGCAGTTCAGTCTTCAATAGCAGCTGCATTTTGGCATAAACTGCAATACATGAATTTCAGAATATTTTTTCCATTTAAATACCAAAATACTGTATTTCTCCTTCAGCCCTTTAATTACTTACAATTGGATGGGAGAAGAACAGTAGATGCATGTTCCAGTGAAATGAAATCATGTCAAACCAACCCTAAAATTCACTTGTTGCACTTCTTATTGTGGTAATCCACAGACTGACATTCAATGCAGGAAATTTCTGCAAAAGGTGTTCCTGACACTGAGGTAGAGTTTTATTATCAGAGTCCTAAAATCTGCGACCAAAATTAAGCAGGTTTCTAATACAGCAGGCTAATGAAGGCATGCATCATATGGGCTGCCATTCCTGACTTGCTGATGGAATGCAGCTGGAGCTACTTGCAACCCAAAGCCAGGTTTATTGAGGGGATTCTGTTTCTGTAGGGGCAGCCATAGGACTGTTTTACCAGACTGAGGTCAATTCCAGCAAGGCACGTTGTTCTTGCACTTTCAGGAACCTCACTATGATGCCAGGATCTAACATAAAATGTTCAAAGACATTTGGCATAGCATGGCCTTCAGTGTTTAATACACATACAGGGGATATTCCTGTGTGCTACTGCTTCCAGAGAAAAGATATTCAAGTCCTGAAATAATTTCAGATAGAGACTTTACACAGTAATTTACAAGGAGCCTAACCATAAAGAGTGAATGCCCAAGCCTCTAAGCAATTATGTAAAAGCAGACAGACCTGAACGTAATTGAAATTTTTAATAAAAGTCAGTCCTTTGTCTCCATGTTTGTAGAAGTGCCTGAAAAGTGTATTGAAAAAGACAATTGATTCTCTCAGTGTTTCCATCCTGCCAGAAACCCAAATAAAAATTCAATTTTAATTAAAACCACAATCCTACATGAGCTTCCTAACTCTGCCCATCACTTACAAGGGGCTACTCTCAAACCCTACAGCACCATCCAGCCTCTAATTGCTACCGACTCAGAGCATCTGGAAGTGCAGAGCTCTCTCAGCAAGCAAAGATATTGATGTTGTCTTTGTTTTTTCCCCTTATTAGAAGGTACTCTGTTGGGGCTTCACAGGTTAATTTCAGATCCTTCTCTTTTTTAACCTTTTGCTTTTTACTGCATTCTTCATGTCTCCCTACACATCTCACTTCCAGCATGTACTGTAAGTTTTTCTCCAATAGCAATAAAAGGGAAAATCGCCATTGCAAATCACTTACTGATTTAAAGGAATCAGAATACTAAAATACAAACTGATGCTCCAGGATTTCCTCTCCATTAGATTGAACAGCATTTAGCGTTGATTGCTATTATTTTTAATCAGATGTCCAAAAAACTGAAGACCTACATCACTACTGATCCAATCAAAATGCTTCTCCTACAACAAAATTGCAAAACAGATTATATGGATTTTTACTGAAACTACCTTGAATCTCTCTGCCCATAGAAGATGAATAGCAAAATCTAACCACTAAAATATTGGATGTAGTCTCAGGGTGAAAATAACTGATTTTGTGCTACTCGGTTTTGTTAATGACAAAATTGTTGATATCTCTCTCAAATTCATCTCATCACCAAAAATTAGAAAAATGAGATCACCAGCCAGGCTCCTACTAATGTCATTTTGGTGTTAGCAGACTAATTTTTTAATTAGCCTCTCTTTGTTTACTTATTCAGACATTTACATTGCGGATGGCTGGAGGACTGTCTCATGTCACAGTTACAAAACTGAGCATAAGATAAATAACTTCTCACACTCCTCAATACACTCCCCAATACCTTGCTTTCACCCCTGAGCTTGCTGCAAACAGCAGGAATTTGCTACTCCATAGCTGCAAACAGAGAAGCAAAACAAACTTTGTGTTTAATTATAGAAGATTATTCTCTAGATGGGCTACATTTTTAAACAATCTCTTTTTGCAGTACTAGAGGACTAAGCAGTTTCCCTTTGTCTTTAAAGATTCAATTAAAAGTATATTTCTGAAATTAAATTACAGCATGAAATTAAGCTAAGGGTATGAAATATGGCATTTGCCCTGGCATTCAGGGGAAGGCTGTTCAAAGCAATTCACTTAATGGCTCCAACATGTGATCTCAACTTAATAACTAAAGTGCCCTCAGCTTGCAGAGGATCTACTGGTGAGATACACCCTGTATAATCCACCAAAAAGAGAAATGGATTAAAGCCAGGTAAATCTTATTAATTTATGGAAAACCTTGCAGTTACTCTCATTTTTGATCTTTTAAAATGCTACCATTTTGTCAAGAAGCACACTTGTTGGCAGGAATATTTCTGTGGGTTTTAGCTGGCTGGGGCCTTCTCAATCTTGACACAATCCAGAAGCATCTGCTGGAGTCCATTGGAAGTGTTTGTTCCTCTGTAGCTTTCAGAGAGTACTGCTGGATGTAATTCATCACAACCACTGGGGACACACTTCAGTTTATTCTTCGCTGTGCTAATATAGGGAAGGAAATGAGCAGTCCCCTAACTCCTCAGCTGCCCCTTTAGTCACCTGTTGGGTACAATTTCAGCTCATGCTGTGAGCTGTCTCTGCTCGGCGTGCACTGGGTTCGTGTTTCAGAGGAATCTAATTTCCATTCTGGGTCCTTGGGTACTGCACAATAGAAAGGGAAATGAAAACCAATTCCACTTATGCCCGCCTTCTGTGGGACCAAAGGAGCTCCCTCTGCTCATTCCCGGGCTCCTGGCAGCTCACAGGGGGCTGCAGCATTTTCCCCCAGCCCAGGGCTCTCCCGAGGGCTGAGCTGGGCCCCACCCTGCTGGCTCTACTCTTGGTGAGAGCCCTGTGCTCAGGTCACCCCACACAAAGGCCTTTTATTAGTGAATTGGTATTAGGGAGGGGGAGTAGTGGTGGGGGCTTCGTGGTTTTTTTTTTTTTTTTTTTGGTATATTTTTAACTGACTTTGGATTACGACTCAAATTAGAGTAGAAAGCTAGAAGGAAAAATAAAAGCATTCTCAAATTAACTATGAAACCCACAGCTAATAGTATCTCTGCAATCCATTTCTTGTCTAATCTCTCCTTGCTCGTATTTTAATCCAATCACACAAAAATCTAATCAGTACACTTACATATTCCTCTTTTCCTACAAATTTTAGCCACTGATGCAGCATAACTTGACAAGAAGTTGCCCTTCACCTGATGCTTCTGTTACAGAAGTGGTGTGACATTCTCTTTTTCAGAGGCACACCCAAGAGCAGATTCTCCACTTTAGGCTAAGAAAATAAATATCCCTATTATATAATCAAGTATTATACTGTGTTTTCCTGTAGAAGAATGGAAATAAATAAATAAATAGAAGGATGCATAGTCTGTCAGGAGGGTGCTGAAGAGAACATGCAAAGGGCACAGATGCCTGCCAGCTGGATGGGGCTTAAAGCAATCTTTATTAATATTAAATCCAGCCAAATACAGCTGTGATTCATGGCCCTGAAAAGAGCAATGAACTGAGCTATTTTGATCAAAGAAAATATTTGTTTTTCTTCAACTTTATGAACAGTTATTGTTAAATGATGGGTTTTCCTGAAGGTACAGAAAGGCTCACTCTTCCCATTCTAATGCTGGCACAAAGCACCAGTTCTCATACTGGGGATGTGTGCTCCCAGTGTCTGGGACCGTGGTGAGCTGTAATTTTGCTACAATGGGCCATAAGACTTCTTTCTACATGTTTTTTACACAAGTATCTGTCCTTCAGGTTGCAACATGAACTCTAAATTCAGGTCACAGGCAATTACAGAATTTGTCAGGAGTCAATGAACTTCAGCATGGGGCATTTTTTGGCTACTGGGAAAACTTGAGCCGGAACAATACTTGTAATTTGCATATATATTGTGCTGTATTACTGAATGAATTTCTCTATTAATGATGTCCATCCTAAAATAGTGATAAAAACTTGATCTGGACATGCTTGAGAACAGTCTTCCTTATTTTTTTATCCAGTCTTCATAACAACAGTTACTAAATTAATTAAATTCTACTCTACTCTATGCAATTTTATAATATACTTGAAGACATTTTCCAAACAAATGCAAACCTTTGACTGCATTTAATGGCTCACCAGATCATGCAAAATATCACAATTTCCGCAGTTCCACATGTATCTCTCTTGCTAAGAGGGGCTTTTGGTTTAGAAGAAATGCCGGATAATTTTAACTACATCCTGTAGTTAAAGAGTAATCAAAAGATAGTGAGAAAAAAGGCTAGAAATACAAGTGGAGTGGAAAGAAAGGGCTACACACTGGTCATTAGGATCCACAGAGCCCCCAGCATGTCTCAGCAGCAGTGTGTGGGGACTGTCCCTGGGTACAGCTCACCTCCCCAGCATGGCTCACTGCACCAGGGAGGCTCCAGCCTGGAGGCTGGATGGGAGCACACGCCCAGGCGGGACTGGAGCCAGGCCAGCTCGCTCGTGTACACAGGTGGCCAGGCACTCCTGTGAATACCAACAGCACTGAGATGCTTCCACTGGGTTTTAACAAGAATAGGGCTCTGCAACCCCTTTAGAAGCCTTCTGGGCTCTCTATGACCCCACACTCCTAATGTGCTTTTAAATAAAGCAAATGAATCCTGAGAAAAAAATGCACCCACCTGTATAGTGGGCCAGTATAGGAGTGAACAATTTGTAAAACAGTAAAGGGAAAGACTATGTAAGCTCCCTGAAAAGAGGTTGTAGGTAGAAGCCCTAAAAGGGAAGAGTTTTTGAAAATAACATCAAGATTTACATAGCAAACAGATAATGATTTCTGCTTTATTTCCTTGGTCTTTTGGATTGTGAGGCTGGCTATCAGCCTGGATGGTAAATTTCAAGTGACATTAATCACATGACTGTTCTAAAATAAAACTTCTCAGAATAACAGCAACAGCAGTATAAAATAGTTTGCATTGTGTCTGTTGTTTATTTTGTGTGGCAATAATACAGGCAGCCATATGGATATGAGCATTTGGAAGGGAGGATTTGTTGGCTTGATCATCACATCTGTTTACTTCTAAAAGCAACAAAAATACATTTGGAGGTCACTGACTGCACAACCGTTTTACTCACTCTTGTTGGAAATAAACTATCAGTGTTACTCTTTCTACATTGAACCATTTACAAAAGAGACCCTGGGATACTTTCATGAGAGAAAGTTTTCAAAATCATAGAAAAATTAATCTCTATCACACCTCATCAGCCGCTTCCACCATAACAGTGGTATCAGAGCAATAACTTAATCTAGGATGAAATGAGCATGCAACATGTCCAGGAGGAAGATAAAGAAAACAACAGTGCCCCAGTTAAGCTTTCTCTTAACACAAACCTTTTGATCAAAGGAGCACATACCACTGACCTGATATCCAAAAATCACATTCACCAAGTGAACTAAGATTTGAATTAAAAACAAAAACAAACAAAAAAGCCCACAAACAAACAAAAAAAAACCCCAAAGCCTCAACAAGTTACATCAATGCACCAAAACAAAAACTACAGGTTAACAAGCTTGTAATGTATAATATCTCAGTAATGTTTTTATAAGTGTTTTTTAACTGAGGCTCTCACCATGACCCAAAATATTTAATGCACTTCCTTCACCATTTTTTTGAGGTCAGGCTATAAGCATTCTGTAATCTAGCAAGCATAATCATTCCTGTAAATTTAGAAACTACACAGAATTTCAACCACCGACAAATGTTCAGAAAAAAAGACAAATAGTACTTTAAACATTCCTTCACCTAAAGTATTGTTCTGATTGCAAGACATTATTATAAAAATTAAGTTCGTAATGAAATTATTTTACTTAGGTTATTTTTTATTCTGGTAAAAATATTTTGGTAGAGATTCTTCAGTACATCCATATAGTCTAAGATTATGCACATTTTCCCAGCTGAACAGAGCTTTTGGCAGTGAATAATCCCATGCATAGAAATATTTTTAATTTTCTTACTGTCACCCATGCTTGATAACACAACTTTTAGCTGAAGGACACGTAATTTATGTCTTGTTCAAGAAGGAAACTAAGGATAGGAATGACAGAAAACTACAGAAAGATAATACCTGAATTCAATTACTACAACGACCACTAAAAAAAAAAAAAAAAAAAAAGGCAGGAGAAAAATGTGATCTTACTTTTGTTGATGGGTTAGTCTTCAATTCTTGGTTTGCCAAAGAAAGGAGAGGTTATGTTGACAGCTGTTCATTACAATTCCTTCTTTACTACAAGAGCTTACATCTGCCACTGGCTGGCTGGCCCATTTCTGGTAGCTTTAGCACACAACAGTGCTCCTAAAAGCTCCTCCTCTTGACAGCATCTGCCTGGATACATCCCTCAAGGAGCACAAGCAAAGCTTTCAACAGAGCCATTTAGGTTCTGGGAATGAGCTACATGTAAGGGAAACCATCAGAAGTAAATATTTTGATGACTAAGTCCAGGATTTGGCAGGCAGAAATTCATGCCCACTGACACAAGCAGCTTTACAGTATTCACATCTTCACAGAGTTACAAATGAAAACGATGACTTCCCTGACGGAAACAGTAACTTGAATGATGCATAAAAATCAGAAGCCAGATCTTTGAAAGCATGCATTTCTTAAAAGTGTGGCTCTTATTAATGCAATATGTTTGATCCTTCAGAGGAGTTCATTATTTGTTCAGGATTCATTATTTGTTTCTTACCAAGCTTTTGTATTTGTGCAATTAGAAAGGAAAACTATTGGTGAAGTGTCCACACAAAACAATAATAAAGTATCTAAACATGCATTTCAGTTACAGGTAAGTCAGAAAGCAACTGCTCATTCTAACAAATGCCCTATATAAACTCCAAATACTCACCTTTTTCCTGGCACCCACAACAGTTGAGGCAAATTTACCTTCTGTTCCCAGAAATGCTGCCTACAGTAGATATTGTATCACGGAAAATGTACGTCTCATAGCATTGCCAGTGAAAATAATACTGCTCCATAACTTTATTTGCAATTTATAGGCTTTGTGGGCAATATGCCCATACCTCCTCTTAATCTGGACACAGCTGCCTGAATAGAAAATGATCATGTAATGAGACCAGATAGATAAAAGATGGAAGAAAAAAATGACTATATATTAGATCCCATATATATGTATTTACTGTGTCTTACTCTCAGCTACTAATCAGCACATTAACCTTATTTTCTCCACATGAGTGCTAAGTATCATACTAAAATTAGGTCAGAAATTCAGATCAGATCAGCTGACTCAGCCCAGCAAGATTAGACAAAGACTAGTTGCTTTTTTTCCCCCCAATCCAATATGCTGTGTTTATCTCTCCCAATGTACAATGGATCCATACATTTTTCCCCACAATTAACCTATCAGAACCAGACACCAGGAGACAGCAATCACGCTGAAGGTACATCAGTGCTACTGAAGAAACACAACACAATGTATCCTTTGGAAAGCAAAATGTACAATCAAACATTTTTTTTTAGGCAATTTTTTCAGATCTTCTTTCCAAACTGCTCAGACTAATGCATTTCAATGAACTTAAGTCATTCAGCATACTTATGAGATGATTTAGGTAAATAACAGCTGCTTCTAAATAGAGTTGTGTGTGAATACCACCACTTTATTAGAAAATATATTACTCATTATTATGCTATTAATATACACTAACAGCCTTCTTCTAAGAGAGACCATCTGAACACTAAAATTGAACAGCTTTCAAATAATTCAATAACTGGACTAGCAGGTAATTTTCTGTAGGTGCAAAAGACTTCTGTCTGCTTTATTTTGATACTCACATGCAAAAGAAGAGCCTTTGTGGGAACCCCCTCTCCTGCTCAAAAATCTACCTGCAGTTAATCACAGGGGAGACTCCCTTGTTGCTAAGGAGATTGTTTTCAGCTGTTGGGAGTCTCCAGCCTGGTGGCACTGTTACCACTGCACATGTGCACCACTTGCTATCTAGGCCACGCTCTCAGGAATTAGGGATAATATAAATACCCACCAAGATAAGGTAAAGACATAAGGAATATAGTACAGAACAAAGAAGAAATCAATGATCCTACTTTATCTTTCCTGACTGCTGCATTTCAATAGACAACATGGTCTTGGATGAATCTCTGGAGGTTACTACAGGGAGAAGACTCAATTGCAATCAGCCTAAGTGACTTCAGACATCGTGGCTCATTTAGTCAGATCAGGTATTTTACTTGGTCTGCCACTGCTTTTAGTTTTTCCAGTCAAAGATTGATCTCAAGTATCTTTTTTTTCCTCTCCAAGTTTACATGGGAAAAAGTGAAAAAAGACTTAAAGAAAGTGTTTTTCAAGATTTCCTGAGGTGTTTTCCTGTTTAGTTTCCTCAGGCAGATATTGTTCTCCTGCTCAGTGTTACTGAGATAAGCCAAGTGGGGAGGGATCAGAGGGAATCACTGCAAACACAGCTTCCCACAGAAGAGTACTGTATTCAGGAAATGTTGCTGTCTCCAATCCACATACAAATACATGCTGTTTCTCTAACATATCCACTGTGTTGCTGGTCCTTTTCTTCCTATCTTCTGGCTCTGTGGCTGAGGATAAATACTCTCTTCTCATTGATCTCAGCTGAGTGTGGGCAAGAATTTCATGGTTTGGCTTAGCCCTAAATCATCTGTACTTATCCAGAGCGCTTTATCAAATATCATTTTGCCAGGATCAATGAACAAAACCACACAAACCAACCACAATGTAGGAAATACTGTCACTACTATTCAAATGAGGTAGAGAAACTTGGCTAGAGGACTATAAAGAACCAGGTAGATCCACAACTTACTCTCTCATGTCCCAACAAACTTATTCATAACAAAAAACTGCTCTGGTACCTAGTGACTGGTACTTTAGGGACACGCATATAAAAGTACATGCAAGCAGGTTAGCCAGAGTACAGCCTAATTAGCTGTATTTACCCTAATTCCACATTATTCTTACAACTTCAATGAAATTACTGACAATCCAAAAATTTCTACTTCCTGGAACATAAAGCAGCCCTATTTTTGCTTTACATTCCTTCATCTCCCTCCTCTTTCAAACTGTGTGTGCTGCTCTTTTCCTTTTAATGTTCCATCAAAATTATCAGACTACCGAGGCATTGCTCAAATGTTTACAGCACAGCATGTCTGTTATACCTGGATGTACAGTACCCAAGACATAGCAAAAAATTTAATCACTTAAACTGAAATACAGAAGATTCATGCTGGGGGAAAAAATTCAAAGGACCTCCTATCAGTTTATGCTCAAGCCATTCATTTGCATACAAAAGTTAAGGATTTGGATGGATGCTTTACCTGTATTACCGAATTTTACCCTCACCTCAAGAAAAACCAATTTTTTGTATCTGCAAATGTGTATGTAATAAATATTTATATCTATTCCATTCAACCTTCTTTTCCTCTCCAAGAGGCTACACAGATTTCACTGATATCCATTGGCACAAGAGGCTGGGTCATGCAAGGGCTCCTCTCATTAACTGTCAATTAAAATCAATGGAATTGTTCAAGAAGAGCCATTATAGGGTTCTGCCCATCAGGGGCTTGATCCATTTTCCTGTAAGTGATTGCAATATTGTTACTGACTTCAGAGATCACAGAACTGAAAGGAAAATGTAAATAATAGAGACTTAGTTTTAAAAAAAAAATACCTCAGGACAGCAGTTAGAAAGCTTTGAAAATTTACCAGATTTAAAACATCAGGTCAAGAAGAGTATTTTGAGTTGTGAGGCTTTCCCTGTCTTGCTCATACAAAAATACATTTTTTCCCAAAGTACAAACTGTCCATCTAAAATCACTAAGAGGATGGCAACTGATTTGTCCCTGGATCTACATCTCCCATTCCAAATCCCCAAACCTTTTGTTACCCATCACACCTGCTCCATATGCCACACATGCTCAAACTGTGTCTACACAACGCGAACCTCATGCATTAGAAGCCTGACAGAGACCAACGGTCTGTACTGCTTCTGCCAGCAAGCTGCTTAGAAATCAGCTGCTCTACACATATTTACCATATCTGAAACTGAGCCCCTCACTTCTCACTCACTCCACCAGACCACTCATCTTTTCATCAAAATATTTACCGCTTTATTGCTTCTTCTTGTTTTCGGCGTTTTTCACTCTTTTCTTTCAAGTAAGCCAGGTTTGTTTCATTCCTCATGCGATCATTCTCTCGAGCAATGTCTGATGCATTCTGTATAACCAAGCCATCATAGGCCTTCATCCCCATGTCTTCAATATACTGGAGAAAAGCGCCCAAAGTGACCTCCTCCTGATTAGAACTCATCATCTTGCAGGAGATAATGAACAAAGGAAAGCAACGTTTCCTGCAGGTTGAAAAACACATAATATTTTAATCAGTAGGAAAATATCTTATGGTTTATGACAGCAAGGTTATGTCAATTGTAATTAACATCTCCATAAGAGACAATTTTTCAGACCTTCTCGTTTAAAGGGTAATAATAAGTAAATAAAGTAGTAAAATAATAAAGGTAATAAACACAGCAATTCAAAACACAGAACAACATTAATAGAGACAAGAGGAGACAAAACCAAGAGTCTCTTCTTCCAGGCAATGCAGATCTGTACAACTACACTGTTTAAATCCCAAAAGAATTTCCTCCCACCCCTTCCCTTTTCCTAGTACCCATCAGTTGCATAAACACTGACCTCCTGGATCTCAGTTTGAGTTGAACTGAGAAGGCTTCCATCACAGGACAATAGGTCCTTTTTACAGTTAAATAGGACTGCACCAGAGCAGATTACCACAAAAAAATTCACATTCTGATTGCCAAAAGAAATTCCTATTCTGCAGGATATTCTAAAGTTCAGGTGGAAAATGTTGTTCCATTTTTTGAAACAAAAAACTTAAAAGCTTTCTTCAGGTTCAAAATTTAGAAATAAATATAGTGAACTATTTTCCTGTATTTCTTAATAATGTGATATGAGCCTAGAAGCCCTGGTCATCTGTTGCCCAACATCTTGTTGGCTTGAAGCTCCAAGAATGGACAAGAATGCCCAGCTGAGTTGGGACCTTCAGAACTCTAAAAGCCTTGAAGTCTCCAAGAATTTGTATTTCTTCCACAGGTATGACAGATACTTGGATTTCCAGTACTCCAGCTAAGCAGCATGGAGCAGACACACTTAGATCCCTGGGTCATTCCTGGGTCTGTGGCAGGCAGCCTAAAAGCTCTACAGAAAGGCCCTAAAGGTTTTCCACTCATCAAGAGAACTCCTGGGAGTTGCAAGATCTCTGGTGTATAGACACATCAGTAAATACTACAAGACACTAAAGGCAAGATAGATAAAGATCAAGAGACAGCCTGTTGCTCTCTAAAGTCTGTGCTGCATAGGACTGGATTAACCACTCACGAAACAAGTAAAATAGAAGTTTAAAAAATAGAAATTTTTCATCTTATTTTAAATACTGATTACTATAAGGTCAGGAGGCATTACCTGCACACAGCCCTGTGAGGGATCCTCATCCCACAGCCAGGGAGTTGGTGCAGGAGTCACAGAGTGACTTGCTGGCAGACGTGGCAGCTGAACTCAGCTCTCTAAGGCACGTTTGCTTATTCACTGCTACAGCATTCCTCCCTTCCCTGAAGAAGGATGGTGTGACTTCTCGGAATCAGCCTCAGAACCATGCCAGCACTACAGCTAGAAGGGATCTTATTGAATAGGCAATAAGAATCCTGTCTGCACAAAGATTTTAGGGGCAGGGTTCCTGTGGAATCAGCAACAAAAATCTTTCCCCTATTTCCTAATATAATGTTGTATTTCCAACATTTATTACATAGCTGGAGAAGTAAAATTCTGATCTAGGTAGGCACTGATTATAAATAAAGAAATAAATAAATTTAAATACTCTTAGGATTCTAGCAATCCACTCTGGGCCTTCAGATCTGGGCCCTGAGTGTGAGAATGCATAGGATGAAAAGTGCAGAGAAATATTCTTCTGCCCTTTAATGTTTTCCCCTGTTTTTGATTGGGGGATCTTTTGAAGTAACAATGGCAACAAGCAGCTGGTTTCAGGCACTAAATACCTTAAAAAGCATACTGATAATTTCCCCTTGTTCTCTTATGTCTGCAAATCAAAATTGTTTCTGTACAATGGTAACATGACTGTTAAAACCATGAAGACTCAGAGGATGCAAAGGGACTTCTCCTATTACCTCTCCTGCCTCCTAAGAACAACCTTTTCTATCAGCTAAGCCTGAACATGAGGTTGATGCTGAGGGTCACTGAAGTGATCTTTAAGCATTTTCAAGCATGGGCATAAGCATCTCCTACTAATCCCTGCAGGGTAACACCAGCACAGGAGGTCTTAGTGCAGCCCCCTGTGTCTACATGCCATTTCCCACAGCTCTGACACTGGAGCTGGCTGGAACTCCACTGGGCTGCAAAATGTTTTCAGCCATTCTATACTTTCACCACAAGCAGCACTCTGCAAAGGAGGGTGTTAGAAAGCTGACAATGAGCTAAGCAGACTCTATAAAAGTTATGATGTTTCAGCAGATATCGTTTTAGACTAATTCCTAACCTTGCTGATTAAAAAAAGTAAGTCCAGATACTAAAGGCTCTTCCTGAGAGTCTCTCTCTACAGCATGAAGGCTACAAGATTAAAATCAGTGCTAACAGCACAGACAGCTCTAACTCCCCTTTCTCTGAACTCCTGAAATGATACCTGCTTTTTGATGGTTCAAGTCTGCGCCATTTCCCCAGCAGATGGCTATTTTATTGTGTTTTCCATTTTGGCCTTCTAGTAAAACTTTGTTTCTGCATATGTTGAATTAAATTCAAATAAACCTGTGCAACAGAGAAATGTCACCCTAGTGACCTGAATGGCAGTATTGCCATTGATTTCTTCAGTGACTGGGTTTTACTCCTGAAATATAATAGGAAATTTTAAAATGAAAATAACTTCAACAGGCTTCCAAAAAAATGCAGTTCTCATCCATTTTTCCCCAAGACACATGATATGCTTTACATTGTCTTTGGTGACTATACTGCATTTCTTCCCCTCATTTTTTCCTTCCTTTTTGGAGGTCAGAAATGAGCTGACAATTCAGCATATGCTGAAACTCCTTGTATTATGATGTTTATCTTTTTAAACAGGAGAATGAAGTCATTCCAATTGCAAAAAGAATTAAATAAAAAGCCCTTATTCTCCTTCATGAACTGAGACGAGACCTTATATACTGCTTTGTTATTGATGTTTTTATTACTAAACTCATGCAAAAACTTATTATTTACTAAATAGATGAAGATATATTCTTTGTCCTAACAGGGGCCCAGTCCCACAGCAGTATTGGGCAATTGTAGCTACTGAGCTCCTCCTGTGACTGCTCATCCTTGCATGCTCATGATAATAAATTCAGTTTGGGGCACTCTTGGGGGTAGTTGGGGGACACACAGATATTTCAGAACCTTGAACCTGTTCTTGTGTCACTAGCTCCAAAAGCCTCTGTGCAAGCAGCAGGCACGTTCTAAATCAAAGCCCTTGTACCTCTGGTGTACACAGTATTTTACAGCCTCACTGCATGTACTGAGTGTACAGTTGTGCATGCTATACTTAAACAGGGATTAAAAATGCAAACAGACAGTGCAAAAAGCTTAATTAATTACTGTAAACATTTTTACAATATTAGTATTCCTTGGGCAGCACACTAGGCCCAATTTTACCCAGAGGTATTAATGCCACTTCAGAGAATATGTTACCTTAATAAATGTGCTCAATAACTTTAACAGGCTGCAATCAACACACACGGCCCCTGGAGTCCTGTGCAGTGCCTGCCTGCCCCCTCCTTGGAAAATGCGTGGACAGCACTGATCAACTTTTGATCAAAGGTTCTGCTGACTGGTAAACTCAGGCAGTGAGCAACTCCTAACCATCTGCCAGGCACACTTAGGTTCTCTTTGAGTACATTCATATTTGATTAAAAATGTGCAAATGAAATTGTTAAATAAGTCATGTAAGCTGTTGGTGAGGCCCCACAGTCCTGGCATCCCTAACATGCACACTGTGGCCATGGATTTTGTTAGCCAGTAACAAGGACTATAGAGAGTCACCTATATATTTGCAATCAAGTTGCCTTCAGTGCATTTTCTTTTCCGAAATCAAGCAGTCCTACAAAATTATAATTGGGAGTTGCACGATTTGAGAAATTCTTCAGACACTCCTTTCTTTTTCCTCCTCATTGTGAAGGAACAAAAGGAGACAGCAGGACAGAGGAAAAGCATTGAAATTTAGATATTGAAGCCAACATACTGAGAAGCCAACAAAAATTGTTTGCAGGAACTTGGTTCTGAGTGTTCTCCGAACATGAACATCTTTGAAAATCCATCTGAGCACAGGGACACAAAGAAGGAGTTCCCCATCACATTCACTTTGCTTCTTAAAGGTCCAACTAACACTCTGTGAAACCTCACTGAGAAAAAGCCACAATCACATCCCATCTTGCCCACTGACACCCGTCCCTTCAGGTACCCCCAGGTCAGAGGGGCCCTGACAGAGGAGCACTGAGAGGCTCACACTGGCACAGCTCGTGTATTCCACTGCAGCATGGGAAGAGTAAAGCAAGAAAGATTTTTTTTTCCCCCTTCCCTGCTAATGCATCTGGTTTACTGGCAAGGGCAAGCAGTCCCCTTCCTGGTTTGCCTACAAATATTTACATAACTAAATTCAAGATCATTGTATTGATTCAGACACAATTTCTGTGAGAGCATAGTGCATTGTGTTTTACAGGACTGTTGTATACCTTACTTCTAATCTAACCATTTGCTCTGATGCCACAGGTACAGCATTTTTGATCAAACAAACTACCTCCTTTTCATATGATCAGTGTGCAAAATATTGATTTCAGAATATGAGTAATTGACTGAATACCACAGTATCCAAGCAGTGCTACACATGAAGATTCAGACATGCCATTCCCCCTCTGTTGTGAGGCATTTGA
>VXAC01006101.1:0-32528 GCA_013399225.1 Rhipidura dahli
GCCCCGCCCCCGCCGGCACCGGGACAGCGACCGGGACCGCCATCGAGGTCTCGCGCCGAGCAGGTTGGACGGGCGGGGTTGCGGGGACTCGGTCGCTCCTCTCGGCGGCCCTGGCGGGGGGAGGAAACACAGAGCCCGGCGGCACAGGCCGGAGCGGGGGCGGCCTTCCCAGGGTGGCGCTCCCCCGCCGGTCGCGGGGGGCGGTGGGACCCCCGCGGGGAGCTGGGGAGATCTCTGTGGTAGGACTGGGGCTGGCGGGGCTCGGGGACCGTGGCAGCGCTCCCTGGCCGCCGGGACAGCGGAACGAGCGGGGGCGAGGGCAGCGTTCGGACCGTGCCCGCCGTGCCCGGATTCGGGCCGCGGTAACGCTGCGGGTCGGCGGGGTCGGCGCTAAGGGCGCTGCCGGCTCTGCGGACTTTGGAGCTGGCGAGGTGCGCCCTGCGAGATCAACCTCCTCCAGTCCCGGAGGAGCCGCTGGCTCGGGAGCCCTGCTGGTGCCCGCTGTGCTCGGGAGGCTCCGGGTACGCAGGCTCGGTGCTCCTGGCCTCCCCGCGAGCAGGGCCGACTGCCACGCAGGGACGGCCGGCGGAGGCCGGGAGCCCCCGAGGGAGGAACGGAGTGTGTGTATGGCAACCGTGGGTCAGCCCGAAGTCCCGGCCGTGGCTGTTTCCAGGGTGCTGTGGGCACAGACTGCGGGATTCACTGCTCTGTAATTAGTCTGTGTCTTCATTGCCGGGAATGGCTTTCACTGTAACACAAATAATGTATGTTTGCACTCCTGCTGTGTAACTTATGTGACATGTAACCGTGCCATAGCTGTATGTACCCCACGGCCAGCCAGGTTTGCCCTCCATAACTAGGTAACGGAGGACAGCAAGGTGCTTTAGGAAAGAAATCTGTGTTGTGGGATGAGGCAAGAGAGAACCTGCGTGTCAACATGGCTGGGCTGTTCCTCCTGGGACACCCGAAGCCCTTCCCCTTCTGGGGAAACCTGTGAGGAGGGACAGGAACACCAGCGCAGTACTGGTTCAGATTCAGGCAGATGTAGGTAGCTGGGGATATCGTAGGGAGCACCGTGACAGTTGTGTATTACCGTGGATGGGGTAGCTGTAGCAACAATCCAAGCTGGATCCTGTGTCGTTGTCTTCTCTCTGAGCAGAGCAGCCAGAGACTGAACAAATGCTTCCCAGTGGTGCCCGGCCCAGCCCCACACTGCACGGTGTGGACACACAGGGCTCCAGCCTTCCCAGATCTCCTATATCTGGCCATTGCTGTGGGCACAGCGATAGCAACCACGCAGCTGGAGGGCTCTCTGCAGCTACACCAGCTTGGCTTTAGGGGCTGGGATGGGGTCAGCAGTGGGGACACAGGCGAGGGTGGTACCGAACAGGATGTAAAACCTTCCGCCACAGGATGGAGGGTGGGATGGAGCAGGGCTTTGGCGGGCTGAACAGGAGCCCGATGGTGGCCGACGCTCCTTGGGCAGCATTTGGCGGCGCCGCGGGGGCTCGGCCCTGCTCCTGGGCGCTCCCGTGGATCCCTGAGGAGGGAGCTGTGAGCTTGGCGTGCGTGGCGCTTTCTGCGCTCCCAGGAGAGCGTCCGACCGTCCTGTTCCCGGAGCCTGTCCGCATCCCTCCCCTCCCCCTGCCGCAGTGTGGTTGGCTGCCGAGCGCCGGGTGCCTGCGCCGCCGCTCGCTCTCAGGGCAGCGCGGCAGACGGAGCCGCGCAGCGCCGCGGCCGCCGCTCCTCCGCCGCCTCCGCGAGCACCGGCGCTGGACAAGCCGCTGCAGGCAGCCAGGTACCGCTCCTCTGCGGCGTGGGGCGGGGGACATTCCCATCCGGTGACTGAGACGGGCAGGGTGCCCAGCCATCCTGGAACAAAGGACCGCTTTGATGCGCAGTTTCGGGCAGAGCTGATGAAAACTTTTCTTTCCTTGTGAAGCTTTCGCTTAGCCAGGTGGGCGCAGAATTTCTCTGTGGTGGTTCTGAGGGGTGAAGGGGTTTCTCTGGCTTGTTTGTTTCAAGGATACGCAGCGGGCGTGCCTCCTGCTGCCAGACAAAGCCGGAGAAACGATGACGGAGGCAGGTCATACAGCAGTGGCTTTCAAAGAGCCTTGTTTCGCCCCGAACCCTCTTTCCATTAATTAACGGCTTCCTAAGCTGTTCCGACCTGGAGGTGCACCCTTCCAAAGGTGGTGGGCTGGGGGAATCGCTGGTAAGCTTCTGTGAAGGAGAGGATGCGCCTGGGAGGAGGTGTCTGAAGAAGAGCTGGGGGATGGTGTTGCGGTAGAATGCTCTGGCCAGGCAGCCGGGAGAAATCTGCACAATGGTGGGAGGCAGCAGCACATTACCAGAAACAGCAGGCTTCCCTGCGTCTTGCATAGCTGGCATCTGGCGCTCTGCTGCAGTTCCATGTTCGGGTCTCCTCTGGTGCCCTTGGTCTCCTCTCTGCCATGCCACCTTGGAGATGTGGAAAACACCCATCCCTGCCTGTGCTTGTGGGGAAAGAGGGTGGTGTTCAGCACACATCAGGTCAAAGATCTGGCCAGCTCAGACACAGGGTAAATAAACATGGCTGTGCTTTGCTGTAATTGGCAGAAGGAGCAGGAAGCATGTGTTCTCTCATCTGCTGTTTTGGAGGAATGTCCAGGTTGAAACAACAGCATTGACCCCAAATACCAAAATTACTCTTGGGGCACAAAGGACACGCGGCAAGATTCTGACCTTGACGGAGTTGCTGGATAAATGCCTAATTTCCTGGGAAAGAGCCACAGAGCTCCTCAAAGAGCTCTAGCCAGACAGGGGAGCCAGAGATAAAACAGATCCTTTGCTTGTTATGCAGGTAGAGGTTTGTCCCTGTGACTCTGCTTGCCTTGCTGTGGTTTACAAAACCTGTTTGCTTCTGGAAATAGTAGCGCAGCCTTGCAGCCTGCAGTCAGCTGGTCTTTGCGGGTGCTCCACGTACACCACAGAGGGAGTGTGGGCACACCGGAGCCCTTCAGGGCACACAGAATGGCTCCAGAGCTCCTGCTGGTCCCATCTGCATCCTGGTTATGTCCTGTACTGCTCAAGCACATCCAGTGCATAGCCCTCACTTTAGACAGATGCCTGCAAAGGCACTGGCTCCTGGGAATTACTGTGCCTGCTTTAATACCGCTTGATACTGTCAGGGCAAGGTAATGGCTCTCGCTCTGTTTTTTATAGTGCAAGACTCCCAATCAGATTCTGAAGCTGGGAAGAGATGCTTGCCCTGGCTCTGTTCCAGCTGCTCAGCTCTTGTCTCCACTAGCCTGGAAACATGTTTTAATGGTGTTTCCCTGTAGTCCCAGGCGCAGCAGATGCAGAATGGATTTGGTGAGCTGCTGCAGACATGAACAAATTTAAAAACAAGGTCTTATCAGCTGATCTGGAGGTGCCAGCATAAGCTTGCTGGTGGGAGTGGTGATCACTGCTGTTCTCATTCTGATGGCCTGCTGGAAGGTGCAGGTTTTCCCAGCCAGCTGGGGTTGTAAACAATATCATGTACAATCAGAGCAAAATGATTTTCTACTAATGGCAAAAACCAGTGCTATTTGTTTTGTTTGGTTGGTTTTGCTGTTGTTAGTTGTTTTGTTGGGGTTTTTTTTAACCCTTGTTGCTTCCAATGTCTGTATTCTTTGATAGTAACAAATGGACTGAGACCTTTCTGGTCTTGAAAGGAATGAATGACCTGATGCAAAGCCAACCAGACTACCTGCTCTGTCTTCCTTGGAGTACCTATCCATATTGGAATTGGATCATGCTTTGATAATACAGGAGTTGCTTGCTCTGGTCAGTCAGAACAAACACCAGTACTTTTTGTCTTGTCCGTTTCCAGCTGTGGGCTGGAAGGTGGGAGGGGTAATGGGAAGCTCCCATATTCTTTCTGTAGTGGTTTGAACATGAGTCACTCTGGCCAAGTCCTTGTAAAGCCGCCTTATCACCACCTTGCCCTGGCTTTCAGGAAGGGTATGTGATGTCATGTGTTTTATTAGAGATTGTAGGTGGTAGGGAGCTAAAGCTTCTGGGACAGAGAGGAGTGTTAGGAGTCTCCCTTCACGCTCTTTCCCTTCAGCTCCAGTCTCCTTGTGGGAGAGCGCTTCCGCTTGAGCTGCAAATCGAGTTCCTTAGTCCTCATCCCCTGGGCCTCTTGCAGCCTTCTGGTTAGCACAGACATTCCCAGCACAAGCCTTCCAGTATCTAGAAAAAAACCCCAGAGCTTCACAGTCAGCTAGAGCTGGCATGTGTCAGCTGCTGAAAGAAGCAATCCTGGCCTTGATCCCTGGACAGCCCTCCCTATCCCCTTGGACAGGGATCAAGGCACATCAACAGCGCCGGCAGCTTATACTGTGTTATACATGACTCTAAGGATCGGGGAAACTGGTTGGGTGAAGTCTTTCTGGGCTTGGAGACTGGCTTCAAAGCCGTATGAGGAGGTGCCTGAATGCCAAGGAGAGTCCTGGTTTTGGGAAATAGGAGGATGTGAGTGAGACAATTTCTTGTTTTCACTGCATGCTGTGTTGCTGCAGGTGGATTGCTCTGGGACAGAGGGACTGTCCCTGCGGGACCCTTCTGGAAGGGAGCAGGCAGTGCATTCCCTTTCTCTGGGCCTTAGGTCATTTTCTGGTGCTGTGGTGCCTCACCCGTTTTTTCCTGAGGAGGTGTTCACTAAAGGCAAACACATTGAGTTTATCTAAGGAATTCAGATGAAGAATTTTTTTTCTTCTCTTTTTTTTTCTTCCCACAAGAGGATGGTTAAGTCATGGTACAGGGGTCTGAAGAGTTTGTGGGATCTCCATTTTGGGAGATGGTCCTTTAGCTAGACACAGATACGTGATCAGAAACCTGCTTTGAGTGAGAGAATGGACCAAAGACCTCTAAGCATTCATTCCAGGGGATAGTCTTCAAGTAATACGCAAGCCAGACTCTTATTGAGGGGAAAGTTACAACACAACAGTGCCTCTGTAGTGCTTGAAATAATCTGTCTGTTGGTTTAACTCTCTAGGCTGTCTGCAGTGCAAGAAAGGTCTGGGCTGGAGGCTGGCATTGGGAAAGAACTTTGGACAAAAGATGGGACTCTAGATGTCCCCTTTTTTGGCAACAGGGTGTAGAAACTTATTGAGACAACTGGTGGCAGAGAATGTAATGGACATTCGAGTCGGAGTGGCTTCTTTTGACTTTACAATTGCAGCGCAGGGATATGTTGGGCATGAACTCCCAGGATGCTGACTCCTGACCAATGTCTTCTT
The DNA here is from genome assembly GCA_013399225.1 of Rhipidura dahli. Taxonomy (NCBI): domain Eukaryota; kingdom Metazoa; phylum Chordata; class Aves; order Passeriformes; family Rhipiduridae; genus Rhipidura; species Rhipidura dahli. The sequence goes on from VXAC01006101.1 coordinate 5,268, forward strand.
TGTGTGTTCTTAGTGGCTCTAAGGGAGCATGCAGTCATTTCTGGCAATGGTAACAAGCACCAGAGAGCACCGTTCCTTCTCTGTGCCTCACATGAACCTCAGCATTTCTTGTTTTGCCCATATTAGAGGAGCTCTGGAAATTCCAGCTTGGATGTGGAGCTCAGCAGCACCGGTTTGTCCCTTTTCTGTGGTTCTGCTCCAGGTGGCCTGGGGTGGTGACCCTGAGCACAGTGGCTCTTCTAGCAGTGCTGTGTCAGTGTGCAGGTGTTCCTGGCAGTGTCAGTGTGTCCTGGCTGTGCAGTGGAAGCCTCAGAGGCTCTGCACAGCTGACTGTAAAATCTCTTAAAATCTGTTTGCTTTCTGACACTGTGGTATCAAAATAAGAAAATTTATGCTCATGACACAGCCTCTGTGATAGCTGCAACTTTGTCACTTTGTTTGCTTTTTACTGCTTTTATTTTATTTTTCAACATCTGGAGTAGTAGGTGTTGGTTTTGTTGCAGTGTCCCTTAGGAGTGAAGACTCACTGTCTTATTTGCAGTCTCACTTCTAGCTTCATTGGAGGTCAACCAGTCATTCCTGAGACACTTTGTTGTTCAGCAGTAATGAGCTGGCAGATGTCCAAAGAAAAGCAAACAAACAAAACCCTCCCTGCTTTTATCAAGTCATTTTGTTTCCTGAATATATAAACTTCTCCAGGTAGCAAAAGCATGTCTCACAGGAGGAGACTGGGATAATTATGATAAAGCAAGACAAAGCCCTGTGTTTCCATTTCTGGATGCTGCTATTGCTATCTCCCAAATGTGGTCAGTTTTTTTTTCTGTGGGTCAGACTTACTCTTTTCCATAGGAAGCTTTTTTCTAGCACCCGGCTGTCTTTCTGCAGCTATCTTACATCACTTATATCCTTAGATCACCTTCTCCTACGGAAGAATTTGATGCTGAAAACGTGTTTCAGTTCTTTACAGAAAGTGCTGGCAGACCATCTTTGGTTTGAAGGACGCTGCAGTTATTGTCTTTTGCAAGTTGGGATGGTACCTTGTGTCTCACATGGGTCCAGGGACAAGCAGAGAGGCAATGAACTGAATTGTTGAGTTGTTTGTAAACCAGAAATCTCTATCCTGCTGTAGTTGACTCCTGATTTCCCCAGTGCTTCTCCTCCCCCACCCCTGTAGTCTTCTAGAATTAGGCATCATAACCTAAGCTTTAAGATTCATTTGGACTCACTTAATCTGGCATCCTTGTAGATGTTGTGGGTTGAAGATAGAAGCAGTGAAGCTTCCAGCTCTTTCCTCTTAAAGGTCTCGCATATGAGAGCAGTTTTGAGAGGCAGAAAAATGAGCTGCTGAAATTGCTGATGCTTAGTGATTTCGCGGTTATGCACTTGAATACAGGAGGAAGGTTTTTGCCTGGCAGGATGTACTTGCTGATGGATTCCCAGCTGATTGCTGCAGCTGCCACAAAGCTCAGTGCATGCATGTTCCTTCCCTGTCCTCCAAATGGGAGCAGAAGAGGGGAGATGAGATGGGTGTTGTTGGAAAGCTGGGCTATTCCAGTAGCTCACTGTAAATAGGGAAGATGTGCCAACTGGAGCGGAAACATGCGGGTGGAGACCTGGGCTGGGACACCTGCAGGTCCATGAGGACAGCAGCAGGATAAGCTGGGTACAGGGCTCTCCATCTCTCAAGGAGCTCGGTGGAAAAGCATTCTTTTTCTCTCTTCCAGTCTGAGCCCTACCCTGCAAAAGACAAACCATGGTGTGTCCCTTTGTCTCTGCAGAAAACCTCAGTGTTTTCTGCCTGGATAAAGGACGCTCAGTGCCCCTTACTGAATGTAGGAGTAGGAAGGGTACTTATACAGAAGCCTTTGCCTGCCCAACCTTGGTATTGGCTGCCATAGCAAGAGTTTCCTCTTTGGATGGTTGAGCACCGAGCGTTGACCTGCCAGGGAGAGCTAAAAAAAGGCTCTCTGGGGGAAAATTCCTGCTTTGGAAGGATAACTCAGTGCCTACCAAGGTTTGTTGCTTTTTTTCGCTGTACAAGAGGTACCTGCACTCAAATGACTTCTCTGGAGTCTCCTGTTTGTTTTCTTGTTGAGCAGCTGTGAGTTGTTCTTAGGTTTTGCACCCTCTGTCCAGCCTGGACAATCCTCTGTCCACTGTTGAATGTGGAAACATATTGGTACCTAGCTGAGCTATGCTTCCAGGATGTCACTTTAGAGGAGAAAGACCAAGGTTGTTAGAGATGTTTGCACAGCCAGTGGGAGAAGAAAAGCCTCTATTGGTATGCCTTGAAGGACCTGAGGATGTAGTTGAAGGGTAGGATGAGTCTTACATGCTGTGGATCAGGGTGTTTTGATTTATTTTTCATTCTTGGTCCAAAATCTTTGCAGTTGATTGTGAGGACTGTGAAATGTGTGAACGCTTTGTGCTGGAAGGGCTGAAGAAGGAGTGTTGCTGTAGTAGAGGTGCTGGTGGTTTAACACAGCAGTTTCACAATTGAGGAGTAGTTCTGCGTGCAGTGGAATTAATGAGGCTGATTTTCTATGGATCTGGGTCTTGTCTGTCTGACTGTTACCTAGCACGGTGTGAGCTCTGGTGGCTTTTTATCCTGTAACATGTTCCTCTTCTTCCCAGTGTGTTTGTATTGCACGTTTTAAAGATGGCAAATAGATCTCTGTATGGACATAAGTGATGCTGCCATGAAAACTGTCAGCATTTCACAACTGGCCCAGTACCCACAGGGACTTGTACAGCTCAGCTGTGTGAATTTTAGAGCAGAGTTTTAGTTTTTGGTATGCTGAGTATGAGGCCGTTCCTGGGTGTGTTCTTGTGTCCCAAGCATTTCCTATGGGCCAGAGAACCCCCACTTGCCTGTTTCCCTGTTTGCAAGTGAGTCTGGGGCTGTGTTTCCTTAGAAGTTGAAACCAGTGATGGGGCCATTTAACCCTTTAGCAGTTACTACCTTGGGTTCTGTGGAAGAGGTGAGCTGAGGCCTGCTGAGCCTTCCTGGGAAGCTGTCTGGACCTCTTTCAGAGCACGAGAGTGCTTGGCCGGATGAGGCAGCCCTAACACCCTTTGGGCTGACAACCACTTTTCTCTAGGGCTGGGAGTTGTTTCACATTTCTTCCTGAGTTGTGCTCACCTGCAGAAGTCTGCCTTAGGCAAGGCTTTCCTTATTGCTTAGCACTTGATCCCACTCCAGGCGTATTAGAAAGGTGGGAAAAAGAATAACCAGGGGAATTGTTGACCAGAATGCTTAGCTGCCAGGTTCTGGAGAATGAGTTTGGAAGACAGGATATGAATGGCAACCAACTCTCAAGACACCAGTTTTTCCTTTTGAAACATCAGTCTGTGTGCTCTGTCTTGACCTTAATGAGGTTTTTCATGCTTTTCTTATCATATGGTCTTCTCTGAAGCAAACTGGCATAAGTCATGGTCCAGATGAGACTGCTTTGGTATAAAATGCCCAATGTACAGGGTTAACTGCATGTGGAGCATGACAGATACCCAAAAGTGAAGGATACAGAGAAGTGTGACTCAGAATTGGTGCTGATGCTTGATCATGAAGTGAATGTGAAGTCAGCATTGTGACTAGGGGGAGGATGACTCAGTTCTTGTTCAGAGGTGTGAACAGAAACCCAGTCATCAAAAGACACGAGATGTTTCTGCCCTGCTGAGGGTTCAGTAAGGTCTCTGCTGTGTGTCAAGGGTTTGCTCCCCTTCGTGAGGGATGGATGTACATCACTGGAACAGAAACCAAAGGAGAATTGAGAGGAAAGTTCAGGCCTATAAAATGACTGGAGCAAGAGTGAGGCTAAAGAGGAGGAGGTGAGTGGCTTTAATAATGCGATGTGTGTACTTAAAGCAACTGTCCCAGTGCTGTTTGTCATCTTCACTCTTAAGTGCTGCAATGAGGAGGAAGCTGAGCCTCTCAGTTGCTCAGGGCCCATTCCCCAGTAGCTCCCTGGCAGCTGGACTGTGGGATCACCTTGGGCAGACTGCACAGGTGAGGAGAAGAAGAGTCCTGCCAGAAAGTGCTGCTTTCTCTGTTCTTGTAGCTGGGGCAGTATTTCTGTTTTCTCAGTAAACCAGGCATGAGGCAGCTGCTGAACTAAGAGCTCAAGCCATGCAGAGATGCATCCTGCAGGAGGTCAAAGGCAGATCTGCTGGCAGCAATTCCCTCACCTCCTCCTGTGTAGATTTCTGGGCAGCTTGCCAGCTTCCTGGCAGTAGGGCCCTGGGCCCTCAAGTTGCAGAGGCCTCTGCCAGCTCCAGGTAGCAAGGAGGTGCTGCTGGACAGGTGCTGCCTGTGCAGGGCATAGCAGGAGGCTGGTTTTGGAGTGGCCTGATAGCAAGGTGGGAGGTGGCTTTACTGTTGAGTAATGTGAGGAGGCTGCTGGGGTGGCCCAACTGGAGGGAGAGGCTGGGACTCTGTTAGATGAGTGAGTCATGGAGCAGCCCGGGTCTTGCTATAAGGGATCTTGGCTTCCTCTTGTGTCTCTCAGCCTCTGGCCTGTTGTGTTTCCCTAGCTGCTGGACTTTGTATGCAAGGATCTTGCAGCCACACTGACACTGCAGGTTGTAGTGTGTGGTGTCCCTGTGCAAAGGCAGTAGCATGACTTTCCCGTTGTATGTATAGGAGAAACAGGGCAGGAAAGGAGTACGGAGTCCTTAGGCCATCCAGAGGAGTCATTGGGCTGGCAGCAGGGTGAATGAAGATGGAAAAGCCGTTGTTTCAAGTTGCACCTGCACAAGGATTATCTTAGTGTGACTGTAGCGGCACCACCCAGCCAGGCAGTAGCGTGGTGTGTCCTGCTGGTGGCATGTCCATTAGTGCCACGATGGCAGTTCTGTGCTGAGGCTGCAGTCCTCAAGATGTACTCTTCTGGTCAGGCAATATTTTGGCACAGTAATGCCACTGATGCCTCCCTGTCTGAGACTGTCTTCCAGGAGATTTTCCTTTGCGGAAGCAGAAAGCTTTGAGCTGGCATCCTTCTAGTTTGTGTTCCCTTTCTTCTGCAGTCAGAAGAGTTGTTAAGTTCTCACAGCCTCTCTGCATCAGTGGTTTGTGGGCAGAAGGTGTATAGATTGCAACCCCAGCTGCCAACCACAAATCTCTGCTCTTAAATGGAAGCTAAATTAGTCTTCCCCCTGCTGGGAGCGTGGGGGTGTTGGAGATCAGCACTGGTTGTAGCCTTTTTGTCTCCTGTCCACGTGGGCCACCTGTGCTGGTTGCCAGCACTCCCGGCCACAAAAGCAGAGGCACGTGCCCTGACAGCTGCCTGCTACCAAAGGGAAAGGGGAAGATGAAGGAGAAGGGCTTAGAGTAGGCGATCAGTTAAATGCTGTCTCGGACTGCTTGAAGGAGGTTGTGATACTTGTGTCTGGTTGTGGCTCTCTGAAACAGCCCTGGGGCACTCAGGTTTTGTCTTGGTCTCTATGCAGGGCTGCAGGAGTAGGACTATGTCCACCATGGTGTACCCGAGGGAGGAGAAACTGGACAAGCTGAGCCAAGATGAGATAATTTCCAACACCAAGCTGGTAATGCAAGGGCTGGAAGCACTCAAGAATGAACACAACTCCATCCTGCACAGCTTGCTGGAGACCATCAAGTGCCTGAAGAAGGATGAAGAAGCCAATCTCGTGCACGAGAAATCCAACCTGCTCCGCAAGTCAGTGGAGATGATAGAACTGGGGCTTGGAGAAGCTCAGGTGAGTGTGGTGGGTGATCCCCTAGGTGTTATCTGGGATTGGCAGAGGAAGGGTGGGCATGTGGCCATTTCCCATCAGCTGCAGGGATGGGAAGGGGAAAGGGTAGAAGGCTAGCATGGGACCCTTAGCATGCATGTGAGGGAGAGACAAGATTGTGGTTGTTACTGACTGAGGCTCTTACCCAGGTGATGATGGCCTTGTCCAACCATCTGAATGCCGTGGAGTCAGAGAAGCAGAAGCTGCGTGCTCAGGTGCGGAGACTGTGCCAGGAGAACCAGTGGCTGCGTGATGAGCTTGCCAACACCCAGCAGAAGCTGCAGCGTAGTGAACAGACTGTGGCTCAGCTGGAGGAGGAGAAGAAACACCTTGAGTTCATGAACCAGCTGAAGAAGTATGACGAGGATGTCTCGCCTTCGGTACGCCCCAGTCCTTTTGAGCAGCTGCTTTTGTGGGTCTGGGAGGTTGGACTGGGAGAACTGCCTGGGTGTGATAACATTGCCCTGGATTTTGCCCCTTCTCAGCTACCATGCACAGCACTGCCTGTAATTGCAGGGGGCCTGCATGGGGCAGAATCTCTGGGTTTTGTGGGAGGAGATGGTAGCAGAGACAGCAGGAGAAATTGAGTGTGTTGGTGGGCTGCAGAAGGGCTAGAGTTTGGCAACTGACTCAGCCCAGGCTGCTGCTGTCTCTGCTGAGAACCAACAGTATTTGTGATTATCATCCTCTCAGGAAGAGAAGGAGGGTGACTCCACCAAGGACTCTCTGGATGACCTATTCCCAAATGAGGAGGAGGAGCATGGTCCTGGATGTAAGTGTTTGCTCATGCTTGTGTACTGCCTGTCTCTGTTCAAGCCTACTGGGCCAACTGCTGTTCATTTCTGTGCCCACAGTGCCCCACCAGCACAGCAGTGCCGTAGCAGCTGCCCAGCAGGGAGGTTATGAGATTCCTGCACGCTTGCGCACCCTCCACAATCTTGTCATCCAGTATGCCTCCCAGGGACGCTATGAGGTGGCTGTGCCACTCTGCAAGCAGGCACTGGAGGACCTAGAGAAGACATCAGGCCATGATCACCCTGATGTGGCTACCATGCTCAACATTCTAGCACTAGTGTACAGGTGAGTATGGTGGGGAGGGCAGGACTGGACCAGGTCAGGTTTCTGTGCCTCTGGCTTCCCTTTGCAGCACATCCTGAGGCTCCCCCAGCTTCCAGTGGTTTGCCTTTCAGAAAGGTTTTGGTCTAGATGGGGTATTTGGTTTGCTGAACTCCTAGACATAACTAGGGACTGACTAAAGCAGGGAGGAGTGGAGAAATGAAAGGTCTGTGAGGGCTGGGTCTGTGTGGAGGGAGGACTATTCATAGTTCTGTCTGCTGCAGGCTCTAGTGTCCAAATCCCAAATAACTGTTTGACTTTGCACTGCAGGGATCAGAATAAATACAAAGAAGCAGCACACCTCTTGAATGATGCTCTCTCCATCCGTGAGAAGACTCTAGGCAAAGACCACCCAGCGGTGAGTGTCTCCCTCCTCTTTCAGTCACTTCTTCACCTTTGGGTGCTGCTGGGGCACTGTTCCAGAAGTTTTACTGCTTCAGTATTTCCTGCTGGCTGGTTCAGTATGGTCTGTAAGGAGTTGGCTTCTCTTGGATCCTGCAATAAATGCAGGGTAGACTTCTGTCTCTGGACCTCCTTCTCTTGAGAAGCAGCAATACTGCAGGCATGGAGGAAGTGGGACAGTCACTGTTACTGCTGCTTGCATCCCTTGTTTGGTCCCGCTGGAATTTGCTTTGTTTCATTCTGTCTCTGTAGGTGGCAGCGACTTTGAACAATTTGGCTGTTCTCTATGGCAAGAGAGGGAAGTACAAAGAAGCAGAGCCACTGTGTAAGCGAGCCCTGGAGATCCGTGAGAAGGTATGGGTCTTCCACACTCTTTCTCCTCTCTGCTCTTCCTGTGGGCTTTCTCCCATTACTTCAGTGCACATGGGAGATCCAGGGCCTGTCTAGTCTCTTAAGCTGCTGATTCTGCCACCACCTTTCCTGTCTTTCCAGTGTTTGCAGCCCTGGAGAGGCCTGCCAGGAGGGGAAAGCTGGAATTTCTCCTCTTTGCCTCTCCAGTCCTTGACTTTTGTCTGACATAGTAGACACTGTAGTCCCTCCAGCACATGCCTAACTCCGAGAGTCTGCTGAAGTCTTCATGTCTTCCCTTCTTTTGTTCACCCAGGTTCTAGGCAAAGACCATCCTGATGTGGCCAAGCAGCTGAACAACCTAGCCCTGTTGTGCCAGAACCAGGGCAAGTATGATGAGGTGGAGTACTATTACTGCCGGGCCCTGGAGATCTACGAGAGCTGCCTGGGTCCTGATGACCCCAATGTGGCCAAGACCAAGAACAACCTGGTGAGGCCCTGGGTAGAGGCTGTGTGGTGTTGAGGAGGGGTGAGCATTGCCTGGTGCTTAGACACAGAGCAATAGCAGCAAGATGTGGGCAGAGTTAATCTGTTTCCCAATGGGGCTGGAGCTGTTTTGTTTTGGTTGCAGGCTTCCTGTTACCTGAAGCAAGGCAAATACAAAGATGCAGAGGTGCTGTATAAGGAGATCCTTACCCGTGCTCATGTGAAGGAGTTTGGCTCTGTGGATGGTTTGTACAGCAGAAGCCCTTGGGGCTGGGGAGGGGTTTCCTGGCTCTCAGCCTAGACTTGTCTGGTTCTGGTGTTGCCCACACCGAGGGATGGGATGCCTTGCAGGGCCCCTGCTTTGGGCAGCCCTTGAGATGCTGCCATTCCAGTGTGTTATGCTGTTCCCCCTCCTCTCAGAAGTCTCAACCCAGTCTTTGTACAATTTGGAATAGTAAATGGCACAATCATTCCCAGGCCTAGGCTGAAGCTTGTCCTGTGCACTCGGCACATGTACTTCTGCTGGGAGGACTTGTTCTTTCCTTCCCCTGTCCTGCCCTTGCAGTGTTGTGTGCCTTTCTCAGGATTCTGGGCAAGGAATGGGGGGAGGATCTAGCAGTGTTGTCACTTCCCTCTCGTGAGGTGCTAGCTCTAGGGACAGAGTACTGGGCTGTACAGGAGGCAAACAACAGCGTGGGATGGTGAATGTACCTGTTGTGTATTCTTCCCCACACAGATGAGCACAAGCCAATCTGGATGCATGCAGAGGAGAGAGAGGAGATGAGCAAGGTGAGTCTGATCACAGGGGGTTTGATCTGTTATCACAGCCTATCTCTTATCTCCTCCTTCCTGGAGAAGCTGCAGTCTGAAGAGTTGCCAAGGCCAGGAGGTGTCTGGAAAGAGGGGATGCAGCACTGCTGCTCCCTGGGGCAGCAGGGAGGGGGGGCCCATCATAGAGCAGGGTGTTTTTCCTTGGGCAGGGCTGTTCAGTCTCTCAGCCATGGCTGCATGCTCTCTCTGCTTTAGTGATTGATCCCTCTTGGGCATGCAGATGATGGAAGATGGCAGATGGCAGAGGGTGTTGTGCTACAAGGCCTTGGCACTCTGTACCGAAGAGCTGCCAGTACCCAGAGCAGAACTGGCTTCTGAAGCAGCTCTAAGGCTGTCTAGGGAAAAATGGAGGTCAAGAAGAAACTGCTGCTGTCACCTTGCTTAGGAAATGGAGCCATATCTGAAAAATACATCTGCATGAGGCAGGCCCTAGCTGGCCTCTGAAAGAGGATAGAAATGGACTGTGCTTGCTTTGGACTAGGCTGAAAGGCAAAGCTACTGCTGCTCCTGTACCCCAGGCCCTGCTCTGTGGGCAGTCAGTAAATGCAGCAGAGTGGTGTCTTTGCTTTTGCCAAGTCTAAGGCCCCATCTGTTTTTTGGCAGAAGCAGCAGAATGAAGGGTTCTGATGTAGTCTTCTACCTGCAGTGGGACTCTCCTTTTCTTTTGCCCTCAGAGCAGGCCCCAACCCTGCAGAGTTCAGGCAGCAGTCTGGCACTTGACTTAGGGACTGATGAGTCTCATCCTGTCAATCTGAAAGCAGAGCACTGGCAGGTGCTTCCCACTAGCATCCTTTGCCTTCCCATTGAGCTGCTCTATGTGGCTCCCTGTGCAGGGCACTGCTCAGCTTTACACATTTCTGGTTGCTGTACTGGGAAGGCTCTGCTGCAAAAGAATCTGCACTTGCTTCAGCACCATCCTGGAGAAATCCAAGTTGGAGTAGAGACCATGCTCCCCTTGCCCCCTCTGGGACTGAGACTTCTGATCATATCTTTGGAGAATTTAGGGTTCAAATGTAGATAGCTGTAGTAGGGAGCTGTGCTCCAGATAATGCGAACTCTGCCAGGGGGCAAGAGAGCAAGCTCAGTTGGAGTAAGAGATTCATTTTACATGTGTGTCTTAGGCCAGGGGCCTCTTTCCCTGACTCTGGGGCTCCTGTCCCCAAGGCAGCTATGCCTGTGCCCCATAGCATAGCAGGGTTGGTATTCCTGTCCAGGCAGCAGTAGTCACAAACATGCTTGTAGTGCTGGCCCAGGAGCTGGGGCTGACGTGCTGTGCCTTGTTCGGTTTCCATATCCTCTGTTAAAATATATGAAATTCATCTGAGAGCTTCACTACTTTTGTCCCTTACCCCTCTTTCCTGGCAGCAGAGAGAGGCCAGCTTATTCCAGCAGCAGGGCCCTGGGCACAGCTGGCAGCCCTGGCCTTCAAGGCTTTATCTGCCCCAGAGGATTTGACACCTTTCCTGTAAGGTTCAGAAACCCTTTAGGGCTGCCTCTACACAAGCTTCAGAGGTGTATTGAGTCCTGAACTTCCCTGTCCCTGGTGCCTGCCCAGGCTGTGTAGGCTCTGGTGTGAAGAAAACCACATGTGCCTGTGGAACAGGGAGACTCTGGCATGTGGGATAAAGAGCTGAGAAGTGCTATGGGACTGAGTAAGAAAAATGGTCCCCATGGAGACAGTTTCCTCTGGGCTAGAGGAGAACTTGTGCTGTGAAGCAGCAGCTCCCTGCACCTGCTTGGTGCCACAGTCCCACGGACCCAGGGCTAGCAGCTACTGCCCTGCTGTGTGGGTTGTCCAGATCTTCCTCCTTGAGCATCAAGCTCTGCCCCCTGTGCTGTTGCTCTGGCCAGCAGCCTGTTTGCAGCTGGCTGGGACAGGGCCAGCCAGCTGGCTTTGGGGTGCAAAGGCTGGGTGTGGGGAGGGGACAGCTAACTGGGCTGAGCTGCTCTGGGGCAAGCCTGACCTTGTAGGCCAAAGGCTGGGATGTGGCTGACTGATTCCTTTGCTAGCCCTGGCTGAGGGATTTAGTGCCTGTGGTGACTGGCATGCCTGTGGAATTTTGTCTCCCTTTTGCATGTTGGTTGGGGTGTCATGTCATTATGCCATGAGAGTGGGCTGTGTTGTCCCTGCTGCCTTTGCTACCATGGAAGGGAGTATGGAGGTGGGATTATGCTCCTTCCTGGAACTAGGATATCACTTCTGCTTGTGGCCCAAATCTGTTGCCTACCAGGGGCCTGCTGGGCTTCATCACTGCATTTGCATATTGTGCTTCCAGAGGTTGGGCTGGTGCAGGGGTGCAGCCTGGGGTCTGACCCTGGCATCCAGTGGGAGAGCACAGGCCAGAGAAGGGCAGTAGGTATGGGGCTAACAGCTCTCATCTCTCCTCACCCCGCAGAGCAAGCACAGAGACAGCGCTCCCTATGCTGAGTATGGTGGCTGGTACAAGGCCTGTAAGGTCAGCAGGTAAGAGCTGGCTTGTGGGCAGCTGTGGACTCTGGAGGGGTGACCCCAGGGCTTCTGCTCACCTTCCCTCTGTTACCTCAGCCCAACTGTGAACACCACTCTGAGGAACCTGGGTGCGCTGTACCGGCGCCAGGGCAAGCTGGAGGCGGCCGAGACCTTGGAGGAGTGTGCAGTTCGCTCCCGGCGACAGGTGACCTCAGAGGGACCTTCCCTGGGGTGGGGGGCATCACAGGGCTTGGGGTGGCGGGTTATGGCACTGTGTTTGGTTGGGGTGTGGTGAGGGACTCTCCTGGGCCTCTCTGATGTTCTTGGTTTACATTCCCGTGACACCAGAGGGCCTTGGTGGTGATTCAGCTAGCATTTGTGCAGAGGTGCACATGTGTAGGTGCGTGGGGTGGTGCATGTGTGTCCACGTGTGGATGTGTGGGGAAGGCATGGCTCACTGAGTGCAGAAGTACTGCAGCTGGGTTAAGGCAGGTTACTGGGCTTTGTCAGCTACTGGGAAGACCTACACTTACTGGGATGTTTTCTTCGCACTAACTTTTTTGTCCAGAGGCAGACCTAGAATTTCTTAGAGTACCTCTCACCTTAAACTCCTCTCAATCCTCAAATAATAAAGCAGGAGCTGTAACTGCCTAGCACAAAGACGGAAGGACAGCCGAATCCTCCACACTTCAAAATGTGGTGGAAAAAAGCTGTCGGCTTTGGGGTAGCAAGCCCTTGTTCCACAGGGTTGGTTATGGCCTTGTTGAGCTGGGAGTTCAGACAGAGACTGCTAAGTGCAGGATGGCATTTGGCTCCATCCTGGTTGTGCTGGGCAGTTTTGGCTATGATGGAGCAGTGGCCAAGAGAGGGAACAGGAACCAAGCACAGTGGTGGTCCAGTGGATCTCTAGAGGGAAGGAACACAGACAAAACACGATTCTTCCTTATTCTTTCCTACTTGCAGGGCATTGACCCAATCAACCAGACGAAGGTGGTGGAGATCCTGAAGGAGGGGGATGGCACAGAGAGACGTCGGAGCCTGGGAGGCAGCGTCAAGTACGAGAATGCCACAGACGGTAGCGAGGAAGTGAGTATGGGCGTGGAATGGAGCGGGGTAAGTACAAGACACCATCAAGAATGGCCTCAGCCGGCTGCCAGAGGAAAGGGACAGCCTGGCTGAGGGCTGTCCCCGCGTGGCCTGTCGTGGCATCCTTGTCTGCCTCCATTCATTCCCTGCACATTTCCTTCCCCTTTCTTGGCATGAGCCAGCCAGCCCGCAAAGGTGCGTGTCTGGGTCTGGCTTCTGGTGTACAGAACAGATATTTCCAGCTGAGGGCTCCTGCTTCCGGGGAGCTGCCAGGCCCTGGCAGTGCACAGCATGAGCTGGTCCTGGTCTGCTCTTAATCTTAGGCTTGTAACCTTATTAACATCTCTCCCTGCTGCTCCCCTCTGGAGGCCCTGGCTGAGAGCATCAGCCCCATCTCGGGCTCACCCAGCCTGTGAGAGCCATTTGGCTGTCTGTTCTGCACTGTGCCACTGACAATGCTGAGCCTGGGGAGCGTTGTGTGTGTGTGATATGCCTGGTGTGTCTGTGACTGACTGACTGACTGCAGGGCATGGGAATAGTCTGTAGTCAGAATCTTTGCTCTCCTGGTCTCATGCCCTTGGCAGGCTCTGGCCAAGCAGAGGTGATAAAAGGCAGGTCTTTGCAGGATGGCGAGCAGGGCTGACCAGTGAAGGCAGGAGACTGGTGTTAGCTGAGGCACAGACAGGGCAACCTGAACCTGTCTAGGCTTGCTCTGAGGCTGAGGGTGGCTTTGGTCACTAGCTCTGAGTTTAGAGAAAGGTGGTGATCCAGGTCTGGAACAGGTGCCTTTTGTCTCCTGCAAGCAGGAGGATGGAGAAGAGGCAACAAGTGAGCATGGTGCTGGTGCGTGCTTGGCTCAAGGGCTGCTAGAGCTGTTAATGCTACATTCCTTCTGCAAACTCTGACTGAGAGCATAGAGTAGCTGGGGTTGTTGCAGCCTGGCACAGGCAAGACACTGAGCACAGAGTCCTTTGCTGCCCCCTCACATTTGCTGTCACTAACCCTTCCCCACCTGGCTCTGCTCTATCCCCACCTGCATGAGCTCCCTCCCTTCCTATTTTTTCTTCCCTGTTGCCATGACAGCCCTTCAACACCCAAAGCCTGAAGCCTGCTGGCTCTCTTGATTGTGGATTGTACACAGGAGGTGGCTGAAGGGGATCTGGAGAACAGACCTTCAAGTGGACCCAGCAGCTTTGCCAGATGCAAGGCTGTCCTTTGCCCCGGGTCTTGGCATCATGACCAAAGAGCATCTTAGCTCTGGCAAGGCACCAACTTTGGGCCCCTGCACTCACCATTAGTAAAGGGGGCTAGACAAGCACAGAGGGAGGGCTACAGGTTTGGATTAGAATCACCTGGTCCCTGTGCTGGCTGGTGTCTCTCTGCAGCTCCTCCTGACTGTGCTTGGTGTTGGGTGATCTCTTTGCACTGGTGATGGTCTGGGAGACCTTCCTGACAGTCTCTGAGGTGATCATCCTAAGGCAAGTAGGCAGTGCCACCCTCTCCTACAGCCAGTCCCAGAAATGAGGAATAGTCCCTGCACATATGACCCTTCCCCAGGGGTCTTAGCAGAGCTTTCCTGCCCCAGACAGCTGTAAATAGAGGATTTGAGGGCTAGCCCAGCACCCTGGGGAACACAGCTGCTGCCACATGACTCATTTTGCAGCCTGCTGCACACATAGCCAGTCTTCTAAGCCAGCAGCCCTGCACTGTACTGAAGCTCCCTACAAAAGAAGGCTAAGGCAGCTCCCGCTGCTCCTGTCTGTCACGGCCTTCTATTTTCTGTATTGGTCCAGAGACCTCAGATGTGCTGCCTTAAAGCAGCCTCTGCTGCCCTCCCTTAGCTGTCTTCTGCTGCAGGCAGGGCTGTGGGAGCCCCCAGGGTGCCCTGTGCCCATAGGCAGCTCTGGAAGCACTCCAGGGCCTGGACCAGCTGCTTGCTGCCCAGGTAATTGGGATGTGAGAACAGGGGCATGGCACCAGCTCCGTGGTGCAGGGGCCTTGGCAACTACGCAAGGCCCAGGAGCAGGGAGCCCTTGGAGCAGGACACCCAGGCTGTTCCTCCCTGAGCTAAGCTGTTCCTGCCAGCCTACTCAGCCCACTAGCAAAGAGGTGAGGCCACAGTTGCAGCCTCACAAGACTCTCTCCCTGCCCAGATGTGGCCTGTGGTCTCTGCATGCAGCCTGGGCCTTGTCCCACCTGCTCCCTAGGTGACCTACAACCTCACAGCCTTGTAAATTGTGTCTTTCTCCTCTCTGTGCACTAGGCTTAAATGCCTCCCGAGACTCCCTCTTTCCCCTCCACCGCAGTCACCTGGATGTTTGTGTTGTATCTTCCGACTTTTCCTCCACACCATCCCTCCTTCCTCGGCGAGAACTCCACGCCAGTCCCCCAACCCTCCTGGCGCGCGAGGGCACCGCGACGCCTGCAGAGGAGTGCCTGGCCACATGGACCAGCTCCAGTCCCGTGGCCAGCAAGAGCAGGAAGAATCTGCAAGGAGCTGCCAGCTCCCCCAGGCCAGGGTGATGGGCCACCGTCCCCTTGCGTGCCCCCACCCCTGGCCTGCCCTTGCACATCCCTGGGGCCCAGGCCTGCGGGGTATTGTCTTCACTCCAGGCTTGCTGACTCCATTATCACTAGACATCCTCAGCCCTCCTAGCTTGTTCCCTCCATCTCTACAAAGGCACGAAGATGGAGGACTGTTATGGGACAGTGAGGCCTGGCCTAGGCAGGGCTGTCATGTGCCCAGTTGCTTTCTTCCTTGTAGGCTTAGCTGATATTAGTGCCTTTAGCAAACCTGTGCTGGTCCCCAGTGAGATGGGCTCTCCCTGCGGCACAGGGCAGTCCCCATCTTTCTGCCCTCCTCTCTGCTGAACTATGTAACCCAGGAGCAGTGCGTGGGTCTCTCTGCAGGGACACCGGGAGTGTAGTGCAGCTCACAGAGCTACTGTACACCCAAGATGAGGTTAGGGGGCAGCAGCCAAGGACTATGTACATGAACAGGGAATGGCCAGCACAAGCATGTTTGGCTGCAGCCTCCTGACTGGATGCTATAGCCAGGTTCCTCATCTGGCATTAAGGGGTGAATCAGCCCCCCGTTGCTACAGGGTTCTTAGTTGTGGCTGGTGGGAGAAGTAGGGATGAAGTTGTTGCTGTTCCTTGAAAGCAGAGGAGGGTTAGGGGGAAAGGGGAACTTTTTTGCAAGGGCCAAGCCCCAGACTGTTACAAGTGGCAGAGATGGGGAAGGGACTGGATTGGAGCCAGAGTGGTTGGGGGAAAAAGAAGGTGCGAAGATGGACGTGAGGAAGCAAAGAGCTAGGGCTGGAGGTGCTCTGAGCATGTGGGAACAGGTGGGATGTCTGGAAGAAGGTTGCTGCAGGGGTAGGGGCTGGATTTCTCACAGGTTGAGAAAACACAGGGGCTGGTTCTCACAGGGCTGACTGCAGTCTGGCTCTGCCTAGCCAAGTGGGTGGGAGATCTGTAACCCTGTTACTGACAGGATCACAGTGCTGACCCTGAGGGGGTGTGGAGGTGGCTTCAGGCCTTCACAGGGTCTGGTGCTGTTAGTCATTATTGGGATACAGAATGCGTCCCAGGGCCTGACTCCACTGTCTTGGGTCTCACACCCTGGGGTGTACACCCTCACCCCACCTCCTGTAGAAAGTGAACCTCCCAGTCCTCCTGTCTGGGAAGAAAACCGAGGAGGCTGTAGGCAACAGGATAGAGACCAGGGGCCAGCACAGGACTCCTTCTTATTTATTTAGCTAGATCCTTTCTTTCATGCTTGTCATCTGGCAGGTTGTGATACTAAATGTGCTTGTGTCGGTCTGGGCCTGGCTTTCCTGTAGTGGTGCAGAGGCCTTGGGGTGCATGCTTGCTGCTCCCCTGGGAGCTTGTGCTCACTGAAAGGACTGTGGGGTGTGGAGCCCAGGGCTGAGTGCTCCAGGGCTGTATCTTCCCTGCCTCTCTGTCCCAGTGCTGCTCCATGCTTCTGGAGAGCGGTGAGTTCTGAGTGCAGGGTGTGTTTGGACCTCAGGGCCACCTGCACCTATGCTTTGCCATGTCCTGGACCTGGTGCTGTAACAACCATACCTCTAATTAAAGGTAGACTGACCCAAATTGCTGCCCTGTGCTTCTTTCCATGCTCTGTAGGCCACCGTCGGTCAGCCCCAGGGTGGTGGGTGCAGATGCTGCTGGAGCAGGTGTGGGGTGCTTGGTGTCTGTCTGTGTGTGTACAGGGGCAGGTGCTGTCCCCAGGGCACCCCTCCCAGGGTGAGCATTGGAGATGAAGGACCCAGCTCCATTGTGCTTTTCCCTGTCCCCCAAACTGAAGTTGCTGCTAACCTCAGCTCTGTGTGGCAGGGCTGCTCTGGGGCATCTGAGCTTGGACCTTCCCCAACAGACATTTTTATTTATCCAAAGAAATACCCCATTGTGTCCCTCATTGCTGAGCTCCACATGCTGCCAATTCCTGCCCAAGTCCTCTGCCTCGATGCATTAGGCAGGGTGGGACCGTGCAGTGGAGAGGAGCTCAGTGGTGGAGCTGCTTTCTTTTTTTTTTTTTTTTTGAATGCTCTCATCCTGGTGGGTGCAATGGGGTGGGGGCTCTGCGGCAAACCAAACCCATAAATGTTCTGGGTTAAAAATAACCCGTCAGAAAAGGGAGTGGGGGGAGAAGAGAGGCTATTTTTAACCCAGCATGCAGCAGCATTTGGTTCTGGTGTTGGTCTGCAGTCAGTCTGCATCACTGCAGCTGGGAAAATGTGGCTCCATCCTCCAGCCCTGATACAAGAGCATACTTCCTGGCCTGATCCTGCTGTCCTTGTACCATGGTCCTGCTCCCCTGTCCCAGCTGTGTTCCCTCTTCCACTCCTGGCTTGTGTGCCCTGGGAAGAACAATAGTGCCTGGCATAGCAGTACCCTGCAGGGAGGGTGGTGACCTGGGGATGCAAAAGACACCTCTCCATCTTTTCTAATGCTGCACACTGATGTTCAGCTCATCCAAAACCTGCCTGGGATGCCTCATGCAGGAATTGAATTGTTTACTTTGCTGCTTTGGGTGCTTTCTGCATTTCTGGTGAGTGAGTCTCTTTGCAGCAGCAACACGTGGGTCTCCACTTGGAAAACTCTCATCCCAATGAGAAAGTGAAGAGGTTCAATGTACTTGTTTTATCCAAGAAGGGATGAGATGAATACCAGAAGAAAGGTTTGCTGGTAGGAAAAGTGCTGATCAGTTGTTAGAGAACAGTCTAGGGCTGGATCAACTTTGGGTAATCAGAGCAGAGAACCACTGGAAAAGCCATGCCCAGGGCCACAGTCTGTAGTGGTCAGCACAAGGGGGTGACTGGCCTAAGGCAGAGACCATGCCCACCTGCAGAGCTGCTTGGACAGTGCTTGGACAGAAATTGCTGCTGCTAGCCTGAACCACAAGGCATTTTGGTCATTTGGAGTGCTTCAAAGGGGCTCCCTCCCATCTTCCTGAGGAGTAAAGGGCTTTCGCCATCACTTTACCTTGGTTTCTTCTGCCCCAGTGTTCCAGGGGCCATTTGAAGCAGGAGCAGGGAAGACTGCTGTTATCAGGCCATCAGAGTAAAAGTAATTCTACATCGGCAGTGGTGTCACAACCTTAACTAACAAGCAGGCCAAGCCACAGGGGAAGAGCTCAGTGCCCTGCTGACACGGTGGCATGGTGTGGTGTCATGCCAGCAACCTGTGCCTTGCATGCGTCTGGAGCTAAGTGCAGGAGGTGGGCTAGAGCCTGTCAAGGGCTGAAAGTGTCTCACTGAGTACTGGGGACTTTTGGAGGCATGTGGGAGGAAACGGGCTGGGGAGCAAGATTTTAGGCTGGAGCTGCCTGAGTTGTTCCAAAGGCTCAAAGCTAATTGTCTTGGGGGTGTTAGAAGTGGGACAAGGCTGTGTGTGCAATGTGAAATGGTGTTGTGTGATGTGAGTGAGCCTGCAGGACCAGGGTGTGCATTGGTGTGAGTGCTAGACAGAGAAGAAGAATAGTGATGGTGCGCTGAAGAAAGGCAAGGGGAGAGGGAGGATGAGGATGGTCTCCAGCCAGCAGCAAATGAGGAGAAAGTCCTTGAAATGAAAGTCCCAGCCGCATGTCCTGACCAGACAAAAGTATCCCTAGTCTTGGGACTCCCATCAGGGCTTGTTGCCTCCCTGGCCACAGGAACCTCCTTGGGAGTTGCCGCCTGAGCTGTTGTAGGTGATGGAGCTGGTGTCACATTTGAGCAGGACTGTGCAGGTGCCAGTGCCATTTGTGCTGGTGGCCTGGGGTAAGTCAGTAGCCTGTCTGGGTGTTGAGCTTGCACAGGGCAGGAGGGAGTATCAGTTTGGATGAACCAGACAGTGGTGGCAGGGGCCCTGACTCCATGGTCATCATGTCCTGTAGAGAGCCAGGTGAGGGGAAACCATGTAGCGAGCAATAAGCCTGCTTTGGGCTGGGGCTAAATCCTCAGTGCAAGTGGGCAAGAGGATGTTTGGAGCCAGTTCCAGCCACTCATCTGCAGCATGCCCGAGCCCGATCAGCGCCACTCAGCCATCACCCTGGCTTGTGTCTCTGTGTCCAGGATGGCAGTGGCACTCTCCAGCGCAGCAGCTCCCTGGGAAAAATCCGGGATGTGATACGGAGGAGCAGTGAGATGTTGGTCAAGAAACTGCAGGGCAATGGTCCCCTGGAGCCCAGGAACACCAGGTACGTGTGAGGGTCAGGCTGTGTACAGGGCATTTGGGGGCCCTCCCACCTTGTGTGTCTGGGTCTGACCACAGCATGATCACATCTACTCTCCTCTGCTTTCTTGTAGCATGAAACGAGCTGCGTCTTTAAATTACCTGCACAAGTCTAGCGATGCTTCATTTGAGGTAAGCACATTGTGAGTGGTGGGACTGGTACAGGAATGCATGTGAGGCTGGGGGCTGCATGGCCAGCAGTGCAGGGGGTGAGGGGCATAATAGTGGGCCCCAGGTGGAGTGCTGAGAACCCCTGAGCTTGTAGCCCCTCGTCAGAGCTCCAAATCTAAAGGTGTTGCTTCCAAGTAGTCACCTCCCTCCCTGCAAAGCTCACACAGATTGGGAGCAAAGGCAGCAACTACTCTGTGTGACAGCAGCCCCAGGACCGTTCTGGCTTGCAAGGCAAAGGGTGCAGGAGTTGGGGGTAGCAGCTTTGGTGCACGGGGGTCAATTGCAGGTACCTCATGGGCGCTGTATTTTTTCCAGGGCACCCAAGGCCTCCGTGCGGAGAGCAGAGGCCTGAGCGCTAGCAGCATGGACCTGTCCTCCCACAGCTCCCTGCTGTCCTCCAACTGAGCTGGCGGCTCTGCTGCTGGGCACCCTGGCTTCGCGCTGCACGGGGCAGCACCCGGCACCTCCCCACACCACCTACTCTGTTCTCCCCATCACCGGTTCTCGTGCCACCGTCTGCCTGCCCAGCCCGGCCTCCCCCGGGGATCTCTAGCTAGTTCGGGCACCGCAGCCCGCCCGCATGCTCCTCTGCTGCTCACCGGGGCCCGCAGCTCTGGTGGCCGCATGCTCGGTACCGGTCACACACGCTCGCCAGGTAGAATCGCCAGCCCGGGGAGGGGGGCCGTCCTCGGGCCGGGGCAGCGGCGGGAGTGCCCCATGCCCCCGGGACGCCGGTCCCCCGCCGGATGATCGCTGTACTTTATTTTATTAAATAAAACCGACCCTAGAAGCGACCGCGGCTCGGCCTGAGGGGAATGGGGCGGGGGGGNACGCTCCGCGCGGTCCGCCAGGGCGCCAGGGGGCGCTTTCCGCCGTGCTGGGCCGCCCCGGGGCGGTCCCCGTCCCTTTCCCGGCGGACGCGATGGCGCGGATCACGCTGGAGGACCTGGAGCGGCTGGGCGAGGAGCCCGCGGCCGCCGACGAGGATGGCGGCGACAGCGAGGACGACCAGGAGGAGCAGGGACGGCTGTTCGCCCACTGGGAGGCCGTGGCCAGCACGCACCGAGTGAACCTGCCCCGAGGTGAGCGCCGGGCCAGCCGGGGCTGACGGTACGGACCCGGACTCCTTCTGCGCTGCGGCCAGGGCGAGCCTCGTCTCTCGTGTGCTTTGCCTTGCAGACATGGCAGGCCCGATCGCCCAGATGGCCCGGCACAGCCAGGCTCGCGAGCCCGTGCCGTACGTGTCCCTCTCGCAGCACGGGAAGGTGAGGCCTGACCCTCTCCGCACACCCGGCTTCTCGCCCGCCGCCCGCCCGTGGTGAGGCTGCTCCGGGTACTGCCGCCAGTCCGGGGCCGAGGAACAGCCTCTCCCTGGCAGGGAAGGTGCTTCGTATCGGCGTGCGCACACCAGCCTCGCCGGGGTTCCTGCAGCACCGCAGCCGGGATGGCTCCTCTGGATCTGTGCAGTATTCTGCTGCTCCTGCACCTCCTCCTGTGTAGAGTAATGGCAGTGCTCAGCTTCCCGGGCTTTATTTTAAAATGGGACAAGTCGTGCTTCTTTCTCTGGTCTTCTGACCTCCAGCTGCCTCCTTTACCAGCCTATCCTCTTGCTGGGGTGGGCATATCTAAGAAAGTGAACTTTCAGTTCAGAGCCTTGCTTGCTGCCGTTCTCCAAATACCTTGTTGCATAGCTCGAAGTCCTGCTGGCTTTGTGTTTGTGCTGGTTATGTTGGCTGGTTGAGCCATTGAGAGATTTCAGCTGGCACAAGATAAAGATGTGTCTGTGGGGAACACAGGGCCTGTGACCCTGTCAGATGCGAGCATGTGTTGTTATTTGTCACAACCTCCAATACAAACATGGTGTCTTCTGCTTGAATATCTTCTCTTTGTGCTGGCTAAGTTGCACACTTACTCTCATCTCTTGCACATAAGGGTGCTTCTGTGCTTTGAGAAATATCTGCTTGTCAGACTGGTTCTTGTGTCTCTGCAGGCCGAGTTGGGCTTTCTACCAAGAAGACATCTGTCAATTGTCCTCTATATGAGAAGTGGTTAGCCAATTTCTTCTGGGCTGAGGTCCAGCACTCCCTGTAAAACATGTCTGAGCATGTGGGTTGTGCAGCTCTGAACTGGGGCTTCACCACACTCCCTCTTTCCTTTTTCTGGGTCCTAGGAACTTAAACCAGCCCTTTCTCTGCCTGTGTCAGTCCCAGGCTGGAATGGGGCCCCAAGACTTTGTGGGAACTGACGATGTTTTGTTTTTGTTGGCATCCCATCTGTGCCTGAGGAGGATTCTTGGAGTGTGAGGCTGAGTGAGAAGAACCACTGCCCGACATCAGTGCTGAGGGAACTTTGGAGCTGGGGCTCTTAGGGACACGTTTGCCAGGCTCAGGCAGATCATTGGTATTTGGTTGCTCCTCCTGAGCTGTCAGTGCTACAAGCCCTCATCCTCTTGGAGACAAGTGAATTATTATGCCACCTACAGCACTGTGCTCTGTCAGCACTCAGCCCCCAGCTCAGTCAGGGCTCAGTTTCCCAGCTCACATTGCAGGGATCTGTTGCTACTGCGTCTCTGTGAAGCATCTTCCATATTTCTCTTGGCCAAGTGTCATCTAGAGTGGTGGTGCTTAGTATGAGGATCAGGCTGGCACAACCAGATGTTGTGACATCCTGGGCTGATTGGTTTATTGCAGGTGGTATGGGAGATGAGAGTTGCAAACAGAGGAGAGGGATTGGCGGTTTCCTTTCTTGTAAAATGCTCTTGCTCTGCTCTGCTTTGCTTGGTGGGACAGTGGCAGGCATGGCCCCAGCTAGAGGGTGAATGCTCACAAGTGTTTTGGGACACTCTTCTTACTGGCATTCCACTGATGCACACAAGTGAGCCTGGTGCCTTCTTTCTGCCTTTTGTTTGGCTTTCAGGGTAGACACCTGATTTGGGTGGAGGCACAGGGAAGCTGCACCCAGTGTCGAGTCTTGTCACAGCTTCCTGTCTCTGTCACTGCCAGCACAGCTGTGGAAGAGGGAAGTTTGGGAAGATGCCCTGAGCTCCATGGAACTAGGTTGTCTCATGACCACTTTGATCTGAGTGAAGAACAAGCTGAGAGCAGAAAGATAGGTGCTGGTTACAACTTCCCAGTCCCTGTTTATAAGTTACCTGTGGTCACAAATGTGCCATGAGCTGAACTATGAACATACCCAGATGCAATTTCCCCACTCCCCTTGCCCCCCTTCTGTGTCAGGTTTATCCAGAATATTGGACATTCTGTGTTGGAAGTAGACATTTTGACCCATCCCACAAAATTCCACAGCTGGGTTCATGTCTCTTCTTCCTCCTGTCACTTCTTGGTTTGGGAGAAGGATCTAAGGAGTTTTATTCCAGTCTTCGCAACTCTTCTGAGTGCTAGAGCTCTTCTGCCAGATTTTCCCTTCTACTGGGCAGGAATGTTTCTGTTATCGTCTGTGCATGCAGTCTTCCAGGGAAAAGGCACTGCACTTGAGAACAACATCAACCTTACTGGAGGCCTTTGGGTGCCTGGAATCAGGAACATCCTTGTGAGTAGGCTGGACAGAGACCTAAGAGGAACTGAAAGTCCTGTGCCCCTTGCTGAGGATGTGCTGCATTCCTTGTGCATGCCAGGAGCCTCCAGACCCCCTTGCACCCTGTCCCTTGTCTGTGCCTTTCCTTTTGCTGAATTCTGCTGACTTTTGCCCAGTGCTTATAAGTATCCTTGTGTGAGGTGCGTGTGATGCCAGCTCCCCTCACCTTCCTTGTCCTGCTCTGCCAACCACTGCCTAGCAGGGGCTCTCCTTTTGGCAGGCTTGTGTCTCCCCGCTTCTTGCCCATCAGTGTTGGTTTCCCACCCAGCTGCTGCAGTGTTGTCAGCGTGCTTGACTCTGACTTGGCTTGTCTGTGGCGTGTTTCAGTGCGACGAAGCGGCCTACGAGGAGCGGCGGTACCCAGCTGGGAAGTGGGCCTGTGTCACCATGGGGGAGCCCATGTATGAGCAGAGCATCTCCATGAGCTTCATGAAGCTCATGCGCTACATCTGCAAGGAGAACTCTGTAGGTGTGTGCAGGCAGGGGCTGGAGGGGCTGGCAGGCTGCACAGAGGGAGGGCTTTGCCACTGTCCATCTGGAGTGGGGAGGAGAGCTGCTGCTCCTGCTGCTGCTAACACACCTGTCTCACTGCCTGCCTACCTCTTTCCAGGTTGCCATCTGGGCATGACAGTCCCAGTGCTCAACGAAATCCACCTGACCAAGGAGGGGACCGAGCTGGAACGTGAGGTCCTAACTGCCTATTACCTCCCTGGAGAGTTCCAGCAAAACCCCCCTGTTCCCAGGGACCCTGAAATCCACGTCACCGAGAGGGCACCACTCCGGGTTATAACCAGGTGACCCCAGCACCAGAGATGTTTTCTCAGCTCAGCAGAGATGTACAGACTCCCTGCATGGCTGCTGCAATTCCTTGGGCAGAGGGATGGGAGCTCTGGCTGAGGGAATGTGCTGGCTCTGTTGCTTATGCTGCTCCCTTTGCTGCAGGGTTTTCTATGGGATGACCACTGAGGAGACAATTCTGCGGGAGATCAGTCTCTTCTGGGAGCTCTTGGGCTCCACAGACACAGTGCTGCGGGAAACCTACATTGTGGCTTCTTACGAAAACCCCAGCATCCCTCAGCGCCGCAATGAGATCTGGTTCATCTGCCGGCCAGAGTGAGGCCCCTCTGTCACCGCGAGCCAGCGCGACTGGACCTGGTGTAGATGGCAGTTCTGACCCAAAGGAGACAGAGCACATCCCAACCCGCTATTCACCCACGCAATGAAAGACCAAGAGACTGTGGGGTGGGTTTCCAGCCTGCCCTGCAAGGGTCCTGCCAGGGGAAATCCTGCCTGGTCTGCACTTCACCTGTGCCCACAGCTGAGGCTGGAGCTGGCACCAAGGACAAGCTCTAGAACAAGCTCTTGATGGGAAGTACTTGGTGGGGGCTCAGTAAGGCAGTAACCATGTGGGCTTGTGCAGTGTGCTAGCCTGACCTGCCCTGGGCTTGCAGAGCTGTGCCAAGGAGGCTGGTGGGTGCAAAGGTGGACAGCATCACAAGGTGATGGTGTCTGGGAGGCAAATGACTGTGCACAAGATGTGGGGATCTGTGTGGCCTCCGACCGGCTTCCTATGAGAATGGCTGTCTGTCCTGAACAGAGCTACTGAAATGCTGCTACAGAGACAGTTGGGTTCAGAAGGGAAAAGGGCTTGAATTCAGGTGTGAATCCTGAATGTTTCCTGCTGGGGTGGTTCTCTTTGGACTGTTGGGTGCCTCCCTGGCTGTCACTCACCATTCCTCAGCCAGGACTGGGGCGCTGGCAGCCTTTGTCCATCTGTTGTGGGTGCTGTTTTGCAGACTTGCTGGAGCTGAGAGGGGCAGGTCCAGAGAGCAGCAGCAGCAACACCACTGTGTGTTGTGTTGTACGTGGATCAGTGAGTTTCACATCCATGAATACTGTCATGCTTTCCTGGGGGAAGCTGGCAGTGCCAACAGTAAATAAACCCAGCTCAAACCACTGCAGCTACAGAACACTGATGGTGGGCATGGGGCGGGGGGCCCAGCTTGGTTTGGGAAGAGCCTTGCTGTCTCCTTTCTGAAGATGCTCCAGGCTGCAAAGCTGTGGCTAATTAGAAGGGCTCTAATTAGCCCAGGTTACAGCTTCCTGATCAGCTAAGAGCAGGCTCTGCACTACTGCATAGGCTGCTTGCATTGCTGCTTCAAGAACTGTGGGCACACTCCCCTGCAGGTAAGGTGTTTTTCTGTTGGATGGGATCTGCCTAATTTTTTCCCTGGTGCAGAATTTGGATACTGTGGCTGTACACAGCACAGTCACATGGACACCACATGGACACCTGATTTTGGGGGTGAGAATTCAAATGCAACTGTGTGTCATGCTGGTTGGCTGCAGGAACTGGTGCACCTCCTGCCAGGACATGCTTAACTGGCTTGGTGTGGAGAGCCCTTTGACTGCTTCTGACCCAGTTCCCAGTGAGTTTCCTCATGCTGTATGCCTTGCTGCCTGCTGCTCTTCCTCAAACTCCAGCTCAGGCCCTTTGCCCCTACACTGCAGCTGAGGGGTAGGAATGGCAGGAAGGCCTGGCCAGCTCTGTGGTCTCACTGCCCAGCAGCAGTGAGTGGCTTCTGACACTCCTTTCTCCAGTCAGATGCTGTTCACTGTCCTCTCCAGGCTGGCTTGCCCTCTGGCTGTGAGGACCCTGGATGCCCAGCCTGTGGCTGTTGGAAGAGTGGGGCTGAGTATGATACACCCTTCTCTGCAAGGGAGCCGGAGGCAGCGTCTGGGTAAGCACAGCAAGGGCTGACAGCAGTTTCCTGGCTGTCTTGTGATACAGTTCTTGTTACTGGGACACTAAAGGCAATATGGACCCAGGAGAGGCAGTGACAGCCCAGCAGGGCTGATGTGGCAAGTGCTATTCAGAGAAGTCACGATACCTGGATCAACAGTGCTTAGCTCACATTCCTCCTCAGGAAAGAGAAGCAATTCCCTGAAGCTGGGGTCATGTGGCTCAGAATCAGTGGGAGAGCAAAGTCTGCTTGTGTGGGGCGGGGGGACAGAGACCCTTTCTGTTACTATACATCAGCTGTTTCGCTTACCCTAAGCTTGCAGGTGGAAATAAAACTTCCTGTCTAGAGGATGTTGAATAGGCTACCACTTCCTCTGAGGCTGCTTGGTCCCCAACCAAAACCAGAACAGCTTTTGGTGGCAGGAGGTGGTGGCTTCCCTATGAGAGGGGACTGGTCTGTGGTTACTGGCAAAGTTCCACGACCACATGCCCCATGGGAGCAGCTCTCAGGCTCCCAGGAGGTGGTAATGGAGGGGGCTTCTGGTGCAGCACCAGGCTGGCACTGCCACACAAGGCGGCAAGCACACTCAATCCTGTGCCACAGGTTTTGCTGAGTAAAAGGCTCCAGCATCCTCTGTGGTGGATCCAGCAGTGCTCAGGGCCATGTCTGATGGCGAGTCTTCCACACAGTACCAAACCCAGTATTTTGGAGTCTCAACAAACCGGCTGGAAAGCTGGTGTTGAGAGTGACAACTGCCAGAGCCGGTGGTGCAGGGCTGCAGCAGGTTCCACCAGAGCCATTGGGTCGGGCAGAGACGCTCCAGTCTGGGCCATGCAGATGGCCAGACCAGCTCTTACTGCTGTGCCTCATCTTGGGTCCTGCAGAGGAACAGCAAAGGAGCAAGCAGCGTGCTGTGCACTGGGACTGTTGTGTCCAGCCCTCTGCCCGTAGCAAGGGTGTGAAGCTCCTGGCTCCTCGCTGCCCCGGTGCCTTCACAAGGTTTTTCACAGCGGTACAAAGCAGGACTTTCTGCCATCAGTTTAACAAACAGTCCGGCTACAAGGAGCCCCTGGGCAGGAGGGGAGCTCCGTCGCCTCCTCGCTGCCCGGGGCACCCCGGAGGCGCTGGCAAGAGCCGGGGGGGTACGCAGGGGCTCCCGGCGCGACCCTCCCCGCCCCCCGTGCCGGCGGGGCTCTGCGGGGGATGGCGCCAGCGAGCCGTGAGCATCGAGCACGGCGGCAGAGGCACGGGGGGCTGAGCCGGGCGCTGCCTGGGGGACCCCACTCCTCCCGACCCCGCCCGGTTTCCGGTGGCCGCCCCTCCTCCGGAACCCCTCCCGGCGGCAGCGGCGGGCGGGGCGGCGGCGGCATGGCTGGGGTTCGGCGGGCACGCTGACCGGCGCGGAGGATGGCGGCGGTGCCGAGGATGGCGGCGGTGCGGGCACTGCTGGTGCTGGGTGAGTGCGGGCTGGGGACAGCCACCGCAGCCTCCCCCGCCCCGGGAATGTGGGTCCCGCCGGCGGGGCGGGGGCGGCGGAGCTTCGCGCCT
>VXAC01006128.1:0-41281 GCA_013399225.1 Rhipidura dahli
TGGAAGGGACATTAAAGATCATTCGCTCCCATGGCAGGGACACCTCCCACTGTCCCAGGCTGCTCCCAGCCCCANCTCAGCCCAAAGCTTCTCCTGTGCAGGCTGAACAATCCCAGCTCTCCCAGCCTTTCCTCCCAGCAGAGCTGCTCCAGCCCTCTGCTCATCCTGCTGCCTCCTCTGGCCTCTCTGCAGCAGCTCCACGTCCTCCCTGTGTCCCCAGGTGTAACAAAAGTCCTCTCTTACAAAGCTCTCAGCTTTGAGCCAGAGCCCATCCCAAAGCTCTGGCTGATGTCTCCATGAACTGACAGATGCTGCTGGGAGGACAAGGCTCACTCAGGATTTTACAGTGGGAATGAACAGCAAAGCAACATTTGTGGGAGTGGTGGGAATTTTGTGGAATTGGGTGTAGGTGAAGGACACAAGAACTGAAGTCAGGGGGTGACATTTATATGGATATGGACAACGCTCCCAGGCACAGGGGGGATTGTTGGGGTGTCTGTGCAGGGCCAGGAGCTGGACTATGATCCTTATGGGTCCGTTACAACTCGGATTTTGGGTGTGTTTGGCTGCACCCTTGAAAAGCCCTTGAGGCCCCATGAGCTCAGCTTTGCTCTGGCTGGGCTGGGACAGGAGGGTCCCTCTGGAGCTGCCTGTGGCACTGCCTCCTCAGGCTCCCTGGAGCTTAAACACCTCCTCTGGGCGCTTAAATGGTTTGGGTTCTTAACCGGGTCGGGTTTCGCTCAGGTTTCCAGCTGGAGCCGGGATTGGCGTCCTGCCCATCAGACAGAACCACGAGAGAGGTGCCTGCCTGTCCCCTGCTCCCTGCAGAGCTTATCCATTAACACCACGATCCCATTCTCCTTTATTTACCTGTTCCTTGCTTTCAGTTTTCACAAGGTGAGGATTTCAAGGCCAGCAGAAAAAACTCTTTCAGTGCTAACCAGTGCCTGTTAACAAAAGCCAACAACCCCCCTGCTTTCAGTGCTAACCAGTGCCTGCTGGTGACCATCGGCGCAGGGTTTAAGCCTAACAAAAGATTAGCTCTTTAAATATTCACGGGAGCCCCACAAAGAGCTGAAAAGGACCAGCGGCTCCCAGAGCCGCGTTGTTGAGGTTTGTGGGGCACAGATTTCAAGGCGGAGTGCTTGGTAAGGTCACAGCAGCAGCGGCTGAGGGATTTGTTACAGATCCTGCTGCGTTTCCCCTCGAGCCCAGGAAGTGAGATTTTTGTCATTTTGCTGGAACTGACACACCTGAGGGCACTGGGACGCTGCTGCTGCTCCAACAGGTGCCGGTGGCAGCGGGAGAGCACGGCAGGGATCCAGAGAGCGGGGACAGGTGCAGAGGTTCCTCTTTCGTTTCCCAAAGTTCCCGATGGTTCGGGAATGCAGCAGGATAAACCCAGAGCTGCCCCGGTGGGATCCCGGCGCTTTGGATGGCTGTAGTTCTGTGCTCCCTGCACTCAGCAGTCAATCACTTAACAATTAATCTCCCCCTGTTCACCACCCTCAAGCTCTTTACGCCCCATCTGTTTCTAAAACTAATAAATATGATTTTCTGAGTTGGGCACTAATAACTCATTAGTGCGCACCTTCTTCCTTTAATAGATGAGTGCGGGTAATTAATGCTCGCAGATGTCAGACATTAGCCCCAGCCCAAGATCCCCTCGCGGTCTGTTGGGAACACCTTTTATCCCTGGGGGTTATCAATTAGGCTGGGCTCGCTTGGATTATTGTAACTTCTTTTCTTTCCTGACTGCAGATTAAAGTTGTAGTTTTTTTGCAGCCAGAGGTAAGGAAAAAAAATATTTCCTTTTGCTCCTCCTGTTTTGCACTGGGGATTAGAGGGAAGCTGAGGCTCCAGAAACAGGGCGGAATTTAATTGGGTTCCCCAGCATGGGATTTGCCAGGGTAAACACAGACAGGTACAAACTGCCCGTCTGGAGACAAGAATTACTTGGTTATAAAACATTACGTTAAGAATATGAATATAGTATTATGAATATTTATTTATCAATACTGAATATTAATACCTTTTGAGATGGAAAAGAGAAACGCACAACCCTGTAAGTATTTGAATATGAGCCAGTTTTATATTATATTTAAAATGTTATTTCAGCTGTGGAAAAGACAAAGTTGCAAGTGAAAAAAATTATATTGGAGGATTTGAAGTTTTTTACTGCTTTCAGAATACATCCTTAATGTTCCTTAATTTTCCGTCGGGAAGCTGGTGTGAAATTCCATTGCTTCGTGGCTGGGAGGGTGTTCAGTCCTCCAAAGAAAAGGAGGAGGGAGGGATGCCCTGGTGGAAATCCCGGCGGGTTGGGGTGATGCCATCTGTGCTCAGCGTTCTGAGCTAAGCTGCTTAGGGGCAATCCCGGCCCTTCCCAGCTGCTTCGGAACCTTGGGAGGAAGGCAGGAATGTGCAGGGCAGAGGGGGAATTCTGGGTGTTCGGCTGGGAAGCCCAGAAATCCAAGGAACACCTCAAGTGAGGCTGAACAAGCAGAGAGAAGGAGGAGAGGCACCTTCATCGTCCCTCTGTCCCCTCTGCATTTATGCAGTTCCCGAATCCCCAGCATCCCACAGGGACCGAAGCAGCCTGGATTTAAATTCTGAACGAATTGTTCCAGAGAGTGTTAAAAAACCACGAGAAAAACAGCAACAAAGCTTGCAAAAAAACTCCCCCAAAAACAAAACAAAAAAAACCAAAAAAACCCCGAAAACCAACCAGCCGAACAAAAAAACCGGCCAAACCACAAAAAAAAAAAAAAAACCCCAAACAAACAAATAAAAAAACCCCAACAAAAACCAAACCAAAACCGCCAAACCACCTCTCTAATTTGCGCTATTTTTAAAGTACTTTAAACCTGCTCATTGTCCGAAAGAACCTTGGATTTTCCTTTTATTTTGGTGAAGCAGCACTGTTCTAATGAAGCAATGGAATAACGGGGCAGGCAAGGTAACAGAGAAGTGATGTGCAGTTCTTTATTGTCAAGGACCACATCGAATTCGGAATTAACTGGGAAGCAGCGAGGTCCTGGAAGCTCTGGCGGCTGCCCTGGAACCTCGGATCGGCTCGTTTTGGACAACTCCAGCCTTTTGATTCTGCTCGGGAAATCCCTGTCGAGCCCCCTGCACTGAGTTCCCTCCTCTCCATCGCTTCCAGAGGCTTTTCCAAGCATTCCCGAGCCCTCCTCACGCCTTAGGAAAGGGACCCCCGCCCCGTTGGCCCATCTTGCCATGCTGGGGGATTACGGAGGTGTTTAAAGCTAAGAGCCTTCGCAGGGCTGCGGGGCTCCTTAAGGAGCTGTGATTTCATTATTGCCATCTCCTCCTCCTCTTCCTCCTCCCTCTCCCTCTCCCTCTGCTCCCGCGGCACGGAATTTGGGAGGTGAGTGGAAAACTGCTCCGACTTCAGCTGGATTTCACCTGTTCGAGGCAAAGAAAAGCCTGTCCTTAAAACCGCACCCGCGCCCTGAGCCGTCCTGCCCAGTGCCCGGGACACCTTCCCACTCCGAATTAAAGAAATAAACCCGGTGCTCGATGTTTTCTGGGTTAAAAACTCTGATTTTCTCACACCGCTCTACAGAATTGTACAGCAAGCCCTAATTAGATCCATCAGAGCATTTTAGTGGGGAGCCTGGAAATAACTCAAAGCTTTTTGAAGCTCCAAGAGATTTTCTTCATTTTAAAGAAAGTGTCCAGATTGTCTCGAACTCTTTTTAACTCCTACTACATCAAACTGTCATTTACTTTAAATGTTTCCTGCTTTACTGTGCCTGTTGCTTCTTGAAATAATTTCTTGGAATCTAATCCCTAATCACAACTCATATGATTTTTTTTTATACTCTTAAATTTAGTTTCACCTTTCATAGCTTTTAATTTATCCCCTTTCCCTCCCCATTCTGCACCATTCCCACTTGATCTTGGCTTTTATTCCAATTCTTTGGAAAACCCAGGGAGCTTTTTAATTTAATGTGGCTTTTAAAAGAACCACTTCGGGGTGGTTCAGGGGTGATGCTGGTGGTGCTGGGGTGACAGTGGGGCTGGATTATCCTGAAGGGCTTTTCCCACCTCGGGGAATTTGTGATAATTACGGATTTTGGGAATAAAACCCTAGAATATTTTAAAGCAGGAACAAAATTATTTGAATTGCTGATCTAGAAGTAAGTTACATGTACAGCTAAGAGTTACAATGATAATTTGTCTTTTTCACTAATGTCCATTTTATTTTATTTGCAGGCAGGTTATGCCACAATCCTTTAATTTTTCATTTTTCCTTTAGTTTTCTTTCCCCCTCTTTCGTTTTCTTTTTATCTTTCTCATTCTTCTCTTCTCTTCTCTTCTCTTCTCTTCTCTTCTCTTCTCTTCTCTTCTCTTCTCTTCTCTTCTCTTCTTCTTTCTCTTTTTCTTTCCTTTTCCTTTCTTCTTATTTTTCCTTTCTCATTCTTTTAAATATTTCTTTTCTTTCCCATCTCCTTCTGTTTCTTTTACTTTTCCATTTCCCGTATTTTTCTTTGCTTTACTTTTCTTTTGGTCGGTTTTTCCTTTACCCAGGATTAGAACCCCAGCCTTCCCTTTTCTCCTGACAGCTTTGACAGAGATTTTATTGAAATTTTGTTACATTTATTTTTATTATTTCCTTTCAGCAGCTCTGCCTGACAAACCCGTTTGTTCCGCAGCCCTCGTGACCGAGCCCTGCTGTAAATCAGTAACCGGGGCTGTTACTGATTGCTCTGAAATAAATGGCTTTTACCTCTCCTGTTATTTCTCTTTCCTGCCGCGTTTAGGAGCCGACTGACCGGGGCATAGCTGGAAAACCGGGAGGAGGAAGGGGGTAACCTGGAATGAAAACAGATCCCGGAGATCTGGGGTGGCATCCAAGGGTGGCAGCGACCTCGGGAGTGCAGCGTGTCCCGGCACAATGGGAACAGAGGGAAAGGCATTCCAGAGCTGCTTCCCAGCTCCCCGGGCATGGGAAGGGGCAGAGAGAGCCGCGGGAGGAGGGAGATACCTGAGAGAGAGAAGAGATTGTACTGATAACACCGAACAAAGGCACTGATCTACATCAGGGACAGGAGATTCCTGCGTTCTGCCTCTTCCAACCCTCCCTAACAGCCTCAGCCTCCTACCAACACCATTGGAGGAAAAACTGAACTCCACTGTGCTGGTTTTGTTTCATGGCATTTTATTTCCATGCTTCATGAGAAGTGGCCCACAGGATCTCACAGAGTTCCACAAGTCGCAGTGCCAGGGGCTGCTCCTGGGTCGGGGCAATCCTTGCCATGAGCACGAATTGGGAGCAGCCCTGTGGGGAAGGATCTGGGGATTCTGATCTGCAGATCTGATCTGACCTGGGCTGCATCACCAGAAACGTGGCAATCAGGGAAGGGACTGGGATTGTGCCCCTGTGTCCCTGTGCTCAGGTGAGAGCCCACCTGCAGAGCTGCCCCAGCCCTGGGGCCCAGCCCAGGGAGGACGTGGAGCTGCTACAGAGAGGCCAGAGGAGGCAGCAGGATGAGCAGAGGGCTGGAGCAGCTCTGCTGGGAGGAAAGGCTGGGAGAGCTGGGATTGTTCAGCCTGCACAGGAGAAGCTTTGGGCTGAGCTCAGGGTGGCCTTGCAGGGCCTGAAGGAGCCAAAGGAAACCTGGAGAGAGCCAATTGCCAAGGGCTGGAGGGCCAGGAGGCAGGGAATGGCTTCCCAGTGGCAGAGGGCAGGGCTGGCTGGGATCTTGGGCAGGAATTGTTCCCTGGCAGGGTGGGCAGGCCCTGGCACAGGGTGCCCAGAGCAGCTGGGGCTGCCCCTGGATCCCTGGCAGTGCCCAAGGCCAGGCTGGACACTGGGGCTGGGAGCAGCCTGGGACAGTGGGAGGTGTCCCTGCCCATGGCAGGGGTGGGATGGGATGATCTTTAAGGTTCTTTCCAACCCAACCATTCCACGATTCTGTGATTCTTCCCTGCTCTGGGACACCTCCTGCTTTTCTCAAATGCAGTTTGACTCTTTCAGTCAGTGGCTCCTTCACAGGCTGCCCAAAGGGCTTTGCCTCCTGTTTGCTGCAGCCCTCCTAAGAGCTTCATTTTCTGGGAGAGTTCCCTACAAATCCTATTCAGCAAAGTCTCCCATTTCCCTCCTTGAGGTGCTTTTTACATGCCCAGCAGCCCCTCTGGGCTCAGTTATCTCAGATAGATCTGTTCCCCTTAAAAGAGCCTTGCACAGACAGAGGTCTGAGCCTCTCTAACACCAGCCAGACATTTAAAGTGAGTTTATAAACTACCCAAAATCTCACTACTTTAATTTCCTTTGAGCAAAGCACCTTCCCTCCAAAAGACAACAGACATAAGGGAAATCCCCAGTCCCCTTTAACACTTTAAATGCTCTTTAAGTTATGTTCTGTTTCCTGCTTAAATCTGCCTGGGTCTCACTGGGGCCATTTGTTCTGTAACAAAAACTCTCCCAGTGTTCCATGTTTGGTGCTGGAGCCTCTCCTCACTATTCTATTTGCTCAGCTAAGCAGATCCAGCCCTGCAAACATCTCAGGACTCTTTCTTTTCTTTCTCTTAGAGCTGCTAAAAGTGGTTTCACACCTGGTCCAAACTTTTCCCCAAGGAAAATGTTCATCTTAAAGCACCACAGGTTTCATTTTTTTGTTGCCTTTTTTTTAATAGATCATTTTTAAAATATTTGTTGGTGTTTTTATCAATAGCATTCAAGGAATTCACCTTTTACAGTCATTATTTCCAGCTGTATTGGCTGAAAACATCTCATGGCTCTGGCTCTCAAAGCAAAATGTCTGTAGCAGCACAACCTAAAGGTTCAGATTGGATTTTAGAAAAAAAAAATCATGGGATGAGGTGCCCAGGGAGTGGTGGAGTCGCTGTCTCTGGGAGTGTTCAGGAGGAGTCTGGATGTGGCCCTTGGGGACAGGCTTTGGGGTGATGCTGCTGCTGCTGGGAGGATCTTAGAGGTCTCTTCCCACCTTGATCATGCTGGGATTCTGTGATGCTTATTCTTTCTCCAAACGTTTTCCATTTAGTTATGGCCAAATATTTTATTTTATTTTATTTTATTTTATTTTATTTTATTTTATTTTATTTTATTTTATTTTATTTTATTTTTATTTTATTGTATTTTAATTTTTTATATTTTGGGTTTTTTTATATTTTTGGTTTTTTATATTTTGTTTTATTTTATTTCTTATTTTATATTTTATTCTATATTTTATTTTGCTTTATTTTACTTTAATTAAATTTTTTTTTAATTTTAATTTTTAAATTTTTTTTCTTCATGGCCAGCTACTTTTCCCTTGAGAAAAGCGTATTTTTTGGAGGCCGATCCCTGCCATAAAAGCAGCCCTTTGGGAATCGCTGGAGGTTTCCTTGTGCCACTAGATGGTGGTGTCGGTGCTGGGAACGCTCCCCTGGCTCCAGCCAGAGATTCAGCCCCGGCGGCTTTTCCTGCGGGTAAATCATTAGCGTTAATCACTGTCACTTACACCGAACGATTGGCCCCAAACAATTCGAGGAAAATCCATTTTTATCTTCCTGTCTCGCCACCTCTTCCAGTCAAAAGCGTCGCGTCTGGCGCGTTCCCTTCCTAAGCAACAAGAAAAGATGAACAATTAAATCCTAAGATTAGGGAAATTGAGGTTTATTTATTTTTCCTGACGTCTGTGACTGAATTAATGCTCACGACTTTTAAGCTCTTAGGGCAGGGAGGTCCTTTGGCTCTGGTGTTCTGCAGGGCTTGGTGAGTGCGATCCCACTTGACCTTTAGCCTCAATTAACCGTATAAAATATAAATAATAAAGTCTTTTCACCTTCAAGTCTGCCACCTGCATTGCAATAAGCAGCTTGTGCCATCAGAGCAGCAGTGGGTAATGAATATTTCACAGTGATTTGCCTGCCAGGGAGATGCCAGGCTGTAATGACAGGAATTTATTGCTGGCAGGTTTTGCTTCTTGATTTTTTTAAAATTATTTGTAACAGCAGAGTTCCGTTTGGGTGCCTCAGGTGGGATTTCTACAGGGGGTTGGAGCTCCCCTGTAGAACATTTTTTAATATCAGTCCCAAAATCTTCCAGAGAACACCTGAGTACTTACTCAAGGTTTTCTAAAGCAGAGAATCCAGAAGGATGCTCCTCAGAGGGGAAAGTGCCACCACTGCTGTCAGGAGGCAGCTCTGATGTCAAAGAATGGGGTTAAAAATGGCCTCAGTTTGGCTGGATTTAGCATTAATCAGTTTGGGCTCCTTCACTGAAGTTGCTTTTCTTTTCAGAGACCATTTGCCTGCATTTGAGAACGTAAAGATTTATGTCACTTAGCACAGAGTGATCACAAAAATACCCCCTGTTTAGCTTATCCCTCTGAAAAAAACTTAAATGGTTCAAAACTGCTTAGAAAGCCTGAAAGAATTTGGTACAGGATGTTTGGAGATGTGTGAATATCACAAGAACTTCATAAAAAACCTCCCTGTGACCTCTGAAGCTCATTCTTGGGCCTTCCCCTGGAAGGTGGTGCTCCATATATATAAAAAAATATATATAAACATACACTTGAAATGATATATTTTATATAGAGATAGACAGGTATAGTATTAGATATAAAAATAGAATAAATATATAATAAAAATGTTTGCTTAGGTCACTTAGGTCAGAACCTAAGCCAAGCACATTTGCAGCATACCAAGGGCAGGGCAACTTGTTCTCAGGGCAGGTTAAGACAATTATGACACACGCAGTGGCAATTTTCAGCTGACTTGTTAGTCTTTGAGTAAGGAATTTTTATATTCATCCGGTATTTTTATATAAATATTTGATATTTTTACTATAGACCAAGTCACATGGAATACGTGTCTTTCTCTCTCTAGCAACAAAATAGTGTTATATGTACAGTAAATTGTATATTTACACACCTACAGTGTAATATCATACACGGAATATTTTACATGTGTTATATGCACAATATATTTTGTATATTCCCACATATATGTACTGTATAGTTACAGAAAGTGCCTTTTTATATACTACACACTGTATATTAGATGTACACCACATAGGCATACAGCATACTAAAAAAAAGAATATTTTTATGTAGAGTATGTTATATATGCTGTAGAAATGTACTGTATATGCAGTGCACACGGTATGGGGTATATGTATTATATACGGCATATTATAGACGGTAAATTTTCTTTTATAGTATATTACATATAGCGCGCACGTATGTTACACGTACAATTTATGCTGCACATACAGCGTAGAACGTACACAGTATATTTTATACACGCAGCTCGGTCGGTGTGGCGGAGCTCTGCCTTCTCCCTCACGGCGCTGCCCACACTCAACATGGCGGACGCGGCCTCCCCTCCCCACCTGTTGCCGCGGCGACGACGGCTTCC
Source organism: Rhipidura dahli (assembly GCA_013399225.1). Classification (NCBI taxonomy): domain Eukaryota; kingdom Metazoa; phylum Chordata; class Aves; order Passeriformes; family Rhipiduridae; genus Rhipidura; species Rhipidura dahli. The sequence continues at coordinate 9,397 of VXAC01006128.1, forward strand.
TATTGGCTCACACGGCGCGGAGGCGGCTTCCGATTGGCTCACACGGCGCGGAGGCGGCTTCCGATTGGCTGCTGCGGGGCGGGGGGGGCTAAGGAAACAAGATGGCGGGCGGGGGGTGGGAGAAGCCGCCTCAACGACGCCGGCGCGGCCGCCTCCGCTCGCTGCTGGCCATGGAGGAGCCGCCGCTCCGGCAGCCGCTGCCGCCCGGGGAAGACGAAGAGGAAGGGGAGGAGGAGGAAGAGACGGACGCGGAGTGGAGCTTCGTTGACGGCGAGATGGAGGCGCTGCGGGACCTGCCCACCGCCACCATCGCTTGTAACCTGGACCCGCGCGTCTTCCAGGATGGCCCGTACCGGGTGAGCCCGGCCGGGAGCCGTGAGGGGCGGACCGGGGCTGTCGCGGTTCTCTCCGGCCGCCTCCGCCCTCGGGAGGTGTCGTGGTGGGGGGAATGAGGTGGTGAGGCTGGGGCTGCGCTTCTCCGGCCGCCCCCCCGGTGCTGCCGGGACCCAGTGCCGGGAGTCCCGTCCCGGGTCGGGGCTGAGCGGATCCCGCTGGGCAACTCCGCACCGGAGGGTGGAGCCGGGGGGGAGGTCGGGTTCTGCTGCCAGGGAACAGGGACAGGAGGAGAGGGAACGGCCTCAGGCTGGGCCAGGGGAGGCGCAGCTTGGACAGCAGCAGGAATTTCCTCCTGGAAAGGGAGCTCAGGCCTTGGCAAGAGCTGCCCAGGGAGGTTTGGAGTGCCCATCCCTGGAGGTGTCCAAGGAAGGGCTGGAGGTGGCACTCAGTGCTCTGGGCTGGGGACAAGGTGGGCATTGGGCACAGCTGGGACTGGATGGGTTTGTAGCTCTTTTCCGACGTCGGTGATTCCATGATTCTGCGACTTTTCCACGCCAACAGCTCTTTTGCTTTGGTTCCTTTAATTCCGGAACCCCTAGCTCAGGGTGAAACTCTGCATAAAACAGTAGTGAAATAAAATATCGCTGTACCACTCTACCCTGAACGCTGTGGTTAAGGTTTTGTTTGGTGCACCCGATGTTGTGGTTTTGGTCCTTTTTTTCTTTTTTTCCTTGTTTTTATAGTTGGTTTTGCCATCGAACCCTTCCATACTGAGGGAGATGCTTAGCTTTTAAACAGATTCGAATGGAACGCAATGGACTTGAGAAATTAGGCAGTAATGGTAGTGATTTCTAATCCCATTAAAGCAAATTGGCTGTCTCGTTGTGAAAAACAGCTTGGAGCTGTTGCAGTCTCCCAGCTCAGCCCTCCTGGCAGTCCCAGTGCCGTGGGCAGGGACACCTTCCACTGTCCCAGGGTGCTCAGTTCCCATCCAGCCTGGCCTTGGACACTTCCAGAGATGGGGCTTTGAACACTTAAACCACTTTTCAGTCTTCTCATTATCCCAGTGAATCTCTGTCTCTGCTTAAATCAGGAGAAAGTCTAATGTTTCCTTAACACTACGTTAAAAATTGTATTATCTACTTTTTTTTGTGCTCTTGTTGAGAGCTGCCGTGGGAAGGAATTTAAGCTGATTGTTTTAAATGGTAACAAATTAATTTGAGTTTCCTAATCTCAGCATAAACTCTGTTATTTTCACCATGGACGGCAGCATGTACAGACACTGCATAAATTACATTACTAAGTTACTGAAAGGGAGAATTGTCTTGAACTTGAATAAATATCTGTCTCCAGGAAGGAAGAAAAATCTCAAAGTTTTATAAATAACACAACATTTTAAAAAAAGACAGGTGGAGGTGTTTGGACCTCGGTAATTTTTAAATGTGGTAGGTGCACACAGATTTTTAATAGATGAAAAATCAGTTTAGGTGTCTGGTCACTGAACTTCAGCTACTGAAATACATAATTTAGCTTCAGTTAATACAGGCACAGAGCTGGCAAGAGCTAATAACACTTTACAGCTGGAAATAAGTGGCTTTTATAGGAACACACATGGACTGGCTGCGTTTTTGATTTGTTCTGTTGGCCAAATGTCAGGAAGTTGCAGAGACAGAAAATGGGACGAGGCCCTAAGGCTGTATCCCAGATTTTGGAAGTGTGAAAGGTGCCCTCAGCTTTTGGATGGTGTAAGAAAAACAAGGTTGTCTTAAAAATGAGGAAAACACTGCATTCTCCCATGGTGTATCCAGTTTTTCCACAGCCTTTGGTGCTTCTGGTGTCCAAGGAAATGCAGATGTTTATCAAGTGATGGTCACACTAAAATGTCACCATCTGGAGCACCTGAGTAAGATTCCAAGATAAGTTGAAAAGGCTGCAGTTGGTTGGGGAGTGGATTTTAACAGCATTCACGTGGTTTGGTGCAGGATGTGCCCAAAAAACACTTGGGTGGAACTTGGTGAGGGTGAAGGGATGAGTAAAGGGGGTGTAAAACACAACCTCACCCATAATGTTTGTAAATACTCTGAATTTTGGTGTGAGCAGTGGGTTTGTTCTGTGAACTTCCTGCTTTTTCCAGCACATGTAACACTCCTAAAATACCTTTTCTTTGGAGTTAATTTTTTTTTTCCCTTCAGTGGGCCCCTTTATAATCCTGGATTGCCCTATTTGAGGAGGGTTGATCCAATCAAAGGTGAGACTGGGCAGCTACTGACAACTATTTCTATTTTGCCCTTCCCAGATAATGATTTGTACTGGGAACTCTGCTTGAATATTCCTGTTCCTCCTCCTTTTCAAATTTTTAATATTTTTTTATTGAGGTGTTGATAATCCCAGTTGAGAAATCTGAAGTTTTAAATGGTTTGTGATCAGTCTCTTAAAACCAGATCCTCCTATCAGGGTAATAGTTCTGCTAAATGACAGTTTGTTCTCTGCTTTATCCTCAGAAGAAATAAAATTACCTCCTGAATATTTTTTAATATCAGTCCCAAAATCTTCCAGAGAACACCTGAGTACTTACTCTCAAGTTTTTCTAAAGCACAGTTCATGAATACCTTTAAATTCTGCCTTCTTTTTTTAATTGAAGTACAAACAATTATCTGAAATGAAAACCCTTTTTTTTTTTCTGATCTTCAAGTTGTCAAATTACCCTGGAAAATTCAGTTTTGGTTTTTTGAACTTTTACCTTGGACCTGCAGCTTTTTTGGTAGTTTTAATGTTGATTGTGTGCTTGAGGAATTGTAATTCTTTCTTCGTCCAACACACAGATGAGTTTTATTTTTAAAACCATGCTCCTGTGTACTCATTTATTTCAAAAAAAGATGTCAGTAGCTAATTTCCAGAGGCAGCAATTAGCTTTCTGTATCTTTCCATCCTCCCCATGTGATATTCCCATTTCTAAGAGCCTTTTTATGGCAGCAGAGGACACTGTGGGTTTTTTTTATAGAATTTGTGCTGTCAAATGTCAGGTACAGCAGGTGAAACACTTGCCTGGCTCCTGTTATCCCAAAGGGATGTGGCCCATTTCCCTGCTGGATTCCAGAGTGCTGGGCACAGCCACAGGAGGGTTAAAGACTCAGGGAATTGATGGAATCACTTCATTTGTGCCTCTTGCTGAGTGGGTTAGCCAGGTGTGCTCTGCCAGTTTCCATTTCCCCTTTGTTGTGGGCACCTCTCCTTTGGGAGGTGGCAAAGAGGAGCACTGAGAGTTTCTACCAAGGATTTCATTGCTGGGAAAACAATTGGGGTTTAGGGATAGGAGAGATTTTTGATGGAGACAATTTTCCTTAGAATGGATCAAGTTCCTTAAATTCCTTTAATATATTTCTAAGAGTTTGAGGTGGTGGAGTCTCCATATCTGGAAATGTTCTGGAGGTGTCTGCACGTGGCACTTGGGGACATTTTAGGGTGATGATGGTGCTGCTGGGAAGGTCACTTCCACTCTTACTGATTTTATGATAATTACCTTAATCTGTTAATTCCTGCATGTTAATGAACGTAGCAGAAAGTTTTGTATAATTAACAAAAGCTTAAATTCCTAGATAAACTGAAAGCAGGCTGTTCTGTCATGCTGACAGTTTTTGTCTGGGAAATCTTTGCTGGAAAACTGAATTATTAAAGAAATTCAGCTTGCTGGTAGTGCACTAAAAGTTGGAGTTGAGCCAGTCTGTGTCCTCACAGAACCTCCAGAACTGGCTGGGAAACAGTCTGCAATTATTTATTTAAAAAAAATTGTATATCTATTGTATTTGTGCTTGAAGATAAAGCCTAACAAGGTGAGAAATCCCTGCAGTTGTAAAACCCAGAAAGAGCAGAGCTTCAGGTGAGCTGAATCCTGGGAATGTTTGTCCAGCTTCCAAATTCTTCTTTTCCTTCAGCTTTGCGTGGTTTCACTGCAGAAAAGCCTTTTGTGAACTCATCTGAAAATAAAGCTGTTAAATGAGCCTTGCTTTTAGACATTTTTAATTGCCTTGCAGGCCACTGAAATAATCATGAGGTGGATTTTGGGATTTTTAAGTGCTTAAGGAATTACTTGTGCTTTACAGGAAGTTTAGCAGATTTCTCAGGAGTATTTACAAAACTTTCTTTACAAATAGTACTCGATTTTCTGGTAATCTCTTCCTGCCTCAGCCACATGCCTCACAATCCTTTTACTTCAAGTTTGTTAAGCCTCTTAGATCACATTAAAAAGAAAACATTTTAAAAGTAGATTTCCAAAAAGATGAGTGTTTTTCCATGTTTATAGATTTTGGTGACCGCAGCTCTGGTTTTGGCAAAATATTCCCTAATGGGAATGTATAACTTAAGTATTGGCATCTGCATATATTTTGAAGGTTTTCATTCTTTCCCTGCCAAAAAAACTCCTTTTTTTTTTTTGTAACAGTGTTCATAGTTCTCAATGCTTTTGTTTTCCAAAAAAAGCCCAGGGTTAAGATTGTGGTTCAAAATCACATCTCAATAATCTGGATTTACTTTGAACAGTAAAACCATAAAAAAAAAAAAAAATTAGAAACCTTCCATTACAAAAAGTTTTGCAGAAGAACTTCTGGCAATATGTGGTTAAATGGAGGTATTTTGAGCAGCTTCAGGTTTGTCTCACACTTGGACCTTCTGCAGGTCTCTAGATCTGGTGAAAAGAGCAAAATAATTATTTCTGTGTCAAAAATCCACTCATTTAAGTCCTTAAAGTGGGCTGATCAATCAGTGCTTCAAGCAAACAATACAAATACTTTTATAGGTAGAAATAAAACTGAACTTTTGAATATTTATATACAGGATGGTTGTTGGGTACCCTAAAAATACCTAAAGCTGAAAAACAATGTTGTGAAGTTGTCATAAATAGCCTCAGTGTTGGAGATATTATCAGAAGTTACTTCCATAGGATCCAGTGCTCCAAGCATTTGCTCAGAGTCTGGAAAAAAGATCCCACCCTAGGTCTGAGCTGGGGATCCCACCCCAGGATTAAGAGTTTAATCTTCCTGGAGTGGAAATTTAGGAAAACATTGTCTGGTGAAATCCCTGGGCACACCAAATCTCCATCACAGTGCTGTGGAGAGCTTTCCCTTAATTTTTCCCTTAATTTTTCCCTTAATTTTTCCCTTAATTTTTCCCTGGTTTCTGGCTTTTGTAGGAGCAAATTGAGCTTTGTTGCCAGGAATGCTGCCCCAGTCATAAATGAAACACATGAAAATAATTGCAGAGTTCCAGAGGTGAGACTGGCTCGAAACTCATCCCAGACACCCCTCAATACCATCAGCATTAATTAATTATTATCAGCTGTGACTACACTGTGCCACTCAGAATAGGCTTTAGAATTATAAAGAGAAAGTATTTCTAGTTCCAAAAGTTTAATTCTGTGCCAATTTATTGCTGAAGTGATTTATTCAGTTGGGCAAGTTTTAATAAGCAGTGTTTATAAACTTATAAGTAATATTGGTTATAAATTAATAATGTTACCTGGTGTCATGACTGCAGGTCAGGAGAACTGAAAAGGAGGAAAAGAATTGAAAATCAATGATGCAAATTAATATATTTATATGAACTAGAAATTCCAATCAAGTTTGGGGTTTGTCCTTATGCAGCTCAAACCCTGCCCTGGGTGTGTGGGTCTGGTTTAATTTTGGGGTTTATTAATGGTATTTTAACACCTTCCTCAGTGCTTGTTTTGTGTGGTTCTCATTGAGGCTGCTTTGGGGTTTTTATCTCTTGTTCTGAGTCTGACCAGCTGCTCTTTTTTCCCCTCATAAAATATGGGAATATGCTGGGAATGATTGAAGCTGAAATATGGGCTGTGTTCAGTGAAGCTGAAGTTGGGACTGAGGTCTAAAATAGGATTTTTAAATATTTTTTTTGTGGATGTAATGCATAATTAAACTGTGAAAGTCATTGTCCTAGAACGTTTGGGAATCCTAATATTAAAAATGGGGTGGGACTGGTGGATGAGTTGTATTTGCCAAGGACAGGGATTTAAAATGTGGGAATATCCTAAAGACAGTTTGTGAGGTTCTGTCAGCTTTAGATGGGAGAAGAACAATCCACAAGTACCTGTTTATGCCTTTTGTCTCTTCCTCCCAGCATTTTTTACTGCCAGAGATAACCAAAATTAATTTCATGAATTATGGCAGTCATTATTTATTACTGGCCCCACTCATAAAAGCAGAGCTGTCAATACTCAGTGAATTTCTTTCATTAAAATGTAACCTCAGGGATGAACTTCCCTCTGCCCTGTGCAGATTTTCAGCTGGGTCACAAGTGAAGAGCTGGATTTGGTTTTGCTTTTTGAGGTTTTCTTTGGAGTTATTTTGGTGCTGGCAAACACACTCTGGGTTATTGAGCTGAGAGCCCAAACCTCAGGAGGTGGATTTTAGTTCCTTTTTGTTGCTGAAATACAAAAGGAAAATGCAACCCCCTGAGCTGTGAGAAGGCATCTCTGGTACAGCAGTGCTTTGGGTGTAGGAGTTCAGGGCTCTTTGATAAATGGATTTATTGATAATGTCTGTATCACACAGCTTGGGAAGAAAATAATCTTGCTCTCATTAAAAAAAAAAGAAAGAGGAAAGTTTTTGTTTACAGCCAAGTAACTCAAAATCATTTTATTTTCTCACATTGACTGAAAACCCTTCTGGAAACTTCCCTGAAGGTTTGGGCCTGATTTCAAAACAATTGTCTGTATGGAGGCCTCTTAAAATTCAGGCTGTTTTCCAAGTAGGAACTGGCTGAAAGGTGAGGAGAATTGTTCCTTTCTGGTCTGGAGATGCTGTTTCCTTTCTCTGTGGATAGGAAGCTGAGCTGGTGAGCTGCCACAAGAGCTGTATTGTTATCATAAATAGATTTTTTTCCTATTTCAATTTTTTAGCCATTCATAATCCTTACAGTTAAACAAAACACTTCAGTGGGTTTGCAGTTAAAATATCCTCTCCCTTTCTGATAACCTAACAAGTGAGATAATACTATAAAATACATTAAGAACACTCCCATCTCTGATTATTTTAGGATAGAATTTTTGATAATTATTCAGAGCTGGCTCTGCTGAGAGCTGCAGTAGGAATATGTCCATTACTATGGAAAAAAAGAGATGAAATAAGAACTAAAATGTCCATTTCTTGCAGGTAATGCTGTTAAATAGTAAGAGAGAGTTTCTTGTGGCAACCAGAACTTGGGGAGAGGGAATCAGTGGGAATTCCTGAGGTGTTTGCCCAGGTTCTGGGCTGTGTGGCCAGTGCTCTGCAGGCTCCATTGGCCCTTGGGCCACATCCCATCCAGCTGAGAGCCAGCATTGCCTGGCTCATGGAAACTCTGATTAAGGGCTTGAATTTTCCCCAGGCTCCAGGATGAAACAGCTGCTGGGGCAGGCGGTGGAAAGTATGAGCTGGGCTTGTGTAACCCCGGAGCAAATCGGCTCAGAGCAGGTGAGATCAGCAGCGGGGCCTCTGCAAACCCCTCTGGCTGTGTGGTCACACCTCATCCCAGCTCCCTGCCAAGGGAGCCCACCCACCCCGAGGCAGCAGCAAAGCTCCCTGGCTGCTGCGGGGTATTTTCCCCCTGGGAAGGGTTTGTCTTCCCCCTGGGAAAGGTTTCTCTTCTATACGAGGTGTAGAACAACTTTAAACACGTTTTACAAGTTTATTCCACCATAAAAGCTCTTTACCTCACCCAGATCAGCAGGAATTCTTCCCAGGAGGTGGTTTCAGGAGGGCTCCTTCATGTTTCTTCCTTCCTTCCTAAGCTGCCAAAGTGGAATTCTGTTCTTCTCTACTACACTGCAATGATGTTTTCATCTCTCCTGCTGGAGAAAAGGCAAATCCAAACATTTCTATAGCAGAAGTCAGAGTGAGATGCAGAACTGTGTTGGCTTTCAGCAAGTGTGAGTTCCTAACCCAAACCCCACTGCCTGCAATATTCAGGAATTTAAAATGTTTTCAGGACGTATTTTCTAAGGCTGATTTTTTTGTCCCTTCAGTCAGAACAGGTGGGTTCTTATGCCATAGAAAGAAATAAATTAAAGGCATCCTCAGCTCTGTTGTTAAATACCTTAAAAGCTTTAAATGGCAGTGTGCTGCTGCTGTGTCACTAATTAATGTGTAAGAAAATTACAGTGTATCAGACATTAACTTCACCAAAAATACAGGTGATTTGGGATAAATTCTGGACTCTTCTGTGGCTCCTTTTATTATCATTTATCATCTTATCAAAGCCTGGTTGGACAGGGCTTGGAGCAACCTGGGATAGTGCAAGGGGGTTGGAAATAGATGATCTTTAAGGTTCCTTCCAGCCAAACCATCCCATGATCTTTATTAGTATTTTTAAAATGCTTTTGAAATTTCCAGGTACACTTGATTTGTTCTTTGAAGTGCAGTAACTTGTAATTGCTTTGGGTTTTTTCCTACCCTCCCAGAACATTCTTAGAAAATATTTCTGAAATTTATCTTCCATTCTTCCTTCTGTCACTGCAGTGGAAAACGTCATTCTTCAAAGATCACAGAAATATTCAGCCCTGCTTCTGACCAGCACCTGTGGTTTTCTAAAGCCTCCTGCATTTGAGTTTAATTTTTTATTTCCTTTTGTTTTTCCCTTAGTCACAGAGGATGTGTCAGAGGATGAACACGTAACTTCTGCTTGCCTGGGATGATATCTTTAATATTTGAGTTAAACAAATCCTGCTGTCACGTTAGAAGGAACTAGAAATTAAAACAACCCCAAACACCTGCTGTTTTCATCCTTATCTTTTCTCTCCCTCAAGTTGTAGTTTTGGCATAAAGCAGCTGCATTTTTCATGATAATAAATTGTTCATTACAAAAGTATTTTTCATCCTACTCCATCAGGACTGTGGTCATATCTTCACTCAGTGGGATAGTTCTTGTGCCTGTCATGGCTGAAAAATCACCATAAAAATTTAGAAAAGTACTTTAGGGACAACTGCTTTACCTATTAGGTTTTTTTTGGTTTGGTTTTTTTTTTTTTTTTTACTTTTCAGAAATGGCAGTTAAAGGTGAAAAGAAAAAAAAAATCCTCTGACCCCACAGATGAGACAGTCCTGAAGGTGTGTGGGAAAGCCTGACATAGCTGCAAAGTGTTTGCTGATCAAAGGGAATTAAGCAGTATAAAATAATGTGCAGTTGGTTAATTCTTAGGCACTGCTGGGAGTCCATGTTTCCTTCCACAGCTCACAGGGGTGGTTTTGGAGCTCTTTATCTCTAGAAATGTTCAGGGGCTTTTATTTAATGGGATCGCAGAATGGGTTGGGTTGGATGGGGTATCAGGCATTGTCTAATTCCTACTCCTGCCATGGCAGGGACACCTCCCACTGTCCCAGGCTGCTGGCAGCCCCAATGTCCAGCCTGGCCTTGGGCACGGCCAGGGATCCAGGGGCAGCCCCGGCTGCTCTGGGCACCCTGTGCCAGGGCCTGCCCACCCTGCCAGGGAACAATTCCTGCCCAAGATCCCATCCAGCCCTGCCCTCTGCCACTGGGAAGCCATTCCCCTTTATCCTGGCCCTCCAGCCCTTGTGGAACAGTGGACTTTGGTTAAATGAAGATTTTTTTAGTGACCATCCCTGGTAGATTCCCATGGATTCATCAGTGCAGGAAGTAAACCAAGAGTGAAGTCAAACCCCACTGAACTTTGCAATCTGGGGGGGATGAGGAGGAGCCTGGTGTGACACAGCTGGGACCTGGGTTGGGGCTATTTAGAGATCATTTTGGGCTGGGGAACAAATGCTGACAGTGGGGGCTATTTTTGAAAGGTGTTTATTTCTCACAGTTCATCAGCTACTGGAGTTATTTGTAGTAGATCCATCCTTTTCAGAGCCTTGGTGAGTAATGAAGCAGAAGGGATGGGATGCTTTAAAAGGTAAAATCTAACAAACTCCTCAAGAAATAAATTTAAAAAGTCCTTGGTTCTAGGAGAAGCAGATGGGATGATGTGAATGAGTTGTTCATCACTCAGTGATTGCAAATTGGAAGGCAGAGTTACTTAAATCTTCCTTCTGTGTCACCCTGTCCTGGACTAAACCTGGTTTAAACTCCCCCAGTTCAGTGTTTGGTGCTGAAGGTTTAATCATTAGTAGAAGAGCAGTTCCCCCATCATTTTATCCTTAAAAACTGCCCAAGGATAAACTCTAAGCACAAGGGAAAGGATCCTGTGAAAGCTGAGTGACAGGAGAACAAAATCCAGCTGCAGCCATGAGGATTTGGGGAAAAAGACTGGATCAATAAATCTAAACCCAAACAATCACCATAAGCAGAGAAGTGCTGAAAGACTTTAATGTGTCAATCCAGTCAGGTCAGCCTGAAAGTGAATAATCTTTATTTTTTAAAATAGATTGGATGTGGGACACCAAATTTACTAATGAGCAGAGAGCTCTGACCCTATTTATTTCATGTATTTGCAAATTATTGTTTAATGTCTCTCCCTCCCCAGTTATTTGGAGTCTGTCTCCCTTTCTTGCTGACTCTCCTGGTTAGGACTTTGCCTTGCAAATGGTCTGATTTGCAGACTCCCTAATTTGGCATTTCAATCTACAGAGCTCTGGCAGTGATGTTGTGTAAGGTAGAACTGGAAATGCTGCTGTAAGCTCTTTTTTTGCTCTGCTGGGCAGGTTGGAAATGTCAGCTGCAATTTTCTGCATTGGCTTTAGAAACAATCAAGGTGTGGGCTGTTGGATCAAGTGACTTTAAGGAGTGACTGGTTTGTGGTGGTTAAAAATATAAAATACAGTGCTTGTGAAAGGGGCTCTGTTAATCATGCCCAGGCTGTTTTTATGGAGAACACTCGAGCACATTCATGTGCTTTCCTCCTAGTCCCAGCTTGTGCAATAAAGCACTCCAGGCTTTTCAGAGGAGTAGTTCAATCAAAACCCAGTTCATCTGGAAAAAATGATAAGCCTCAGCTGGTCACATGGGCATGGGCCTTGTGTTGGTGTTTGCTGAAAGGCTGAGCACACAATAGGAGTTTTTCCTTTGGCTGGGGCGTTGTTGTTGCAGGAGCTTAATGAGGTTCCTCAGAAATACCTTGGAGTGTGGCACTGACAGCAAACACACCAAGAATAGCTCAGGGCAGGGCCCTCGTGGGAGCTTTGTGCCTTTCTGCCTTCACTGGGGAGAAGGATTGTGGGGGATTTTCCGAAGCAGGGGTTGGGGGCTGAAAGAACCTGTAAACAAGAATTCTGAAAGCAGTCTTGGGTCCCAGCCCAGGGAGGACGTGGAGCTGCTGCAGAGAGGCCAGAGGAGGCAGCAGGATGAGCAGAGGGCTGGAGCAGCTCTGCTGGGAGGAAAGGCTGGGAGANGATTCATTCTAAGATCAAAACAGGTTTCCCGTGTTGTAAAATGTTCCAAGTGAAGGTTAAGAAATAAATCTGAGTGTGATAACACACTTGGATGGAATTTTTAATGTTTCTAAGGATCCCAGACTGGCTTGGGTTGGGAGGGACCTCAAAGCCCACCCAGTGCCACCCCTGCCATGGCAGGGACACCTCCCACTGTCCCAGGCTGCTCCCAGCCCCAATGTCCAGCCTGGCCTTGGGCACTGCCAGGGATCCAGGGGCAGCCCCAGCTGCTCTGGGCAGTGACAGCAGAAGTTGTTTCCAGTTGGAATTGCACAGAGGGAGCAACCCAGGTAGAAATAATATGGAAAATGTCCCAGGGAGCTTTAGTATCCCCACAGCTGATCTGCATGGTAATCAAAGTGAGGTTCCCTTAAATTTCTTTAGGAAAATGGGAGATGAGGGGCCTGGGAACTACTTTGAAGACTTGTTTAAGTAGCACCCTCCAGACTCAGCTGGATCAGGGGCTGACCAGGACTTTGATCAGCTCTAAGTTGGTCTCACTGCTGTGTGTTGGGTTTAACTGATGCCTGAGGGATTTTAGAAACCAGTCAGGCAAGGAGTCTCAGGGAACTTGTAATTATTTCACAGCCCCTCTATGTAAAAAAACTCTTTGTAGTGTTATGACTTCCAAGAAAATAAAATTCAATGGGTGGTACAAGTATTCAGGGAGGCTCTTTCTAAAATTCCTTTAAATAAAAGTAAAAAAAAAAAAACCAAAAAAAACCCAAACCTGGTTTTTAGGCTTCTAAGGCTGGAGTTCTAATAAATCAGTATATGTAGGAAATGAGATGAAAGATATATATATAGGTTTTGGTTTTTCTCATATTTAGGGGGAAAAAATCAGTTGATAGAATGAAGTTAAACTGCTGTTTGTCCCTAAAGAGAGGGAGAGAGGCACAAAGATTCCCAGTTAGAGCCAGCCCAGGAGAATCTCCTGCTTTCCATACCTTCCAGACTTTGGGAAATGTTTTCCAGGAAAGCTGAGTACAGCCATGAATCACTTAGGAAAACCCAGTGGAAGGAATTAGTCAAAGAAATGCTGCAGTGGTCACCCTTTGCCTATCAGGAAATGAGGCAGCTTTCCATGATTTTATACAAATCATGGGACATGAGTTTAAGAAAAGCTCCCATTAAAAGAGCAACCAAAAAGTTGCTGCTCATTGACTTTCTAAAAGTGCTTATTTTGAAATAAACATGACCTTTAATATCAGCCAAAAGGGCTTTTCTCTGAACTTCCTTTTCCTCCCTGTATTTTCCTGCTGGTGTAATTAAGGGAGCTGGGGGAAACTGGTAGTCAATGGTGTCCTCACAGGCAATAAACTGGCCAAATATTTCTTTACTGGTTGCTAATGAATTTAATATTTTGTATTATCAGTGTTAATTATCAGCCAGGTTCTCCAGTCTCTGCTTGGCCCCTGGAAATGCCTGGGAATGTGTGAACTTCCATGGTTTTCCTGCTGGCAGGTGGGAGCTGTTCATTGCTGTGGGGTTCCAGGTCTGAAAGAATCCAGAAATGCCACAAAACTGTGGGGAGGTCAAGGCAGTGCAGCTCTCAGTGTTCCTTGGAGTGAATCCTGGGGGAATTCTTGTGATGGGGCTGTGGATCCAAATGTCTGGGGCAGCTCCTGGGATTTGGGAAGGAGCTGCTTTGGAAAGAGTTCCTTCTATACTTTCAGAGGGATGAAGCTGGATATGGAATGCCTGACAAATCCACTTTCTGCAGCTTCTGCTTCCTTGCCAAGAGCTGCCTCTGCCAAAGGTGATGCATCCAAGATTTTTAGGGAGCTGCAGAGGAAGCTGGTTTGTGTTTGGGTTTTTCTTGATGGCTTGGTGAGGGTTTTTTGGTTTGTTGTGTGTTGGGGTTGGTGTTAGTGGTTTCTTTTCCTGTGGGAACAGCTTGTGCATTGATATATTCTGGATGAAACCAGCCAGCTCAGGTGGAATAGGTGGAATATTTGTTATGAATAAATGAAAGCTGCTGCCTTTATTTTGTGTTCAGCTGCTCTGAACTGTCCTGCTCAGCTCCTGGGCTGCTTTGGGAACAGGACAAAGTAAAGGAATGAATGGTGCTTAAACACCTTTGATTTCCTTGGAAAGTGGATGGTGCCTCACTCTGTTAAATCCAGCTGAAGAAATTTGTGACCAGAAAGGGCTTTTAAAAGTTAATTCTCAGCCATTCAAGATCCCACAGAGCTGAGCACTCTCCTCCCCTCCAGAACCAAGCTTGACCCTCTCCCTGCACCTCTCCATCCGTTGGGATTTTTCTTTCTCCACAATTTTTGTCCACTTTCCAATGCCTCAGAGAACCATTTGGAACTCTTCCTGTCACTTCTGGCCTTTGATTCTTAAAACCCAAAGCCTGCATCCTCTGCCAATTACAATTTTCATTTCTCCCTTGTCTTTTGACCCTTTTACTTGATGGAAATTTTCTAAGAGGCTCCAGACATTCCAATTTTTGGCAGCTCTCTGATGACTCGGAGAAAACTCCGTCTGACTTTAAGGGACGTTTTCCTTCCCTGAAGGAGCTCTTTCAAAGACAAACTCAATCCCTTCTTTTCCAGATCGTTCTGGAAAGGATTAAATCGTGTCCTGAGGAGATTATCCCACTCCCTATAATCTTTGGAGTGAGTGGGGAGTGCCCCTCAGAAATTCCCAGCCTTTTATGCTGCTCTTTGTTTTCCTCTTTCAGTGAGAACAAACTCGGTGGGGCCTTTCTAACACCCTCCCCAGGCATTCAGCATCCATAAACATTCCCTGTGTTTTCCAAAGAGACTCCAGGTGCTCTGGGCTCAGTGGATTGCAGCTCCCAAGTGCAGAGTGGGGATGAGCAGGAAAGAATTCCAGTGCTGATCAGGCTTTCAGGTGGATTAGGGATAAATGAGCATCATAATTCCTCATCTCAGGTTCCTTTGTTCCAAAATACCCATTTTTGAATAAAGCAGAGAGATATCTGGATTTTTCCTTAGAGGGTTTTGTTCTTCCCTCAGCAGGTTTGGTTGAAAATCCTGGATTGCACAGGGGTTGGAATGTTTTTCCCAATGGAATGATTTTTTGAAGATGAACAGAAAAATAATTGTTGCTAAATACTGAAAATGAAAACGTTTATTTCCTTTTGAGTACCCAAATGAAGGCAGAATTGTCATCCATCCCCTATGGATGATTTGAGTTTATTCCCTGCAGGAGTGGAAATGTGTTGGAAAAAGCCTTTACAATTTGGAATGTATCTGCTACATTCAGAAGTTTTCTAAATGAGGCTGGTGGTTACTCAGATACTCTGCAGTGGAATTTCCAAATGCCCACTTTCGTGTTACCACTCAGTGAACAGGAATTTAGTGTTTAATGCTTGGAAATGGAAGTGTAAGTCATGGATTTTTCCAAGGATGGAAGAAGCACACTGTAGGTATTTATTTTTCAGATGGGTGGCTGGAAAATTGTCGCCCATGGAATCTGTAAATGGCCCTTGTGTGACAGAGCACAACTCTGGGATATTTTATTTGAATATATTTGGATCTCCTAATGCAAAAATGACACCAGCTCATGCATTTGAAGTTATTAAAATGTATCCTGTAAGTCTTCAGGAAAAACAGCTCCTTCTTGGCACTGCAGTTGGAATTTGCATTAAAAACCCATCAAGGGGTTATTTGAATCTTTTTTTAATCCCTCAGTGGAGTCATTGTGGAGTGGCTGCAGTTTGTGTGGGAATTCAGCACTTGCCTTCCCAGGAGCCTCCCTGACATCTACAGGTGCTGCCCACTTCCACTTCCATGGGCAAAACTCGGGATCCCTCAGCATTCCAGCCTTCTGCTGGAAGGACACACAGCTCCAGGGAACAGGCCTGCCAAGAAATGTTTCTCTTTGCAGTAGGAATTAATTGGAGTAGGATTGCTACCCAGGCTCCCCAGGGAATGGGCCCGGCCCCGAGGCTGCCAGAGCTCCAGGAGCGTTTGGGCAGCGCTGCCAGGGATGCCCAGGCTGGGGCTGCTGGGGGGTCTGGGCAGGGCCAGGGGCGGCACTGGGTGATCCCTGTGGGTCCCTTCCAGCTCAGGATATTCCATGATTCTTCTTTATTCTTCTTTTGAAATAATAGCAGTAGATACAGGAAACGTTCTGGAAGATTTTCTTTCTTGTGTCACACAAACAGCTGTTGAATTCAGATCCAGAAAATTCTGAAGTGAAACAGGAGCAAGCCTGGCTTGCACTTCACAGACCTGGAGTAGAGGAGAATTTAAAGCAAAGGAGGAAGAAATAAGGTTGGAACTTTCAAGAAGTTCTTACAGCACTGTGTGGGGACAGGACAGGAGGTAATGGCTTTAAAGTGTTGGAGGGAAGGTTTAGATTGGATATTAGGAAAAGAAACTTCCCTGGAATGAAATTCCCAGAGAAGCTGTGGCTGCCTCTGGATCCCTGGCAGTGCCCACGGCCAGGCTGGACGTTGGGGCTGGGAGCAGCCTGGGACAATGGGAGGTGTCCCTGCCATGGCAGGGGTGGCACTGGAGGGGCTTTAAGGTCCATTCCAACCCCAACCAGTCTGGGATTAAATGGTAAACAAAATTATCTCCCAGGTTTTGGAGATCCCCTGAGGAAAAACCTGCTTTTTCCAAAGTATTCTCCACAGCTTTTTTATTTGCTGCACAGTAATCAGACTGTTGTTCCTTCAGCAAATGTCATCAGGGAGTAATAATGGCTCTGGGAGGGCTTGGGATCAGCTGGATCCATCTGTGAGGGGGAGCAGCCCCTGGAATGACACCTGTGTATTGTCCTGGCTATAAGGCTCCACCCAATTCTCAAAAGGCATCTGGAACATCTGAGAAGCAGCTTCTGGGAGCAGGGATCACCAGGACCCTCCTGTGAAGAAAGGTGGCACTTGGCTGTTACTGGGGGGAGTGAACAGAGCATTCACTGCAATGATGGCCCAGACTGCCAGTTTTATTTCCATGAGCCTTGAGGAATGTGCATCTCTCCTGGAGAAACTCCAGCCTTCAGCAGGAAAATGCAGGTGAAACTAAGAAAGGAAAACTCCCCTGGCCCAGCCTGAGGCCGTTCCCTCTCCTCCTGTCCCTGTTCCCTGGCAGCAGAGCCCGACCCCCCCCGGCTGCCCCCTCCTGTCAGGGAGCTGTGCAGAGCCACAAGGTCCCCCCTGAGCCTCCTTTGCTCCAGGCTGAGCCCCTTTCCCAGCTCCCTCAGCCTCTCCTGGGGCTCCAGCCCCTTCCCAGCTCCCTTCCTTGCCCTGGACATGCTCCAGCCCATTTGACTTTCAGAACAGATTTGGAAACAAAGCCTTTTAGTTGCTCAAAGAAAAAGTAGTTTGGATTCTTTAATAGCTTTCCCTGAACCTTTAAAATGCACTGATTGACTCCTGATTTAGATGTTGAGTAGGGAATACAGACAGGCTGACACAGATTCATTCCTTTTGCTTTTTTTCCTCGGTACTGACCTTTTCTCTTTACCTCCTTCATTATCTGGAATGTACAAAGTGAGATAAAAATACCTTGACTTTTTCGGTCTTCTCAGAAAAGTTTCAGTGGAGATGGAACCATATTTAACTAAAATTTCCCTCTGCCTTTTAGTGCTGCTGTGATGAGCACTGTGTGTGTCATCAAGCCAAGGAGCCAAATAAATATTTTTTTCCTCAAGGAATGTTTAAAAGACTGGGATGCTGACATCAGGCTCTGACATTATAGAGTTTATATGTGTTTTATAGTCTTTAATACATCTTGAAATCACAGACTTGGGTGGGAAGGGACCTCAAAGCCCACCCTATCCCACCCCAGCCATGGCAGGGACCCCTCCCACTGTCCCAGGCTGCTCCCAGCCCCAATGTCCAGCCTGGCCTTGGGCACTGCCAGGGATCCAGGGGCAGCCCCAGCTGCTCTGGGCACCCTGTGCTAGGGCCTGCCCACCCTGCCAGGGAACAATTCCTGCCCAAGATCCCATCCAGCCCTGCCCTCTGCCACTGGGAAGCCATTCCCCTTTATCCTGGCCCTCCAGCCCTTGGCAATTGTCTCTCCATCTTTCTTGTAGCTCCTTCAGGTACTGGAATCTGAACCTGGATCCCAACCTTACAGAAACACCTCAGAATTTAACTTCTAAAAATTCCTCTCCTGTAAGATGTGTTGAGTCTTTATCACTGCTCTTACACATGAGATCAAAACCGATCTCAGCCTATTGGCTCTGGGTGCTTTTAAATCATGAACCATGATGTTCTGTATCTCATTTATGTTGTGGCTGCTGCTGCTGCCAGCTCCAGGATGGAAGGCAGGGATTGGGAAAGGATGTGCTTCCTTTGGGAACATCTGGATCCATGGGAGCTTTGACCCCCCTGGCTTTGATTTGATGGGGGTTGAGTAAGGCACTGCCAGCTGTGGGGCTGGGTTGTGGCACACAGCTGGATAGCTCCCTGACAGGAGCCCCTTCTCCCCATGAAAGAGAATTAGGGAACTTTTTCTAGGGGGACCTTGTGGCTCTGCACAGCTCCCTGACAGGAGGGGCCAGCCGGGGGGGGTCAGGCTCTGCTGCCAGGGAACAGGGACAGGAGGAGAGGGAACGGCCTCAGGCTGGGCCAGGGGAGGCTCAGCTTGGACAGCAGCAGGAATTTCCTCCTGGAAAGGGAGCTCAGGCCTTGGCAAGAGCTGCCCAGGGAGGGTTGGAGTGCCCATCCCTGGAGGTGTCCAAGGAAGGGCTGGAGGTGGCACTCAGTGCTCTGGGCTGGGACAAGGTGGGCTGGGAGGGCTTTTCCAGCCTCAGGGATCCTGGCATTCCCTGAGCTTTGTTCCTGTCCCTTTCTCCCCCATCCTCTCTCGTGAGCTGTCACAGCCTGGTTGTGTTTGTGTGGGAGCTTCCATTCCTCATCAGTTCCTGTTTTGGCTGCTCAGGGCTGTTCTCCTTGTGGCACTGTCACTGTTTCAGGAGATCTGGGTTCAATTCCTCTGCAATGTGGTCCCTGTCTGGTCCCCAAACGTGGCACTTGGAGCCTTCCCTGTTCCAGCCCCAGTGTTCCCTGGCTGCCCCTGAGCCCTGGGTGATGTGCAGGGCTCCAGCTGTGCTCACTGTCAGAGCATGCAGGACATGCTCCAGGAATCCAGGAATCCAACTGGAAGCATGTGCCCTATTCCCTGCACCTCTCCCTGTGCTCAGTCTCACTTATAAATAACTTTACAGCTGTTCCCTCTTTATGAAACGATGAGTTCTTCATGCAGAAGGTGCCCCCTCACTGAAGAAATGATGAGCCAGAGCCCCTTTTTTGTTTCAGGAGTGATGTGTTTGAACATGTCCCTTCTTTCTGTCTTGAATTATTTCATCTTGCAGCTCCACAGATCTGTTAATTACTTTCTAGATTTATTTTTTTCCCCTTTGAGCTATTAATTCAAATAAATAACCTTGAAAAGGTCAGACTGGAGCTGATTTTTCTTGGTTACACTGGTAGGAATTTCTCGTGCTTCCTTTATTTCATAGTTACCCAGTGCTTGGGAGAAATCTCTTTTTTATCTTGGGGGCTGCAGGAACATTTTTAACAAATAACTTCCTTCAATTCTGCTGTAAATAGTTTTTCTCCAGTATGAAAAGTGCCCTATTAACCCATTTGGGTTTCAAAGTCCTTGTCCTTTTTTAGTTCCTAACAGATAGAGGTGATCTTTGGAGAATCAATCTCTTCTCCCCTTTTTTAATCTCCACTCTGAGGGAAGGATTTATATAGCCAGCTATATTTAGAGAAGCCTTCAGCAAGTTGGAGAGGAGTTGTTTGAGGATTTCCTGCCCTTCCCTTTCCATAGTTAGCTTTTCCTGGAGTGGCATGTGCATGGTTTCCGTGCTGAGTTGGAGACTGGATTTTTGTCCCTGTCAACTTCTTTCCTCCTTTCTGCCATGAATAGAAATAAAAATCAACTCTGTGACTGCATCTGGCCATGGGAATGGTCTTGTTTACTTCTATTGTGGTTTATTGTTGTCTTTGGCTTTTTCATGTGTCTTTGGCTGTTTCTTTTCTCTCACCCCAGCATATAATGGATTAATTCTAATATTCCTGGACAGTGCTCTTGAGGAATTTTCATAGACTTTTAAAAAGCATCTTCTTGAAGGCTGTTTTGATGATCTGAAACCAAATTCTCTCTCTGTGGTGAGAGAAACGTTTCTTGGATTGACTTTGCAAGAACTTTCTCCTTCCTTTTTCTAATCTCCCAACCCAATTACTGCAAAAGGTGTTTCATAATGTGCTCTTTCTTCTATAAATACATTACCTGTAGTTAATTTTGGAATTAAAGTAAAGCAGTTAATGAGTTTAAACAGAAATAAAGGCAGTAGAAATAGGCAGAGTATTTTTAAAAGCTCACTGACATTCATCCCTCTGTAACTTCAGGTGTAGAAAAGTATTTGAGTCTTGTGTCTTAAGGTGCAGAATCCTCAGAGCTTTTCCACTGGCCTTCTTGTGGGTTTGCCTGACATCTTTGAAAATGGGCATTCATTCCTTGTGTTTGGAATAGGGAAAGGTTTTCTTGGAATAGCTGGAAGTCTAAACCAGAGGTAACACAGCACCTGGTCTTCAGTTTGTATTGTCACCTGAGTTCATTGTCTGCAGTAAATAAATATCTGTGTTCCTGTACAGAGTGTGCCAGTGCCAGTTGTGCTGAGTTAATGCCCTGAGAAACCTTTCTGACAAGCTTTATTTCTGAAAAGATCTCAGAATTGCCCAGCAGTGGAGTTTTAGAGAATCCTCCTTTCAGAGGAGCACTCAGCATGGAGCCCAGCCAGGCCTTGGTGCCCCCTATTCCATGGAATCTGATCCTTCAGGTTCCTTAAAGCTGCACAGATGTTGGGCTCTGTTTTTCTGGCTGGCCATTCAGGGGCTGTGGAGTGCATTTGCAGGGCTCTGAGATGCTGAGCAGTTGGGTTTGCTGGGGCACAGGTAAGGAGAGGAGCTGCTGCTGCTGCTGCCCCTCCCAGCTGTGGCTCCGGGCCCCTTTTCCATGCTGTCACCATGTGGGTGTTGCTGGACTCTGTCCATGGCATGCTGCAATTTGGAAAACCAGTCTGTGGGCTTGTGTTGCTGTGCTCTGATTTCTTTACTGTAAATAAGTCTGCACATACTCCTTGTGCAGTTCACTCTGTGATAGCACAGGCTGCTGTTCTTGTTAACAAATTGGTCTGTGCAGATGATTTCCCTGCTGGAGGAATGAATTTATTTATTTCACTTAGATCTTTCTGATGAATGAAGAAAACACATCATGGAATATGTAACTTTAAAGCACAGCTTTGCATAACCAGAAAGCACAAGAAATTGTCACAGAATTACAGAATGGTTTAAGTTGGAAGGGACCTCACAGCTCACCCAGTGCCACCCCTGCCATGGCAGGGACACCTCCCACTGTCCCAGGCTGCTCCCAGCCCCAATGTCCAGCCTGGCCTGGGACACTGCCAGGGATAGAGCAGCCACAGCTGCCCTGTGAGTAAAGAATTTCTTCCTAAAATTTCTTTCACATTAATACTGGGTGAGAATTCTGCCTTCTCCTCCCTGTGTTTGTGAGCTGGGTGTGCTTGGCATGGGAAAAATTTATAGGGCTAAGTTAGAGGCATGAGTGGGTGTGCTGCCATTCCAGGCATTGCCAGTGCCAGGCTCCCTGGCTGCTGGAGGATTCTGAGGAGAAAAGTCTACTCTTAAGTAGGATTGGTCTGCCAGGGAATTGTACTTCATGAGAAATCCTGTCAGACTTGCAAAAAGAAATCGTGGCCACGTTTCCTGTCAGACATCCTTCCCAGAGCAGCTGGGGCTGCCCCTGGATCCCTGGCAGTGCCCAAGGCCAGGCTGGACATTGGGGCTGGGAGCAGCCTGGGACAGTGGGAGGTGTCCCTGCCATGGCAGGGGTGGAATGGGATGGGCTTTGAGGTCTCTCCCAACCCAAACCAGTCTGGGAATTTATGATTTCTGTTTTGGGGGTATTTTTTTTTGTGAGGAGCAGGGGAGTGGTTTGGAATGTGGAATAATTTTTGGCCGGTAAAATATGACCAGAACTTGTGCAGGGGTTTGGAGGCAAATGGTTTCATTCACTGCCCTCACTCCTGCCTCTGGTTGAGCCAGGCAGCTCAGAATCATGGAATAATTTGGGATGGGGCACAGCTTCTCTGGGCAACCTGTACCAGGGCCTCCCCACCCTCTCAGGGTGGAATTTCTTCCTAATATCTGATCCAGGTGTGTGCCAGTGCCCGCTGAGCTTCCTGACCCCAAATATGTGTGGATAGCTCTGGAACATGTTTATGCTCTTCTGTCTGCTCCTCCTCTCCTTTCCCAACTCCCAGGAAAATGAAACCACTGTGATTTTCATTGCAGATAACTTCAAGATGTTTATCCCTGTCCTGAGGAAGGGCTGAGGCAGGATAATTAACGTGGAGACAGGAATAGAAGCTAAGTGTTGATAGGAAAAGAGCAGCAGGTCTGGAGTGGGAGTACAGGGATTACTCAAAGAGCACCCTCCAAGGGCAGCTGTAAAACCTGCCAGGGAGGAGAGGAGAGAATGGACTGGATTGTTCTGATTTATGGCTCGTGGGGGGTAATTTTATTGACTTCAGAGAATTTCCAACATATTTAACTTCACATTCATTTTCCTTCTCTGATTGTTTGCTGTTGTAGTTATTGGCAATTTTGGGGATTTGTGATTGTTTTCTGCTTCTGTAGCCTCATTTCCTTCTCTTCTGTGCCTTACCTGTTGCACTGCATGTGGAGATTTAATTGTGGAGCTAATTATGGCATTCAGTCATACTGGGTTCCCACTATTTCAGGTATTTATTGGATTCTTTGTTTGCCCTTTCAGCCCCCAAAAGTGTTCAAAAAACGGTCTCTGTCACATTTCTGCCCTTGGGCAGTGCTGGAGGATCTGTGAGGTGCTGGTGGGGCTTGGGAGCACTTCAGGTCTTCATTGAGCACCTTGTCTGCAATTTTAGAACTCAGCTTCCAGAACGTGAGCCCTGGAATCTGCAGCTCTCAAGGAAAGGTGACACCTGAGGAGGCAGAGGTGACCCTGCTGTCCTGTCACTGTTCTGACCCCTTTGCCTTCATTCCCAAAGTGCAGCAGCAGCATCATGGAACCATGGAGTGGTCTGAGTGGGAGAGGACCCCAAAGCCCATCCAGTGCCACCCCTGCCATGGCAGGGACACCTCCCACTGTCCCAGGCTGCTCCCAGCCCCAATGTCCAGCCTGGCCTTGGGCACTGCCAGGGATCCAGGGGCAGCCCCAGCTGCTCTGGGCACCCTGTGCCAGGGCCTGCCCACCCTGCCAGGGAACAATTCCTGCCCAACATCCCATCCAGCCCTGCCCTCTGCCACTGGGAAGCCATTCCCTGCCTCCTGGCCCTCCAGCCCTTGGCAATTGGCTCTCTCCAGGTTTCCTTTGGCTCCTTCAGGCCCTGCAAGGCCACCCTGAGCTCAGCCCAAAGCTTCTCCTGTGCAGGCTGAACAATGCCAGCTCTCCCAGCCTTTCCTCCCAGCAGAGCTGCTCCAGCCCTCTGCTCATCCTGCTGCCTCCTCTGGCTTCTCTCCAACGTGTCCCTGTCCTTCCCGTGCTGCTGATCTTGCCCTTGTTCTCTCTCTGTAGCTCCCCAGGGAGTCTCAAAGAGAGGACAGGAAGCAGCAAACTCTCTGGAGGGAGATAAGGGAGAAGAAAAGCTGCCCTCTGATCGTATCAGAACATCAAATCCAGGACTTCTGAGGGTGTTGCAATGTTCCTGTTCCAGGCAAGGTGTTTGCATGTGGGTACCAAACCTTCCAGGAGCTGACCCCGCTGAGGGAACATTGCAACACTCAGGCTGCAGCAACGGGGCTTTTGTAACGTTGCCCCTTGGTTTCCACATCATCTCAGGGTTCTCCACACAAAGGTCTGCCTCAAACAGCCCCACTGGGAACTGGGGCTTTTCTTTTAACAAAGTGCTTGAGTTTGGTGTTAATAACTCAAGTTTAATACACTGAGAGACTCGGCCTTGAGCTGGAGGAGGACAGGGCTGGATGGGATCTTGGGCAGGAATTGTTCCCTGGCAGGGTGGGCAGGCCCTGGCACAGGGTGCCCAGAGCAGCTGGGGCTGCCCCTGGATCCCTGGCAGTGCCCAAGGCCAGGCTGGACATTGGGGCTGGGAGCAGCCTGGGGCAGTGGGAGGTGTCCCTGCCCAGGGCTTTAAGGTCTCTGACAACCCAAATCTTTTTGTGATTCCATAACTTGGGACACAACCATGTCAAAAAATAAGATGATGATGACAAAGTGGAACATGCTAGGGTTGATTCTTTGGGGTTTTAAACAGGCAAGTTAAATACATTGTGTCTATCAGTAGGACTTAAATGTTTCTTTTAAATTTGCAGAGCAGTGTGAAACAATTGCTTTGTGAGGTGTTACATTTCTGACAACCACTTGGTTTGATTATAGCCAGGATCTAGTTCTGGATTAGATGACAAAATTCTGTTTGAAAGGTGGCTTCTGAAGTCATTTTCCCCAGCTCTCAGTAATGTGTAGGTGGCCTTGAGGACTGCAATCAGAGACATTTTTAATGTTTCACTCTCCATGAGCTCCAGGGACAGAAATGTCCCCCAGAGGTGCTGCAGTGACCTGAGGCTGTGCCAGGTTAGAGCAGGAACCTGCTCTGCT
Organism: Rhipidura dahli; assembly: GCA_013399225.1. Taxonomy (NCBI): domain Eukaryota; kingdom Metazoa; phylum Chordata; class Aves; order Passeriformes; family Rhipiduridae; genus Rhipidura; species Rhipidura dahli. Next base: position 33,725 of record VXAC01006128.1, read on the forward strand.
TTCTTATCAGGAACTGCAGCGTTCCCTGGCATGTGGGCAGCCTGTTTGCCTTTATGCTCAGGTGATTCATGGCCATACTTTCCAGGTGAGCATCCTGACCTGTGGGTTATGGAGTCCTTCCCATCTGCTCCTTTCCACATCCGAAGGCTTTAGGATTCCTGCCAGCAGATTCCAGGTCAGGGACAGGATTTGGGATGTGCTCAGTGTGGTTTTCTGGGCTTGGGGGGTGTCAGGGCTGCTTGTGAGTCCTGTCCTGAAGGAGCTGAGTTTCTGGGTGTGCTGTGTGTGTGCCCAGACCTGATCTCTGCATCCCATCCTCACTGATGGGATCCATCCCTTTCTTCCCAGAAAGCCTTTCTGGGAAGGGATTCATCCCTTTCTTCCCTCAGCCTTTGGAAGGAGCTGCCCAGGGAGGTTTGGAGTCCCCATCCCTGCAGGTGCCCAAGGAATGTGTGGATGTGGCACTCAGTGCTCTGGGCTGGGAACAGGGGGTGATGATTCAGTCACAGATGGGACTTGATAGTCTTGGAAGGTTTTTCCAGGCTCAGTGATTCTGGGATTTTTAAGTGAGGACTTCCAAGAAAAGGTTCTGAGAAATTGGTTTGAGTGTTCTTTTCATGCTGTGGTAACTTTTACACTGAAGTGTAGTCTAAGAGCAACAGGGAGTTTGACTTTCAGTGGGGATTTTTGCAAAAAAATCCCTAAAAATAAAGAACAGTCTTCATGTGAATACTTTCATGTAATTAAATATTGATGAAATTAGGTTTTAAACTTAAACACTGTGTGTTGGTTGCAGGTCTTCCTTAAAACTTGGTGCTTCTCTCATAACCCTGGGTTAAAGCAGAATTAACTAAAGGCACTTCACATTTTAACTTCATTATAATTTGGGAGCTGAATGTGCTTAGGAGAGTTCCAAAGAGTTTGTGAAAGCTTCACTTTAAACTTCACCAACTACTTGAAGTGGCGATGAGTTTTTTAAATGCTTCTTGATTTAAAAAAAAAAACAAGTTAAAACAACAAAAAGACCATGCCCCCCTTCCCCCCCAAAAAACAAATTCACAAGAAAAGACCACAGAATCCTGTGTTCTGTGCTGCGTTTTGGGAATGCTTTGAAACTGAAATACAGGTGTCCCAGAAAATGTCAGGAATTCCTGTTCCATGCCTGGTCCCTGCTGCTGTAGCTCAGGTTCTGGGATAACCCTGCCAGCAGATTGCCGAGCAAGCTCCTTAGGAAAAAGCAGCACAAAGCATCCCCCACCAAAACCCTCCCTGCTTTATGAGACTTGGGAAGAGTTTTTAATAAGGTGAGAACGGTAATTAATCCACGGAGTTGCTTTGAAGAAGCTTCCAAACGAATCCTCCTCGCCACGGGAGGAAAATTATTTCCCCAAACCAATCTCCACATTTCCACCCGTGGATTATAAATTTGTCCCACAAGCTGCCGAGCTGAAGGATTCATTCCCCATCCCAGAGCAGCAAGAGCGAGGCGTTTTCCCTGCCTCCTTCATCCCATCCCAGCCCATTCCCGGAGCGCGGCAGGAACATTTTCCATGGAGCGGCTGGGGCTGGGAGCTGTGTGGAATTACTGCCAGTGGAAAGTATGCTGCGGGAGGCCGGGCAGCAGCTGCCCTGCTCGGCTCAGCTGCATTTTCCATGCTCCCGGTAATTAGCAGAGGGAAGCTGACTAATTGCTGACGTCACCTCTTAGCAGCGCCTCTTACATTTTGTTCCCGGCTCCTTCCAAGCACGCGGGATTCTGCTCAGGAATTCGCTGTCACACGCGGGATGCTCTGAGAAGGGATTTTTTTTTGGGGGGGTGGTTTTTTTTCACCTGGCTGGCTTTATAAAACGCTGCCTGCAGCAGCCGGGCGCTCCCGACACTGCCGGCATTCCTGCGGGAATTCGCTCGGGCCGAGCCCCGAAATGCATTTCCGTAATTTCCATTACACTTTCGGCTCGCTCATCGCCTGCCTGGCCGATGGGGATGTCTTCACCCAGCCTGAAACACGGGTAGGTGCCGTGGGATTCCTGCTGCCAGCTTCCCTTCCCAGGCGCTGAGGGAATTCCGGTGTGCCCTGAAAAGTCTTGGAGCTGGGAAGGCTACGCCAGCCTGCTCCGGTGGGAATGGTTCCAGCTCCGGGAATTAATTCCATTTTAGCTCAGTTTTCCCCCTCCAGACTTCTTTGACTGCTTGGTGTATTTTGAATTTTCAGCAAATATTTATTCTTACTTTCTAGCGAAATCCGTTAATTTAGAACCTGTTTGATACTTTTCCTAGGATTTTTTTCCTGTTTTCCTGCTGAAACTATAAGAAGTCCTCTTGGATGTGTGTTTAACTGATTGGGGATATAAAATAAAGACTAAATAATGTATATATAAAATGGTATAAAATATTTATTAGTCCTGATACAGTGCATTGTTGACTGCTAAGGTACCTTAGGGGCAAAAATAGCATTTTTTTGTAGTGTCATAGTGCCAAAGGGACATTTCTGACCACTGTAATCACACATTTAAATAAATAAATAAATCTAAACCACATCTCTCTGGGTTTAGATGTGGAATGGGAACTTGGAAATGCAGGTTTTGGGTGTATTTTTCCTGGCTGCATCTCAGCTCTGAGGCTCCCAAATTCCAGCCCTGTGTGGGGAGGGTCCTGCTCGTGTCTCAGAGCTCATTCTGAAGATGTTGGAGAAGCAGAACAGCTCTGATTTTAAAATCTCTTTGAAATACAACGATTTTACACCCAGCTGTGGTGAGTGTGTGAAGTGGAGCCTTTCAGGGAGGAAAATGAAATTCTGAATTAATTCCTGCCTTCTATTGTAATTCCTCTGCTTTTTTTCCCTTCTACTAATTAAAAATATTGTAGTAAAAACCACTCCGTGAAGAAATGTTTATTTTGGCTTTGTCCTGAATTTCTAGGAAGCTTTTAGAGAGAGAAAATAACTGGAAATGCCTCAAATTTGAATCCTGAACCCATTGGAATAAAACACTTGGGCAGCTCCAGAGGCTCCTCTTGTTTCTCTCCTTTGGCCTGGAATCCTGAAGGGAGAGTGGAAGCACTTTACATAAATTAAATGAAAAGCAGCAGGAGAGCAGGAGATGTTCATGGACTTTATTCTCCGTGCTGAGTCACTGAAGAAAATCACATTTTGCTTGAAAATCAAACAGGATTTTTTTTCATTTTTCTCTGTTAAAACTTGTGTTGGTTCCCTTGGAATTTGCACATTTAGGCAAAGGCTTGGCAGGCTTTTTTCAAGGCTTTTGGGTATTAACTTTATAAGAAACATTGCTTTTCAGTATCTTACTGTTGCTAAATTGGGGTGTCTCGTCCAACACTTACTCCTGATAATATAATAGGTGATCATATCATTAATAAGTGATACTATTATGTAATAATCTGTTTGAATGATGTAGAGAAAATAAGTGGTAAGGGAGAAAACTTCATTCTAGAAAGAAAAAGGAAAAAACTTCAATTAAGCTGTTACAATAATCAGTATTTAAGAGTGATCATTTGCCCTTATTAGTAACTTTTTAATTAATGTCATTATTTATTAATGTTTAGTGCTGATGTTCTCCTCTGTTCCTTTCTCTCCAGGCCAAATTTGAATCCCTGTTCCGACCCTATGACAGGGACCTCACCTTTCAGTATTTTAAGAGCTTCAAAAGAGTGAGAATAAACTTCAGCAACCCTTTATCTGCAGCAGATGCCAGGATCCAGCTGGACAAGACAGAATTCCTTGGAAAAGAACTCAAACTCTACTTTGCTCAGGTAAAGCTTTTTGGGATTATCCAGTGTGGGGTGGGATTAAAGCAGAATTTACTCCTTTATGGTGATTTTTTCAGATTAATTAGAGAATCCAAGGTTGTTCCAGAGCTCTGTGGAACTGTTGGTATTTCCCATTTCTTCTCCCTCTGGAGAGAGAATCTTGGATGGCAATGAGCACATTCCAAGGATTTCAAGGGCTGGGGGAGGCACCCAGGGAGGGATCCAAGGCTCGGAACTGCCCATCCCAGGCTCTCCTATTCCTGGGAAACTCCCCCAGAGCAGCTCTGGAGCTCGCTGGCCTCTGCTCCTGCAGGACCCCGGGCTCTGGGAGCCATCCAGGCTGCTTTTGTAGCTGCTGTTCCCTCGGAAACCCAGTGGGAAAAGGAATCCAGGAATGACCCCAGGGATGGGTCCAGGTTGTTTTTATCCCCTCACTCTGTGGGGATGACTCCCGGCACCATTTGTTACTGGGCCTTAGAGGCCGTGTCCTCCTGCTCCAAGTATTGTCGGGGCAGATGTTGGATTTTTAGGGAAAAACATCCCTCTGGAATTGCCTTTGGAGCTGTGCTGGCCTGGCCGGTGCTGCCCCCGTGAGTGCCGGGCAGAGCATGACAGCCGTGCCCCCTTCCCCTTCCCCTTCCTGCTGAGCCCGGTCAGGATCCAGCTCAGGGACACCTTGGGCCTCTCTCCCTTCTTTTCCAGACTTTGCACATCGGAAGTTCCCATTTGGCTCCCCCAAATCCGGACAAGCAGTTCCTGATCTCCCCTCCTGCCTCTCCTCCTGTGGATTGGAAACAAGTGGAGGATGCCACTCCAGTCATTAACTATGACCTTTTATATGCTATTTCCAAGCTGGGACCAGGTAAGGAGGTGTAAAACCAGAATTCTGGTTGGGGAAAACACCTCAAAACTTCCTGAATTTCTAAAACTTTTCCAAGAAATTTTTATTTCTGTTTGATTTTTATTTCTGTATTTTTTTCTGTATTATTTTTATTTCTGTAGATTTTAATTTCTTTTTATTTCTATTGATTTCTCTTTCTTTATATCTCTATTTCTTTATATATGTTTCTTTTTATATCTATTCCTTTTTATTCCTATTCCATTCCTTTTTATTCCTATTCCTATTCCTTTTTATTCCTATTCCATTCCTTTTTATTCCTATTCCTTTTTATTCCTATTCCACTCCTTTTTATTCCTATTCTATTCCTTTTTATTCCTATTCCTATTCCTTTTTATTCCTATTCCATTCCTTTTTATTCCTATTCCTTTTTATTTCTCTCCATTTTTATTCCTATTCCTTTTTATTTCTCTTTGCCCCAGAGGAGAAAACTGCTACTGGGTGTAGGAGAAACTCCCAGTATCAACCTAAAATTCCTTGGAATTCGAGAGGGATAAATTCCTGCCACTTCTTTTCTCAGTGATTAATGTTCACATCCCTTGAGTTCAGTTTCTCCCATATTTTACACAACTGTTTAATGAAAATTGGTGCAAATTAATCTTTCCTCAAGGACAACTCTGATTTAACCTGTTTGTAGCTGGATTATTAATTTTTGGGGAGAGAAAAATGGCCACAATTCATAACAGGATTAAAGAGAATAAAAACTCTGTCAGATTCATTTTACTGGGGGATTTTTCAATCCCTGTGTACCTCCAGACTTAGGGAATTGTCAAGGATGGAGAAAAGGGCAGGGCACAAACAGCTTTGACCTCCTGAATGCTGGGATTTCAACCTGCCCATCAAGAATCCTTCTAATTAAATATTCTTCATCATTTTTAATTATGAAATATTTCCATCAATGATTTTATTTTTCCTGAGATGGGTTTTGGAAGCAGAGATTGTTTTTGATGGAATAATTGGAATGAATGAATAAATAAATGAATAAATAACACAACAGCCTCTGCTCCTGGGGAAGTTCCAGAGCTGCTCCATGATGCTGTTTCTTTATTCCCAAGTTTTCCTTCCAAATTTTAGGAATACCAAAAAGAAGATTTAAAATAGATGTCTAAAGGCTTTCCAAGCATTAAAAGTTGGTCCTTTTCCCTGCTATTGAGCTCCTGGGCTGATCTGTCATCCCTTTTCCATGAGATTTTCCATGTTTTTTGGGAATGTTGAGCCCTCTAAAGCCCTGCCCTGGACTGGGATGCTCCCTGGAACATGGAATTAATGATGGCTCCTAAGGAGCACCCAGCACTGGGTGAGTTCCCAAAGAACTGGAGGGAAGAGCTTCTTTCTCTGTGGAATTGCTCTTTGGGTCAGTTTTCCTTCCCAAAATTCTGAGGGAAATGGAGCAGAGAGGCACTGTTGGGCTTTTCATGGAGAGTGACAGGGACTGAGGATAAAGAAAACAAGGCAAAAATGAAAGGAAATGACCAGGGAAGAGCTGAAAAGAAACCATTTGTTCTTTCCTTGATTTCATTTAAAATTATTCTTTAATGCCTTCCCTTAGGCTTTATTTACTTCTATTTATTGTATTATCATTGAGTTTTTAATACTAATTCTTTAATGTCTGCTTTAAAGCAATGTTTTATATGATGGGACATCCAGATCCCAAGGAAGTGCTCACTGAAACCCTTGCCGTGGCTTTTACCATTCCATCACTGCCTTATTTTCCATATGGAAAGCCCCATTAGGAAGGCACCAGGCACCATTTCCTGCAGGCTGCCTCCTTTTTAAGGCCTTTTCCCAACGTTTTCTCAACATTTTTTCCCTTCCAGGAGAGAAATACGAGCTCCATGCAGCCACTGCTACCACTCCCAGCGTCGTTGTCCACGTCTGTGAGAGTGACCAGGAGAACGACGTGGAAGAGGAGACCAAGAAACCCAAACCCAAAATCATCCAGACCAGGAGGCCAGATTATGCTCCTGCCCACCTGAGCTGAGCTGCTGCTGCTGCTTTTTTTTCCAAGGATTTGGAGGAGAAAACTGCCAGGGGGAGGAAAAAACAAAAAAAAAACCTTTACTGTGGTAAAGCAGCAGCTCACGGGTTTGGTGGTGGCAGCAGCAGCAGCTGCAGTAGGAGAATTCCAAGCTAAGTTTGCTCCAAATGAAGGAATTCCATGCTCAGTTTTGCTGCCTCGGGTTGATCCATGTGCTGAGTGTATTCCCAAATCCCTAGGAACAAAGGATGGGGAGAAGGTGACATTTGGAGGCAAAACAGGACAAAGTGGGGTTGTTTTTTTGGGGGCAAAAGCAGCTGGGGGAAGCTTTCCTTGTTCTGACTCCCATAAATCCTCCAGCTGATGGTTGTTTGGAAAACCTTGGGATAACAGGGTTGGAAAGATGCTGGGAATTTCACCCTTTTTCTTACACTAGATTTTGTGCATGTTTCTTCTTGGTCTTCTGAAGTAATTTGCTTTATTTTCTAGAGTTTCTCCCGAGTTTCTGGAAATCTGGGAATTGGTTCAAGTATTTATTATCTCAGCCTCCCAGAATTCCTCCTGGATGTGTATATACATGATATATTTATATTTGTTTTTATTGGCACTTGTTTTCCAGCAGGATACAATTCCTCCAGCACCTGCTTTTGGTGCTCTGGAAGTTGTGCTTCTAAAATTTTTAACCTTTGTGAAATTCCTGCAAAGGGTTTTTATCTGGCAAAGCAATGGAAAAACGTGCAATAGGAGAGTTCTGGAATATGTGGATTTTAAATTATTTAAGTTCAGGTAATTTATATATTCAGTAGGATTTGTTTGGGAGCTTTGACTTTGGTGGGGAGGGGAAAAAAGGACTCAAATAATGCTGATGGTGCATATTCAGAGCAGTGGGATTTTTCCAGTGGGGGGGGGGGGGGG
>VXAC01006130.1:12132-17132 GCA_013399225.1 Rhipidura dahli
TTTTTTTAATTTTTCCCACTGCCGGCTAGCCGGTGCAGCGCTTTAATTCCTCCCTACTCCAAGTTTACACCTTCGGCGGGGTGGCGGCGGCTGGAGGGCGAGGGGGTTTTTTTCGTCAGCAGCGTTTCCTTTCACTTCCCGTCACAAAGGTGAGAGCCGCTGACCTTTGCTGGCAGTCCCGGCCGCTGAATTATTCATGTGATTGACTTTTTGTCAGTGCACACAGTTGTGCTCTGGGACATTTTATTCATTTACCTCATTTAAAGCGCCTTTCTGCACCTGTTCAAGTATTAATATCATGTAATTTGGGCCTAATGCCGATTTTGCTGAACACTCATTATATTTTTTATTAGCTATATTTCCAAACGATTATGTATGATTATTACCAAGCCTTACAAACAGCAATGGGTTATTCCCTAGACCTTTACATCTTCTTGTCAGGTTGTTTTCAGAAGCAAGGAGGATAAACATTTGACCAGTCCCAATGTTTTTATTCCTACTCCATATCCAACCAGAGAACTTAAAGCTTTCTCCCTTATGGCTTTGCGAAAGCATGATTAAATCCAACTCTGCAGAAGCTGTACAAATGCCAGCATTTATAAGGTCAACGCTTTTGTTAAAAATGCTATGTAAATGAGGATCTGCAAAAAGGGACATTAAATAAAATTAAATTCATTGTCTTCTTTAATGTCATTTACATTTTGGCTAAGCCCTGGCCTGTCAAGGAGGATTTTTTAAATAATTTTAATTACACATCATTTAGGGATCCAAGGTTTTCTATTCAGTAGCATTTGGATAACCTGCAAAATGGTGACTGTTTATTAACTTCTTAAATGACAACTTGTCATTTCATCTGCATAATGCAATGAAAACAGAGCAGTCTGGTGTCATTTTTTTTTTCTAAATTCTTATTTTTCTTCAAGATGTGCACCAAACTGCTGGAAGAACAGACCTTAAAATAGCTCAGCTGCTCTTTTGCTTTCAGCGTCCTATTGGCGCTCCCAAGTTCAGAGTATATTAAAAAATTACGACTTTCCTGGGTAACCAGTTCTGGAAAAAATTGCCATCAGGAACCCGACATTGATTTTTTTTCCTCCTTAAGAAGGTGGTTTATTGTAGATTAATGGGTTTAGCTGTGAGGGATGTGTTTGCAGACAGGGGTAGCTGGATTGGGGTTTGAGGCATGCAGGTATGAACACCTCTCACCTGTTCAAATGAGGACACGGCACGCACCGAGGCCTCCAATATGCACAAAACCAGAGCAAAAAATGGCAAATCAAAGTAATCCCTGCAATTCTCTCTCTCTGAGCTCCTCCACACTCCAGAACCAGGACTTTGGACTTGCTTCCGTCTCCCTTTCGCTTTCTTTCCCTCGGGTCAGCTGAGTCACAGCATTTACATCGCTCCCTCCTAATCCCTGCTCCTAACCTGAGCACTACCTGCAGCCGAGGAAATTGTGGGAATACCTGGGATGCTGGCGGAGCGATGTGCTGGGGGACGGCTCCCAGAGCATTGTTCCCAAGGAAATCCCAAACGTGCTGGGTGAGGCTCCTGCACTCCTTTCCCCCCCTGTCTAATACTTGATTATTTGAAGCCCAAAGCCTTGCACGGCTCTAGGAGGAGGGAATAAGAAAATCCTGTGCTTTTGTGAGAGAGGAAAAGGGGGGGAAGGGATTTAAGCAAAGCTGTCAAAAACTATACTCCAGGAGGGACCCTGATACAAACCATCCCGGGCTTCTGCTGCAGCCTTATCAGGTGAAAAGCAAAGATACTGCCAGAGCCTGTAATTTTGTTAGGATGCCTTTGATGAATTGGATTAGGTTATGGAAAAATCTTTCAAACTCAGAGTTCTGGTACGTGAGCTTCCAGGAAGTAAATAATTACTCTCAGACAGCAGATAATTAAAAAAAACAACCTGTGAAACACAAAGTGGTAGAAATGGGTTTAATAAGGCTCCGTTGCTAACGCAGAGAGATTTCGGGGGGCCGGGGGTAGGAGCAGCCCCGGTGTTGGGTTACTCACAGGGCTGAGGAGGGAGTGCTTTGCCGGGCTGGAGGAGGTGGAAATTCCAGGCGGGGAGGATGGAAATTGTCACCGGGGATGCCAGGGGGTGATTGACATGCGGGGCGAGGGGAAGGGGATGCGGGAGCTCAACCTGTGCTTGGCAGCCCCGGCGGAGCTCAGGAAAATGAGAGCCATTCACACGGGTCCCGCTGCCAGCCGAGCAGCTCCGCCGGGTTGTTTATCTTAACAGCAAACCTCGCAAAAACGGTTGTGGTCAAACCTGTATAATATAACCTTATACTGGCATTATTAATGCCCTGTTAAAATAAAGATGTAACTGAAAAAAAAAAAAAANACAGAAGGAAAAAAAGCCCTTATGCACCTCAGGAGTAATAATTTATTAGCAGAGCTGATATTTTAAATAAACTTGTGTAATTCTATGTTTGAATCCTGCAGTGGGCTGGAAATGTAAAAGCCAAACCCGAGGCCTTGGAAGTGGTTTTCGGTGTCAGGAGCCTCCACGACCTTTTAATTCACTGGGAATTTTTATTTACGTCGCCTGGATGTTTCTCACGGAGCATGGCTGAGCGGGGAGGCTTTTATTACTGTACACATTTAAGTATCTGCTGGCATTTCGGGGCTGTTCCTCCAGCACAGTAACTCACGTGTTAAAGAACAAACCCACCGTAAATTGCAGCGCAGTCAGTAAAAAGATGCCACAGAAAAAGTGTCCCTGGGAAATTAGATTGACCCAAAGAAAAGCAAATAAAAGAAAGGAAAAGGCCCATATTTTCTTTGCGGTGTTGCTGAAAAGGATGGGAGTATCATTTTCATAGTGGAATAATGTTTTCTGGGAAAACACAAAAGCAGATGTTCCTCATTAGGAACACCCATTGTCTACATATCACAACTATGAACAGATAAATCTCTCCTATTTCACCCATACATTCCAAGGGCTGTAAATGATTACAGGATGCCGCTGTAACTGCTAAACCAAAACCACACTCTGGGCTAGAGCCATTCCTCTGTGCCACCAGCAGATATTTCATTAGGGAGGGATGGAAATTCCTGCTCAGAGCCAGACCCTTGACTTTTCTCTGCCTTCTCGGGGGTGTCCCCGAGGGCCGGGGGTCCAACTGTTGCCGCTGGGTGCCGGTGGCGGCCGGAGGCCGGGGCGGGAGCGCGGTGCCGGGGCCGGGAGCGCTGGCGGAGCACGGCCAGCGCCTGCTCGGCAGAGGGTTTCCAGATGGTACCATCACAGCCCTACTGCTCGCTGGCATCTCCGTGGGCAGTAAATACNGGGGAATTTTACAGGCTGAGGGGCACTCTGAGCTTTACGAGATGTGAGTTTGCTGTTAACTGTTTTGGTTCTTTAAGGTTTTAAGCCGAGGAAAACTTGCTGGTTCCTTGGTGTATCAGCTCAGCTCTAACAGGACATAGATGGCTCCATTCTAGGTTTTAATTTGCTATTGAACAAACTCTCCTTATTTCTCCAAGATGGAAAATATCCAGAGTGTAAACAGCGTTTGTTCAGGAGAAAGGGAAGGTGTTTGTTCCACAGGGTTTGGAGATTCCCACGTGGTGGGGGCTGGAGGCAAATTAAAAAAAAAAAAANTCTGGCATTATTCTATAGAGTTTAGGAGACTTATCATTCCAAGTGTGTCCTACTTTCCTGTATGGAAGCCAGACATCTGCTTATCCCATTTCTTTCATACGGAGTTTGGAATAGCTTTAGTTTGGGGGAATAAAAAGTTTTGTCATATTTAACAGCTGTTACAAAATTTCAGTCCCGTAGGCTCTTAAAATACCTTTTGCCTGACCTNGTCATACTTTGAGCAAAACAAAAGTTTCACAGCCAGCAAAATGCCACGCAGCCCACGGTGGTGTGGCAGCCGTGCCAGGGGCGCGGGGAGCAAACTGCAGCATCCGCGTGCGGCGGCAGCGGCGGCGAGGATAGCGCCGTGTTTTCCCAATAATTCACTAGGAAATGAGTTTAACATGTGTGGAAAGGAAGGGGCTTACATTTGTGTTGTTGTAAGACATGTAGCATAGGCCCAGCTAGCGGAAGGAGTCGGCTCCAGCTTGTCTCTCGTGAAAGACGAAACACGGTTACACATCTGGTGAGAAAGAGCAGTTCATTTGCCCAGACAGCTCGCTCTGCAGCCGCTGAAAGGAGCTATTTTGACAGAAACAAAGCCATGGGGGCTGGGGCAAGCGATTAGCAGGATCCTGCTCGCTCAAAACTCCTTGGCCTTAATGATAAAGAAATAGAAAAGGAAATAAAGAAACCTGGCCTAAGCCTCCAGCAGTGTTTAAGGAGGCTTTGGGAAAGTAGCAATACAAACAAGGGCTCCCATGTCAAACTCCCGCTGCACTTGGTAAAAGTTTCTAAGGAAAAACAGATTGGAAGAATAGCAGAACAAAAATTAACCTGGAAGCTGAAGGAGCTATTAAAAAGCAAAGGTCCAGCCTCACTTCTGGGATAAACTCATTTTCCTGAGAAATGTGAAGGAGAAGAAGTTAATTTGACAGCATGGAGGGTGTGGTGCTCTCATTTAAAAGGTGAATTCACCACTGCAAATCTTCACCACACACTTGGTTTGCTCCCCATTCCCGTGGCTGCACAGAACCTTCAGTTTAGTTATAAAGCAAACAAGGAGCCCTATCAAAAAACCCAATCTGGACAAAAAAAATCCCAATCCTCTAGTTGAAGTGAGGTTATTAATGCACAAAGGAGAGATGTGAGTGCCCTTTCTTTTGAATAACAACCAATAAAATTGAATTGGTCTTGGTATTGTGTGGATTGTCAGGAATGCTCTTTACCAATCGAAATTTGATTAGGATTTCCTCTTTATGTTTGTGCAGTTCTTCTGTGCTTCACGAGATGCTGGTGGGCAGCGAGCTGCCTGCGCTCATCCAAACAGGCTTATTAAACCATGTAGGGATCCATCAGGGGGATGGAGTGGGGCTGTCCTGCTGGAAACAAACAGTTCAGT